>CM072894.1:9966948-10364448 GCA_037013685.1 Acridotheres tristis
TCCAATTTAACTTGATCATGATGGACAGAAAAAGCTTTTTGGGTTCTGTTTTGTACTTTTTTCTTTTGTTTCTTTTCATCTTGAGTAAAGAAAACATTTATGTCTTTTAATGGAACAAATCACATGGTACTGTCACCTCTGCAGTCCTTCATCCTGTGCATACAAAAGACAATATTCAAACCTGTACTGTGCTGTAAATTGCTGCAGAGGCAGTCAGCAGGCACTGACCCGATGGTTCCTGGTGGTGAGAGAGATGAATGGAAAAATGAGAATCCTTTTGTGGTTGTGTTTGCTTCTTGAAATTGGAGGGACTGTTTGAATACTGCATGCTTCTTGATTTCTACCCTCTTTCTCCTTCCCCCAGGATTTAAAATATTTAACTTGCTAAAAGATTTTGGTTTGAAATCCCCTAAGTGGGAAAGTGCTGATTGTTGGCAAGTTCAAGTGTAAAATTGGTTGTAAGTACTTGTGGGGGAACAGTGCAATGGAGCCGAAATGCACTGAAAATGAGAGTACTCTAAATCAAAACACGTTTGTTAATTAATGTTCGTTGCTGGTTTCTGAGAGCACAGCTAGTAAACATGCAATCCAAAGTCCATTTAAGTCAATCAGCAAAATCTTACTGGAATTAATTTGTGCTGGATTTTTAATTAATTCTTTCTTCCAAGGTACTTTACCTTAAATTTCTGTTAGAAGGTGTAGATCTCTTTTCCTTGGATGTTTCATGATTAGATAGTGGTTTTATATGAATGAGGTGAACCAGATAAATATCTTAGCCATTAATATGGAAATCTGTAATTAACAGATTTTCATTCTCAGGAAGGAACAGTTAGATGTGGACCTTTGCTTTTATATGTATTTAAAATAACTGAAGCATTAAAAAGAGGAATTAAAGGCAATACTTGGGGAAAATCTAAAGTAAGTTAATATTGCTGCTTAAGGCTTGTTTTTACCTGATCAGAATTGTGAGATGCTTAGATTAATTTCATTAATTTTCTAAGCTTAGTCTGACCCCTCTGTAGAGACGAGAGTTAATCCACTGAAAAATTGCTCTGTTGTGCATTGTGTGCTGTTAAATCTTGCAGAACGGGTTTGCTTGATTGTATTCCATCATTCTTGTAGTGGTCTGTAGGTCTGACGCTGTGCCCTGACATCAGACTGTAGAGTATCAATGCATTTTCTATTTACCCAGAGCTGTGCTGGTACTGCTGTCTTGCAGTACTGGAAGCTCGTGCCGGAGCTGTTTGGCATCTTTCTTTTTAGCTCTCCACATAGTGCACTCTCTCTGCCTCTTCTCCCACCTGTTTTGGTAGAACATGCTGGATATTTCTCCCCTCACCACTTCCACGTGATTTCTGCTTGCTCTGTGAGGGCCAGGGAAGAAGTGCTGCTCCTTCATCCAGCCTGTGAGCAGGCCCACCCACTCCTTGGCCCCTGGAGTCCTCCAGGGCTGCTCTCTTTGGAGCCAGCTGGGTTAGAGCTCCTGCTTGCTTAGGGAGGCAGTTCTCAGCCTCGAGAGGGCTTGGACATGGGGCAATTTGCCATGTGTGGCGTTTCTCTTTAAAATTCACCTAAAGAATTGAGCAGGGACGTGTTTTCTTTTATCTCCCATAAACAAACCGCTTTTCCTACACTAAGAGATCATCAGTGTAGTGGTCAAGTCAACTCTTGCAAAGGAGAATATGGCAGATGATTGCCTGGGTGGTCATGCCATGCTTTACCACGTGTATAGGTGTTGGCCACACGGAATGTTTCCTCTGAGACTCCCATTTAACCAGCACACAGGAGTGGCTCTTTACCTAATGATTGTCTCTTAGTTGCTTTTGTCTTTGTTATGTGCATACCCCAGGCTGTAATTCCTACGTGCTGTTGAAGTGATGCTCTCAGGATAGGATTATTAACTAACTCATGAGCTTTCCCTTGGTTCTCATTAGTATAATAGCTTAGTGTTGCTCAGGCAATAATTACTTGGGCCTGAAAACGGAGGGCAGATCTTTAGTTTTATATTCATAGTAACTGAGACATGGAGAAAAGAGAGTTACTTAGAACCTGATTTAAAATGCTTTTGTTTTGAAGAGTCCTTAGTATTATATATCTGCAAGAATGGATCAAAGAGGGGGTCATTGTGTTTTTCTGACACGTGAAGACAAGGAAGAGGAACTGGGCTTTTTGCCCCTCTAATGACCTTCTTGTAAATTGCAGATCTGTCTGATTTGAAATTCAGCCGATGAAAGACAGCACTTAATTTGCACAAGGTGGAGAGTGTTAAGTAACCTTAGGAGTAATCAGGCCCGTCAGCAATTAAGTCTCTGTTTTATCAGGAAGATGCCTGCTCTTTCCCTGCTGTTCTCTGCTCCAAGCTAGTGATGGCTGCACGCTCACTTGTGGCAGATGGCTGCTACCTCCTCCATACCAGCTACAATCCTTGCAGCACTGAGGTGTAACAGGTGGCATCAGGCTGCTGCCCCCTTTTACTCCTCTGAATGTTTGCTGGAGCTGCCAGGGCTTTTTGGATGCATTGCACCAAGCAAGGCTGGCTAACCTGTGCTGTGGGAGTGGGTGCCCAGGGCAGCTCTTGGGCAGCCGATGGCACCATGGCCTGGTGCTCCTGTGAACTGCATTGCAGGAGAAATCCACTTACCATCTTATTCCATGGGGTCTGGTACTAACTTCTCAGTTCAGTCAACCAATCAGCATTTTTGCATTGTTGTCCTGGGATCCAAAGTAAAATGGTAATAATTACATTTAGTTGTGGGCTTTTTCCTTATGAAGTTATTTGTTTTGCTTTTTCTTTTAAAAGAGTCTAGGGACTCAGTGGAGGGTTGTGTCTCAGTCTAGCTTTGTGACTGTGAAAATGGATGTTTGCATATTAATATAAAGTAGTTAAATCGAAACCAGTTAGATTTATAGTTGCTTTATTTTTTTTTTTCTTTTTTGGTGCCAGAAGAATGTAAAGGGCTGCAGTGTAAGTAGAGTGATGGCTGGAGTGATCTAACTTATCTGGTTTTGAATGCTTCCTGGCTACAATATAATATGCATCCAGTGCAGAAACATAAATCATAATTCACAATTAATCATGTTGTGAAGGCCAGTGGAAATGGTATGGTTGTATTAGCATGTGCCCCTTGGGAGTAAATGGAGATCTGTATTGCAGTAACCCAAAGAATGTGGGGTTTTTGGGGGCTTGTATTTATGTGTTAATTTTTCATGTACACTGGGCAGGTAAGGAAGACTTAGAGAGCAAAAGAAATTAGATGTATGTGCTTTGTTTCATCAGTTTCCTTGCTTTCCATGCTTGAGTGTTAAAATTTCACAGCATCCATGACTGTGTAACAGTGTTGGATGTGTACTTAGTGTGTATTTATTCAGTACCGATTTTTCTAACTCACTGACGTGTTTTTTCTCTTCCTTTATAAGCTCTCTGTTGGTTGCAGCATGGTGTAACTTCTCTTAGCAGGCAGGGTTGAAACCCTTCTGAGACAAACCACTCATTTGCATTAACATGTCATCTTGCTGATTGTAAGACACATAAATACGGAACAAAATGAACCAAAACACATAAATAGACTCCTACAGCTACTGATGTTAATAGTAATTTACAGGTTTTTTTTATTCTAACTCCCCATTCCACCTGCCCAATCATCAGGGTTATGGTTCCCTCATGGCCCCAGTTCAAGAAAGCATTTTAATATTAGTCTTAAGGATATTATTATTCAAGACAAGCCTTTTAAAATTTTCTTGGTGTTAAACCCTGTAAGAGTTGGATTTAATCCCTTGTTTGAATTTCAGCATGTCCTTTTCTATTCTGAATATGGATGCTTTTTAAATTGAAGCCTGATGGGTAGCTGTGTAGGGAAAGAATACTTCTTTACACCTCATTTGATATTTTGTTACATGAAGAGGGAAAAAATAACCCTTACCAAGGAGGCTATTTTTCCCATTTCCCAGTTGTACATTTTATTGCTTACTGTGGCCTTGGTAAGGACACCCAGAGATCTCTGCAGTACAGGTGGTGGTTCCAGTGCTAAAACAAAGCACACACAGATGAGTGCTTTGTTCTTCACCCAGGTAATCCCTTCTGAAATGCCAGGGCCTGGGAAGGGGAGGGAGGCAGCTGGGCTGGCTGGGTGGGCACAGAGGGAGCCAGGCAGCAGGAGCTGCTGCCCTGTGCCTGCCGTGCTCTCAGCCAGTCCTTCCTTCTTTCTGCCAAGCTCCTCAGGGCTGCTCTTGGACAAAATTACCTTGCCTTCACGTCCACTCTGCCCTGTTGTGGTGTTCAAGTCACTAGATTTTTCTGTTTTTCTGATTTAGATCAATATCCTCTGTGAATTAAGTGGACACCCTTGGTTTCCAGGGTGGCTTGAGGTGGACTTATTTCTGAAATGTCCTCTATTGGTATGTGGGAAAGGTGTTCAGTTGTACCAACTGGTTCTTAAATAACTGTGTTAATTAGGTGGGTCAACAATTTGTCCTGTTGCTGGCTGTTTTGGTCTTGTTTTTGAAATAAAGATAGTCATATTTGCAGTAATTTTCCTCTTCTGAAGTTACTTTTTATGCAGTAGAGATGCAGACCGTTCTAGTTTTGCTTTTTTTAGTAAGAAATAATATACCTCGAGTTGTTAGTATTTTGTGCACTCAGTCAAGTGATCCAAAAAGCATGTAGCTGTGCCATTTATTACCCTCATTCATTGCTCTATAACTCTTTGTTCATTGTTGATAGGCTTTGTAGATGTTCCATGCAGGTGATTGCTGTGCAGTTACATTTTGATTAATGTGCTTATCTGGCCGGAGTGATTTTGCTTCTTTGTTTTTCCACTGCTTCCCTTTTATTTAATTTATTTTTATTTTATTTAATTTCACTTTTTTTTTTCCTCAGAAGAAGGGGTGGAAAGGAAAGGAAAGGGTGAGAGGGTGTTGGAGAAGCAGGGGAATGGAGGCAAGCTGACTAAAGGGTTTATTTTGTTAATGTATTGAGAAGCTCAATTGGAGTGGCACAGAGAACTTTGGGATAACTTGGTCTCTTAGTGTAGACATTTGTCTTCTGAAATACTGAGGGTGCTCAGCTGGAAGGGAAAAACTCCTTGCAATATGGAGTCAATGTGACACAGGAGATTCAGAGAGAGATTTGAGTATTAGGGTAAAAAGGCAAAATCCTGCAAAAAAGGTGCTTCTGTCCAAAGAAAGAAGAGACTAGAAAGGGGTATGCAGGGAGATACATGGCAAGAAAGACAGTTTGGAGAGATGGAGCTAACAGCAGAAAGCTACAGGAGTGAGGGCTCTTGGTGGTTTGGAATATAGGAGAAGAAAAGCAGTACAGAATTAAGAAGTTTGATTCACAAGTTTTTGCCTCATGTCCCTTTGAGTTATACAAGTCTTGCAAAATGGAAATCCAGAGGCAAATTGACTCATAAGGGAGAGCATGGATTAATGCACATCACATTCTCTGAACAATTTTCAGAGGGACAAATACAAGATGCATTTGGTTTATAATCTTCAGAGAAGACAATAGACAGTGAAGACCTTAATAATGCCTCCCTAGTGTAGTAGGAAAAATATGTATTTATCATCTAGGGAATCAGTGCCTAATGATTAATAGCAGTATCAATGTGTCTACATATATTGCTGTATTAGAATTTACTGGCTGAGGAGAAAATTGGTTGTTTCCTGTTAAATATCAAGTTATTGCTAGTTTAGTCAGAGTCATATTTGTAAGTAGGCAGCACTGTTTACTTGTAAAACAGCACGACTTTAATTCTGTGAAATGCATTTATGGCAGTTTCTCAAAGCTAGACAAATAGGGCTGAAAGAGAACCTGGAATTTGTCTTGTCTCCTTCGATTATCTATAAGTGAATTCAGTTTGTACGAATGTTGTTCTTAGCCTTATTGTGGCTTGATGAAAATGAGCATGCAGAAAGTTCAGGAAGAGGTAAAACTGCTTTTAAGTCACATTCCCAAGTGTTTTGCTGATCTGTAGTGGAGAAAGACAGACAAACACTCTGATCTGTGTTTTGTTGGCCCCTGCAATAGCATGTTAATTTCCTTCACGTAACTTAAGCTCTGGGTTTGCTACTTCTTTGTTATTTGAGTGTGCAACACAAAATGAATGAAATTGAACATGTTTTGAGCTGATATTCTCAAGTTGTGATTTCAATAATCAAAATTAGACTGCTTGCCAAGGGACCCTGAGTTTTTATTTACATGAAATTACCAAAGCAGCACAACTCTATGCAAGAGAAGGAAGTGCCTTGATGAATACAATATCATTTTGGGATGTTTGTTAGCTTCTCAAACAAGTGTCTCCAGGCATATCTTCCTGGTTTAGCTTGGAAGGGCAGGATTTATATTACAGGCACACTGAAAACCAGACAGACAAATCACCTTTTTGTTGTTTAGGTTTAAGAGTTTGGGCGACATTTAACTATCTAGGACTTGAGCGTTACAATGGATGTGAGACTGCAGAGGAGGCTGCTGTAGGTACATAGACTATTCTCACTTGCAGTTGACTTTTCTCAGCTGTGTGATGCGTCCTGGCACTTCCTGGCATTGTTCCTCCTTGCTGGCAGCTGCAAGTCCCATGATAGCAGTGCTGGTGGAAGGGGACCGTTGACTTATTTTTTCTCGAAATTTCTTGAATGTAGTTTTGGCATCTGGTGTGTTTATTCCAGAACAGCTTCCCAGAGAAGCCTTTTAGGCTCAGTATGAGGTGGTGCATGGGAAGCACAACACACAGGCTTTATCATGGGCTCTGCTCTTCCAATAAGTTCAGGTGACCTTGCGTGAGTTATTTAATATCTTCATGCTTTTGTTTCCTCCCCTACTCTTTGCCGTTGCTTTTTGTTAGTTGAGATGCTATCTTTTACTGAGCACAATGGAAAGCTTGTGTTAGATGGGTTCTCCAAGTATTATTATAATCCAAATGAAAAAGAGAGGGAATTTTTCCTTTCTGGTTGAAGAACTTTGACTAAAAAGCACTAACATTGTGTTTCTGCTGTTACTTTACTACTGATAGTCTTAGTGTTCAGCTTTTATCTTCGTTTTGGATCAGAAAAACACTTACTTTTTGAAAATGCCTGATGCTTGCAGTTGTTGATCAAACTGGGAGGATGGAGGAAAAAAGAAATTATTCCAAGGTTATTACTGAAATATAGCAAAACTGAATTTTAAATTTTGGGTCAAATGCAGTGTTTTTGATGTGTCAAAATAATTGATTCTGATGTATGTGAAGCTAATTGTGTTGACATTTTCAAAAGTGTGTTGGTTTTCCCTTGCAAGGGGAAGTGATGTTCTCAAATCAGGGCCAGAAGTTACATTCCACCTTTGTGCAAGCTTGAGCTAAGGGCGGCGTGCAGGGCTGTCACTGCTGTGGGAGGGAGTGTGGAGCTGATCCCCAGCACTCCAATGGCAGAGCAGGAACAGCCACCGTCCTTTAGCAGGTTCAGAGTGGGAATGGAAGCTGGGGTTTCAACGAGTTCTCATGTAGGATAAGAGGAGTGCAAACAGGATCATGTAGATCCTCCACAGCTGGGGAGGGACCGGGATTGAAGGGTAAAAGGGAACAGTGGCTTGCAAATCTAATTTTAATTCTTAGTGGGCGAATCTTTATTACAAATGCTTGAAAATTTCATATTGTGGAAATACTTAGAGTTAACAGTTTATTCCAGCAGTTACAGAGTAAAGAGGTTTTTTTTCTTTTTGGTGTACTGTTTTGCTGAATCTGATAAGCCCAACATTTTCAAAATATTTTTTCTTTCGTTGTGGCATCAGTGTTTGGGAAAATTCACCCTATTATTTCAGTTACTCTGAAGTATAGATTTTGACAAAGTGGACTGTCTAAAAGAAAAGTTGAAAAATATTAAGTCTGGTTCTCTTTTACAGAGAAATGCTAACTGTCTTTTTCTACTGGATATGCATTTTATAAATTAATTCAGTGGTTACATGAATGAAAAATAAGACTGTTAGCATAAAACTCTGTGATAATGTAGAAAAATCTTTTTATTTCCACTGCATTTCCTTGTTTGTGGTACATGCAGCACAGTAGTCATAGAGTAGTAACAGTAGTGAACTGATTATCATTCACAAAGTAGCTGAGACTGAGGAGTTAGAAATATGGACTGGGAATGACATTTATAGTGTTGGTGTGAAATACTCATGGCAACCACTTCTTCCATAAATATTAATTTGACATTGGTTTAGGATTTAATAAGTGGAATGACTCAAGATGATAAAGATACTTTATTACATCTGGATAGCCTTAGGAAATATTTCTGTCTGCCAATAAAAAAAGGTATGAAACAGATATGAGAAGATTAACTTATGAAAAGTAAAAGAGGGTTGAATGTAAAGGTAATTGGTATTTAGAGAATATAAAACACAGTCACATTTTTCTTTTTAATTTACATAAATGGAGTCAAGGCCTATTCTGAATGACAAGGGAATACAGATTGATTTCTTTCCATATTTTTCACATGTTTTCAAGGTACCTGTGCTCTGAGTTTAAAAATGCCATGTGCAAAGTACAGGCTTTGTTCTACTGTAGCACACGTAAAAATGCTTTAACCGAGGAACCAAAATAACTTGGAGGTGACCTTTTACTTCAAGACCTGACTGCTTTAAAGGCAGTTTATAGAATCATAGAATTTTTTGGGTTGGAGAAGACCTTTAAGATCATGGAGTCTGATCATTGAGTTCAGTCATTAACCAAACGATGCCAAGTCCACCATTAAACCATGTCCCTAAGTGCCACATCTATACTTTTTAAATACCTCCAGGAATGGCAACTCCACCCCTTCCTTGTGTAGCCTGTTCAGTGCTTGACAACCCTTTTGGTGAAGATATGTTTCCTAATATCCAACCTAAAACTCCTCTGACACAAGTTGTCCTATCCCTTGTGACTTGGGAGGAGAGCATTCCTTGTTAAGTGGACCTTTAGATTTCCTGAAGTGAGTTTGTTGCAAAAGGAACATTCCCAGAGAGAGGAATACTTCCAAAACTGTTCTTTGTTCTTGGTTTCTTTTTGTTGATTTTTCTTGCCACGTTATTTCATGGCATCCTCCAGGTCATAGGTTTGTTGTCATAGTGATGATACTCATCTTTGTAAAATAATAAAATTTATTTTTTTGACAGCAGGAAGAGCAAGTAGATCGAGTTGTTGATAGGCAGTATCATGATCATTCTTCTTGGCAGGAAACTTGTACGCATGATAAGTCTTCAAACAAAAACTAGACTTTTATCTTGGGAGATTTTAATTGAGGTTTTGATAAAAAAGGTTGAGACTGTTTAAAGATGTTGTTTATTTTTCTATTCTACAGGCATGAGTACTTTTTTTTAAAGGCATATGGGTCCTACATGTCCTTTAAAAAGAAAAGAAGCAAAAACCCAAGCCAACCCAAACCCCTATAAAAATATGAAGTTAAAATGTTCCTGCAGTGTTCCTTGGTAGCTATTTTGGTTTGAGATTTTAATTATAGTCCAAAGGCCTCAACATCCATTTAAACCTGGTATTTATATAAAGCAGAGAATTGTCTTTATTCTCAAGAGCCTCTAGTCTAAGAGAACAGACAAAGCAGATGTTTGAAGCAAGCACAGGGACTGAGGTCGCTTCAGCTGAACCCACACACTCAGTGCTGCCAGTACTGGCTTGTACCATAACCTCTTACTAGTGTAAGGTGCAATTGATCCTGTTGCTGTAGATAAGTTTGAACTCTTTTCCATGTGAGGAGTTTGTTTATTGTAAGGGGAGGCAAAGCTGGTTCCACCAAGACATCAGTTTGTCTGAAAATTCAGTGCTTGCTTATTGCTGTGCTTTCGTTGTATAGATTTTATTTTTTATTTCTGGACTTCATTCCCTGGAGTTCAATTTCTTCTTGCTGGGCCAAAGACATTTAAGAAAAGATTTTATTGCAAGTCCCAACTAAAATAGCTCAGTCTTGTGAGAATGTGGAGGCAACAGCTGCAAGATTGCTCCATGAGAGAGATCCTTCGAGCTATCCAAGGGCAATTCTAGTCTGGTCGGAAAGTCTGAGAGGTATTCTACAAAGACAGTCCTTTTTAGCTTGTGAATTTATAATAATTTTTGACATCTGATGCATAACAATTGGGAAAAGTTTATTTTCTTTAAAATCATGGGAGAGGTTCTTCTGAAAAGGTAAGAATTGCAGTGATAGGGACTTCACTGTGAAACTGCAGTTAAAGGCAAGCCATTTATATGCTATTGAAGGCAGCTAATGAGCTAGTTCTGAACATTCTCCTTATTTAGTTGACTTTGAAATAAAATTCATGTGACTCATCTACACAAACACCGCCTTCCAGGGAAACATACCTTTGTTGCCAGTCAAGAGCAGTGTTCAGTTCCTCTGCTGCAGAGCCCAGGGCATGATGCACTGCAACACTCAGGTCATTGCAGTATCAGGTGCTGTTGCCCTTCACCCCTGAGGGTGGCATTTTTTGTTACCAGTGTGGGAGAAGGGCTTAGGTTTCCATTTTATTATGAAATTTAATGCTGTTTTCATTTAGGGGAGGGGAAAAAAAAGTTTCAGAATTAACTTAGTTGTGTTTTGAGGAAAAAAGCGAGCCTGGCACATGTTCCTCTCAGCTGTGCAATGTAGTTGGCTGGTCCCCTGTGCATATCCTGGCAGTGAGTGCTAATGATCTCTGAAAACACTAAGGAGCAAAAGTTACTGCAGGATCAGAAATCCCAGCAGTGCCTACTTTGGTTCTTGACTGGTCGTTACAAAGAACAACTTTGTAGAAATGTCAAAAGGCTCTGTTCCAGCAAACTGTTGCATTTCTCTATCACATGCTTTGAACGAGTGCCAAACTTGATATATTTTTGTTTAGCATATTAGGTTTTTTTAACTGATTTTGCTTCCCCTTCTATCTCCACTGAAATCTGGATGCAGATATATTTTAATATAGCTGTTTAGATAACTTATTCCTCTCAGAACACCATCTTAGCACAAAAATGGAAGCCAGGTAGAGGTAAAGGTAAATAAACCTGTGCAACAGGTGGGTAATTCCTAGTTTGGACAAGGTATAAAAGTAGCCATAATGGCTTGTTCTTTTGGTTTAATACACTTAAATGATTTCATGATCCACTTATGATATGCATGGCAGAATTATTTAAATGAGGAAAACCCTAGGGACAGTGTACTCAGAAGTGAGTCTTTTATCTCTAGGTTGAAAGTTCAACCTCTTTGTAAGGCTGTTCTAGCATTTGGGGAACTGAATAGTCAATGCTGTCGTTTGGCTAAAGCTTAGACTTAATCAGGGTTCTCAGGCATCCAAGAGAGGGCTGAGGATGGCTGGGGCACTGAACACTTTGCCCTTCTTTCTGTTTGGGATATATTGCCTTGGAAATGGGACTGAGGTGGTATTTTGAACAATTCTTACTGCAGTGGTGGCCAAGAGTGACTTGGCTCTCAGTTCAGTCAGAGCACAGCAGCTGGAGGAGAAAGAGAGGCTCTGCCCTCACATACACCAATCCTTGTTTTGAAAAAGTAGCAAAATGGTATTTTAAATATAACTGAAAGTAGTTTTTACCTTCACAGTTATACTGATCTACTTTTCAGCCTGCAGTTTAATTTTAGGATTTTAAAAGTATTTGTCAAGTAAACTCTGAATATGAAATCTTCTTTTAAGGGCTTCCTTCTTCAAGTGAATTGGCTGAGTATGATGTTCATACATAAGGCTTTTAATTTTTCCCCAGATAAAGATTTTTGTGTGTGTGTGGTAGTCACACTCATACTTGGGTTTTTTGGTACCAATTTTATATTCATCTTTGTGGAAGCAAGGAGTATATTTAGAGGTGGCAGAAAATCACTGTTAGTATTAATCTTCTGGTTAATAGTTAAAACAGTGGGGAGAGGCAGTTAAAATAAACACTTGTTTTCCTTCTAATTATGACAAGATCAAACTCTTAAGTGTTGTCAAGCCATGGAAAAGACCACAGTATTCAGAGCTTAAACTGTGGTCAAGAAAAGGCTTTGTTATTTCTCAGAATGATTTGCCATCTGGTAGATTTCAATCTAGCTCTCTCATGTATGAGAGCATCAAAAATTTAGCTACACACTTGTGATTACAGGGTTCAGTATCTTTTTTTTTCCCCTTGCAAATGATCTCCTTCAAAATAAAACTTAATTAAAGTAATGCTGAGATACCAGTCCAATAATGTCCTGTGCCACATCACTACTAGTTTGACATGTAGTAATGAATTAAACTCTTCAGATTTTATAGCCAGTGCAACAGATAGTGGTTTCCATTCATGCATGTTTTATGCATGTGTTGCTATGGGTATTAATGGATTTGTCCTATTGTATATCTTGTTGAAATCAGGCATGCTAGAATTTACTATGTGATAACTGCTTTAAAAGTAAGACCCCAAAATCAATAATTTTGTCTAAAAGAAACAAAACAGCCAACCCAAACACGTTATACTTGTGTTTATATTAAACTTCAAAAATGTGAAGTGCCAGATTGATCAAGTGTTCATTTTTCATGTTCTACATTTATAGAAAATAGGCAAGACAGACTAAAACATTCACTCAGTTCTTAAAACCCAACTAAACACCCTAAAAAAGTTTCTGGAGACTACTGCTGTTTGTGGGTAGAGATCAGAGAAAAGAAAAGCAGTTGGTAACACTCTAAGAAAACCTGTATCTTGAACATGAAATGGAAATGTTACTCTTACATCTTGTGCTTTTTTTAAAAACCAGATTAGTGAAAAGATGTAGCTTGAGCCATACACAGAGTTTGTAGGCTTGGATGCTTTAGAATTGTATGCACCTATTAAAATAACGAAGAAAGAAGGCAGCAGGGATTTACACAGATCAAGAGGCATGTTGAGTAGAAAAGCTCTATGGCTTTCTGTATTGTGGAGAAGAGAAATGGTAGTGTTGGGATAAAAGGAGTTTACCTACTGCTGGTTTGTGTAACGTCAATAAACCTTTCATTGCAAGACATCAAATAAACATTCACTTTTTAAATTTATTGCTGTGCTGATGAGCTTCTGAAGGGGCCTCTCTCTCAGTGCAGAGCCCAGGCAAGCTGTCCAAGTGCTAGTCTCAGTCAGCAGCCCCCCACAGCCTGGCACAGAGCCTGATTATTCAAAGTACAGCAATGGGCCTGGGCCATCAGCATCCATTGGATAAGTCTGCTTTAGCAAAAAATCATATTAGGGAGGTATTGTTTCTGTCAATTCCTTTGCCCATTTGAAAGGAAGCAAGTAGAGGCAAAGGCAGTCAAGTCTACTCTGTGGGATGAGAGCCTTACTCTTGTAGCTACAGTTCTCTGGCCCCATGAGCTGCCTCTTCAGGAGAAGGTACCTGCCCTGCTGATGCTGCCCCAGCACTCTGAAATACCATTAACCCATCTAGGAGAGGGCCTTAGAACAGAAATGTTGCAAGGAATCCTATTGCTGTGTTTTATCTGCCAATTTGTCATGTGTGAGACTGGCCCTGCTGGTTCTGGGAGAAGATAAAACCGAGACATTTCTCAGAAATGTGTGTCCACTCACTTGTATATACAGAGACCTGCATCAAATGGTTTTTCCATGTTTGGTGATGCAGTTTCTGCCAGGCCATTTGGCACACATTTAATCAGGGATTAAAAGAGAAAGGAAATGTCCTTGTAAAAACTTCAGCAGTTAGGAAACACTTTGAAGTTCCATTGCTGTTGCTTTCTTCTTTGATCTCCAGATGTACCAGTCATTTTTATTCCCATGTATGTGCTTATTAATTGCTTTTATATTTAATGTTTTAAGGGAGTCACTGTTTTACCTTTAATCAGCAGTGAAGGTGCTGTGATCCCATCAGTTCCCTCCAGAGCAATAGAACTTACTTAGGAACTATGATAGCAAGTTTTAGTTTTGTTTTTTTTCCCCTAGAGAATACTGGCCCTGTAGCTGTCCTTGTAGTAGTGAATTCACAGCCTACATCCAGTTCCTGCTCCAAGGTTTTAACCTTGACACTGTTCATTACAGTACCTCACTGTAAAGTATTGCAATTTGTATTTATTTTGTCAATGACAGGGACTTCCCCACAGTGAGAGAACTATGGAAGTATCCAAATTTCTCATGTTTGGTTAAAAAGAAGTGGGGGAGGAAGATGTTACTAATGCCTTCTGCTACAGTGATTTGTTTCCTGGATCTGTCACACTTGCAGTGTAATTCTGAAGTATTTGCAATGTAAAGGAGTTTAGACGTCTTAGCACAAAGTCCCAACTTTATTAACAGCTGTAGAAACCAGGACAGAAGAGAAGGAAATGGAGGTACAATCCAACCCAGTAAAATTTGGCTTATTTAAAAAAAAAAAGTGCTAATGTTTTTGAGACTCCCTGCACTGTCACCAAGACTACAGACTTAGAGAAATACAAATACACAATGCCCTTCGCCCTATTTGGAACAACTTTGGACCGACTGTGGACTTGGACTAATAATTGTGTAGAGATTTCACATAGTTCACACTTTCAAATCTCCCAGTTTGAGGGCTACAACCTTATTTTTCTAACTAAACACTGAGATTATATGGGTGGTAAGACACTGAAACAAGTTGCCCAGAGAACTTGTGACTGTCCTGTTGCTGGAAGTTTTCAAGGCCAGGTTGAATGGGGATTTAAGCAACCTGGTCTAGTGGGAGTGTCCCTGGCTGTGGCAGGGAGGTTGGGATTAGATAACCCTTAAGGTCTCTTTCAGACCAAACTTTTCTGTGACTGATTATTTTATAAAATCATCGCATCACTTAATTAGCTGTGCTTAGATCTGGTCCTTTTACTCTGAATTTACAGTTCCTTGAGGTGACTTCTTTTCTATTTGGAATAAAAGTGCAATAATCTAAGAATATCTCTGTAACATTTTTCATGCATGCAATGCAGTTCACTTTGTGGTGCTTGAAAGCAAATAAATAGTTCTGGCTGTTCTTTGCCACAGCAGCATGCAGCAGTTGGGGCTGTTTGCCCTGAATTATAACACAGACTGTGAGACTTGATAAGTAGACACTGTGTGGGAGCAAGATAAAATTATATCCGTGGGATTATACTAAAAATACATGTGTGAAAATAATGTTTTTGTGGCACAGTTTGATTTAACCTGTCCTTGAAGATACCACACCTCCTATAGCCTGCTATAGTTTTATCTGGCTTCACAGATGACATATGGGGAAAATAAAGCCCAGTGATAATGGCCAGTGTCCTGTGTATCTGAAGCTTTGCAAGCAGCAGTTGCACACTGTGTTTATAACCTCAGGCACTGCATGATTATTGTCCTTATCCCTGCTTGTCAGACCACGATTCCCACTGGGCCTAAGAGCTTGTTTGACTTCCTCTCTTAGGAGCAATAGAGGAAATGTCTGTTTTTCAGAGCACATTGCTGGAGCATTGCCTCTATACCTGTGTTCTGCAGACTGTGTTTGGTTGGCTCAAAGTTGAGATGATGTTATGCAAACAAATAGGCACAGGAACACTCCAAAATAAACATAGCTCTTGTTTTGCACTGAAAAAAAAAAAAGTTAATTAGAATATTTGCTGCTTGGAGATGGATGTATAACAATCAGTATGAAGTAAGGAAGGTTTCACTCCTCATCATAAAACAACATGTACAGGTTCTTTACTCTCTTGCAATTACCATTATATGCAGATACTCTATCTTAAGTTTTTCCAAGGGTCTTGGGGCATGTGTGAATTTTCTTATAAAGATTGGGCCATCACCTAGGATCCATTTAGTCTTGTAGAGGGAAGAGAAGTCTGCACATCTCAGTCTGGCTTGACATCTCTGGAATATCTCATATATCCACATTACATTGGGGTTTTTTGGTTAAAAATTAATAGTCTCAGTTTTTAGGGCAAGCCCTATTTAAGTCAGCTCATAAAATCATAAAACATGCTGAATCAGAAGGGAACCATTCTTAAAGGACTTTTTAACCATCTTACTATATGCTTCCACTTTATTTCTTGTTAGTTCTTCCTGTAAGGGAAGCTCAGTTTCTGTTTAAATACTTCTGCTAATAGGAAATAGTAGAATTTGCTAGTTTATCTTTTCCAGTTGATTTTGAGCTACTCCCTATTCCTATTCATTCTCCTTCCTTCTCTGCCATAACCACCAAGCAGTCTGCTATGAAACGAAAATTAAAGATTAGAAAGATTACAAGGCAGCAATTATTCCAAGCCCTTCTACAAGAATTATAATAAAATGGAAATCCTTTATGTAATGCACTCTATCCACTGAAGTTATTATTTTAAATAAGGAAACAGGATTTTACTGTCAGCATTTGTTGTGCATGGTGAGATGCTGTGAATTTGGATGAGTCCAAAGGGGTCAGGTCTGTGATGCAGCACTCCCAGGGCTATGAAACTCATGAGAACTATACAGAACATGTTTCTAAATGTTGTCCCAGAGTGAGTAGAGCACATATTCATTAGGTGGAGATAGATCAGGCCTTTCAAATTTCTCGTTTCATCACTGAGCTGAGTTATTTTATTTTGTCCTAGGCAGTGGTTTCTTGCCTCCTGTGGGCAAGGAGTGCTAGAGCAGGGTCTGGTGGCAATCAGGAGTAAATTGCATGAAATTGTGGTGAGGAGCAAGTGCTTGTTGGGTTTGGCTGTTTGAAAACATTGTACATGTATTTCAGAGGAGAAATAGTCAAACACTATGTATTTAGGATAAAGCAAGTCTTCCTGGCTTTGCCACCTCCAAAGCAGCATGGGCTGCAAGTTATGTGATGGCAGTAGCCCTGTGGGACAACAAGGGAATTGAGGGATTGGCAGTGATGGCAGCTGAGCAGGACAGGGAGTTGGAGAGCCAAGACCTGATTCCAGCCTGGATAGCATGTGGACAGAGACACACAGTTCATGGACTTGTATGGGATTTGTCGAAAGAAAAGCAAATTTTTTGGTTAGGCTTACACTTCAGACTGACACTAGAAAAATTACAGGAGCCTAATTGTTTTAAGAAGTTTGAAAACCATTTTTATACACATCTGTTTCAGTATCACCATCCAAAAATCATGCTTTTATGCTTCCATGAGACGTTGATCTGTGGGAGAGGAGTGGATAGGCCATTTCTGCTGCTCTCTCCTGCTTATCTGAATAAATCTCTCCTGAAGGTTGAGTGGGGCGAAGGCCAAGATGCAATCAGGTTTTGCTTAAGGAATAAGTGATCAGTCTGACTCAGCCTTTTTGTTTCTAATGATGCACTTTGTGTTCTCCATCCTCTTCAGGCACCTGGTTTCTGCCCTAAGCAATGTGATAGCTTATATTTAAACTTAATTTCTGTGCATTTAATTTAGTATTCAGGATGTTTTTTGAAGACCCATTAAGTCAAGCATTAACTTGTTCCACAGGCTAAGAATGACTGGATTGTGGATGTGGTTGTAGCTGCTGGTACTGTCTTTGCTTTTCTGCAGGACAGGAGAGGTCATTCAAATGCTGCACTAAGTCTTGAAAAACCTGAAGCTTAATTCCTGATACATTTCCCTCTCCTACATTCTGTGCCCTTTGAGATTCCAGTTTTTCTAGGAGTCATAATTATTTGCCAGCTGTTTTCAGAGCTCTCTTGATCCTCCTGAGGTAGATTCTGTCACAGCTTGCCACACTGGAGCTAGTGCTTGGCTTCTTATGCTGGCAGGTGGAAATTACCCAGTACCTCTTAAGTGTGCAGTATTCCTGAGAAGCAGCTTGTTTGTCTGGAATCCTACTTCAAGTGTTTGAAATACCCTCTTGTCATGCTGAGTAATGTTATTGAATCCCAAGGTGAAGTTGAATTTTTTTTAGTGCCTTGTCTGCATAGTACCAGAAGAGTTGGAGGCATCTACAGCTGAGCGGTGGTTTTGTCTTTTGATTTTGGAGTGCTTTTTTTTTCAGGGATGGGGAGGTGAGAAGCAGAACCTTTCAGAGAAAGATGAAAATTAAATTAATCAAGGTGGCTAGTTTATAGCACAGCTTGCAGCTTTTACTTTCTACTTATTTGTCTGACCTCCCCCTCATCTTGCCAATTTGATTGCAGTCTTGATTTTGCAGTTTCAAAATACAGTGGAATGTATTATGTTATTTCATGCAATGTTTACTTGGTTATAGCAACAGCTTGTCTTTGATTTGAAAATCCCCATTGTACCATAAAATGCAATAATATCTGCAGGAGAATTAATCATGTGAAGGAGGAGGCAAAACCAAAACTCATGGAGAATACAGCAGGCCAAATCAATTCATGGTGTGTTTTTTATTTGCTAATTTTTACTTTGTTTATTTCCTCTTTCCTTTATTATTGTCTCCTTGTGGTTTGACAGAAGATGCTAGGATGGGAAGGATCCAACTTTGACAGAGGTTTATCAGCTTCTTCTAAATTGTTGCAAGGCAGTTGTAGATGTAGTGTGGCCAGCACTTGTGGTATATTTTATACAAACTGAGTACCTGCCATCTCTTTTGTTAGTTTTAGTGGTTTCTGGAAGTTTGCCTCATCTCCTGGCACTTCTGATTTAATTTCACAGGCTGTATTATATCCCTCTTTTGTTTAAAAATATGTTAAGGGGTTAAAATATTAATGTATTAAAATTCTGTTACACATCTTCCAAATAATGCATCTGTGACACAGGTTTGTCCAGGTTTGCCTACAGAAGCAATCAAAAACCACATTTCTTCCTAAGGGCTGTTGTAGTCTAGTTCAAGCATAGTATGTGGCAATTTGGCATTTCACTGAATGATATGCAATCATGTAGGCAAAGCTGTATCTCTTGTGTCTGTTTTCTGCAGCCCTCTGGATTTCTTTTGTGTAGAAAATCTGCCTTACTGTTCATTTGCAATTGCAAATAGCTCCATTGCAATAGCACCCAGAGGTGCTTCAACAGAGCAAATACAACTTATTAAAAGATGACCATAAATCAGTAGATCTCCAGAGTAGATTTAGTGGTTTGGCTATATTCCAACTGAAATTAAAATCATAAAATTGCCATTAAGTTTATTTAAAAAGTGTGTCATGGAGATGAGAAGCAAAAAAAACCTCAAGAACCATAAAATGTATTCAAGATATAAGAAACTGCTATTATTAAAATATACGTGTTATACATCCTACATTGGGAAGTAATTTTTGCCAAAAATAGAAGTGCCAGAGTCTTCCACCAATACATTAGGGATTTCCCTAGCATTGATTTTTATGGGAAGATATTCAGCTACTGCACTAAGGACTGACAGTAGAATAGAGGGAGGAAAAGTAATGCAGGTTATGTTGTGTGACACGTGGGTTGCTAATTATTTAGAGCATGCAAGAGTGTGGCTGGGATTTCTGGCCATGCTGAAAGAAGTGAGGAAGAGTGATGGTGGCAGACACAAGATTAGTGTTCAGCAAGATATACTAAACCAAGACTCTGGAGATGTCTGTGGCCTTTGCAGGGAGTAGATGTGGGCTCTCTCCTTAAAGGTCTGAGCAAACACAGCTGTGTGCTGAGCAGCAGTGAGTTCCAGGCATCAAATCTGCTGCCCTGGTGCTCACTTGCGCTGGCAGAGCTACAGAGTGATGGGTGCTGCTGGTGTGGGCTGAGATTCTCAACACTGATAAATGAGGAAGTCTGGAAAAGCACAGCAAAATGTCTGTGGGGGACTTAATGATTTCTGTGAAGAATTCATGTGCTTGCTCTTGTGCAGAGCTCTCTGTAGTAATACGAGAGCCTCATGATGAGGGCAGAGGAATCCCAGTTGTTGGACTGCTACTTACTGTTCCTTGGTAAATCATACAGATGGCATTGAGGAGCTGTTAGTGTTGTACAGGACCTGTGCAAAAGTCAGTCAGTCTGGACTGGGGGTGACCTGCTAGAGGGGATAACAAGAGAAATGTTTCGAGTGGAGAATGGCTGTCAGCTTTCAAATGAGGGCTTTGTCTGTGTTGGAAGGAAATACAGACATCTGGAATGGTATGGAGCTGTTGTGTACCTTGTCCAGGTCCTCACAGGTTTCCACAGTCCCAGGCAAGCATGGAGACCTGGCTTCCAGGCTGGTACGAGACAACTTGCAGATCATGGTATATTGCCAGGAATTGCAAGTGCATTTGAAGATGGGGAAAGTAGCAAAATGTGACTACTTGAGGCATGAGCAATGTAAATAAGAGACAATGAAATTCAGCCTTGTATGTAATCAAGTGTATTGTGAAGTTCTCTATAGAAGAAAGCCAAAGCAAATATCTCAATGGGGCAAGACATTTGACAAGCAACCGTGGTGAAGGAGACTTTGGTCAAAAGTTAAATGAGAGCCTGCTTGTAGCTTAAAGATCTGGTTTATAAAGCTGTGGTATCTGCATTTAAAATGCTGTTTTATTTCTGTGCTTTTTCAGTGTCAGAATGACACAGATTAACTGGAAGGAGTTTAGATAAGAAAGCAATAAATAATTAAAATGTTGTAGGAGAGTCTGAAGAATGAACCAAGTATAGATTAAATTTGGCAAAGCGTAGACAGTGGAAAGCTATAAATCTACACCCCTTTGAGTGTAATAGCAAGGAAGGGAGTGCAGCATTGCTGCTGGGTGTGTGTGAGCATATTGTTCTGGCCACTGGTTGTGATAGAGCTCTGTAGGCCTGGCTCTGCAGGGCTCTGCCTGAAGAAGTCAGAGTGCAGGAGCAGGACCACGAAGCCAAAGTGCAAACAGTCATGAAAGCAACAAACAAGGTGCAAAGCTCAGGGAATACCTGCTGCTACAGACTGAAATGAGAATAATTCTGCTGTTTAAATTGGTTTAACTTTAGAATTAGGGTAGAGGGGCATGATAAAATACCAAATATAGAGACGATACGCATGGAGAAAATGAGGATTAAACACCCCCCAAAACAAACTAGGAAATGCAGGAGATTAGACTTTAGCCTTTCTTTTTATTCTTTTGCATGGAGACATTTGCAGGTATTGCTCATGGTACTGTAGAAAATATTACTTGGCGTTGTTTTAATTTTTCAAAGTTTTGTCTTGTTTGTGTTTTTTTTTTTTTTTAATTTCTTTTTGTTGTTTCTTTACAAGCTGGAAAATGGACAGAGTTAGATTGCATGTACAGAGCTGCAGTTTCATTACTGAACTGAGCTGTGCTCTCATAGACTGAATGGGCTTTTCCTTAGAAAAGTAACTGAGGAATGAAGTAGACTTGATAAAATGGCACAGTGATTTAAATCTTTGTTTTTTTAAAAGTTTTATGTTGCAGTGTATCTTGATTTAGATTAGCAACGTAAGTAATCTTGATGTTAAAACTCCTTCTGCTGTGGAGCCTGTGAGTCTTGAGGCAGTCCCAAGAGATTTCCTCTGTTTTGCATCGTTTGCCACTGGTAAGGTTTTATTTGTTTCCTAACAAAACAAAGAAATTAAGAAATCCCGCTCCAGAGCAAACAAGCTTTTCTGCTGGCTCCAAAGACTGTGTGTTGGCTGCATTGATGTTTATCTGGGATACAGCCAAGGGCTCCTGGTGCTGCACCTGGGGAATCCTGCAGGGCTCTGCCTACACCCACCCACCCCAAGACTGTCTGCCTTTCGTGGAGCTGGGTTACAGCTGCATCATACATCCTTTCTCAAGGCACAGGGCTGGCAGAGCCCCCAGCATTGTACCCACATGGCAAAGGCATCTGCAGCTTCAGGAAGACAAAGAGAAAGCAGGACCTCCATGATCCTCAGATAACCTGTGGTTTATGGTACACAAGGCTCTTACTGATTATCTGATTGTACAGAGAAACTAAACCTGTGCAATAGTCTTTGATCTGGTAGTGCTGTACAGGGCTTGAGTAATGCTGCCTCACATGAAGACTGTGGTGATCCCCATCCCTGCTCTGCTCCCCAGAAGGATATTTGAAGCTCTGAGAAGTCATCTCTTGCCTGCAGTTGAGGTCAAGACAATGGATGATTGAAGAAGTCTTTTAGGACAGCTGGAATGGAGCTGATGAAAGCAGAGTCTCAAGTATGCTCTCCTACCCAAAGCAGTGACTCTTGGCTAAGCTACTCTACAAGATAGGATTGAACAAAGCCATTCCATATTTGGAACAAACTGCAACACCTCTCTGTGTCTGCCACAGCCCCTGCATTGTTACCATCTATAAAGAATCAAGGGAAACAGGAAAAGAGGCATTTTGGGAAAGCAGAGAGAAGCACTGTATGAATCTGAGTACTCATACTGGGTAGTCAGCTGCACAGCCCGATATTCTGTATGCACTTGCTCTCAGATTTTTGTAGAAATGAGACCTTATATGGTATATTTAACATATAAATGTAGTGCAATCAACTGCTGCCTGGACTTCCCTGGATATTTAACTAGGGGAAGAAGGGAGCAGAGTTACTGACTGTGATCAATCATCTGTTCCTATACAAACTAAGCAGTGTTACCACTGAAAATAGGTGTTAGGCTAATAGCAGCTTTGGGATTAATCTGGGGACAGTGCAAATGGAAACTTTAAAATTTATGGTGCTTCAAGACACACCCTCTTTGAAAGGCTTCCTAGTTAATGTCATGCCCTAAAAAGCCCCCTCCTCAGATGATAAAGGTGGGGCTGCCCTGAGAACTCTGCAGTCTTTTAAATGCCAGTAGCTACTGAGGACAGCTGACTGGTTTGGATCTGGAAGATGTTTGATGGGAATCCACCTCTAGGTAACCTGTGAATATATTCTGTGTCTCTGAGTATAGTGAAGGGAAGGACACATGAGGAATATTGAGATGGAGCTTCTGTCAGTCTTGTGTCTCCAGTCTACTTATGGAAACACAGGCAAAATCTTAATGTGGCATTTGCTGCCAGCATCTAATGATTCACAACAGGAGCCGTAGCTTCTGAGTTAGGCTGGATTAGGTCCTTATAAACCAGCAGAACTCCTGGATCTAGCATGACATGTAGATCCAACAGTCCATAAGGTTTGCTGGAGTGTTACCTGTTCTGTATGTGTAGCAGGAGAACTCAGTTGGCCTTTTTTGCAAGTTGCTTCTATTTCTGAGCTCCAGATCTAACTACTTTGGTTTCTTTATTTTGAAGTTAACAGTTGCAGTCATGGTTACAAACACAGAGATTCAACAACTAGGAGCTTGCAGAACTGCATATAATTTATGCTGATAAAAGATGAATCATTAATGGCTAAGGTTAAAGAAGTTTATATTATGGTTACCATTGGTTTGGGTTGGGTTCTTCCCTCCCCCCTGCTTCTTTATTTTTAAGACAAGTAGCATATGTGTACTATACAGGAGGTAGGCCTGTTGTTTGTTCATGCATTTCCCCCACATTCCTCAAAAATGGAGCAGTTAGATGGCCTCAGAATGTTGTTTCACCCTGAAAGACTCTGTTGACACTTCCACTGTGTGTTGCTACTTGGCAATCTCTAACTTGTTTAGTGGGTGTAAAAAGTTCATACTGATGAAACTGCCAAAAATAAGCTCAAGAACCTGAACATTTTTGTTTGCTGCAGCTTCCCATGTTAGGATCAGCTTTGTTCAGTTTGGTTTGGTGCATGTTGCTGGGGAAATCGAGGGATGTTGGAGTGTGAAGTGTGTGTTTTGAGGGTTCTAGAATGGTTAGGTATTTATAACAGATGTGTGTATTTTAGAGCATAAAAAAATTAGTGTGCTTTTCATTTAAATGCTTTGTTTAGTGGATCCAAATAGAAAAGGAAGATAATGTTGGCAGAGACCAGTAATAAACAGGATTGTATCACATCAAAATTATACCAAATCGGGATGGGCTGCTGAAACAAATATTTATAATGGAAAAAACCCAAACTTGTGCCTGTTGGAACAGACTGTGTTCAGGCCTTTTTTGGACTTGCAAGGTGATTGAAGGGAAGGAGGAAGAAATGGTTTATGTACTCTATTTCACAGTTGCTTTTATAGTTTTTGGACAGCGCAGGGAAAAAACCTTTCAATGCAAAAGCTTAGGAATTTTGCCCAAAGCAAGTCCCACAGAAAGTATTTCATCTGTGTAGAGGCACAGGCATAGATACTCATGCTTTGATCCAATAAATGAAGCATGTCCATAGTATCAGTGTTTTTCTAGTGTGTTTTAAAATTATGCATATGCTGAGGGAATCTGCTGGACTTGGGATTGCTGCCAACCCAGGAGATTTGAACATGGCCACATGGAGTGTAGCCCACCCACCACTCTGCATTTGTATAGAAGGAACCATGACCTAAATGTTTGCATTTGAGGGTACAGACCTCCCAAAAGGCGAACAAGTTTGCCGTGGCATTTGCAGGATGCAAGTACATTGCACTCTGTCAGGGCTTTCTCTGTGGCTAAATGCCACTAAATGCTCTGAAGCTCTTGGAAGCAGCCAAGACAACTCCAACATTTGCTTAAGGATTAGCCCTTCCCATCCTTCAGCTAAGGCTTTTAGCATTAAAAATCACAAAGAATCTCTTGCTTGCAGTGCCAGATTAGAAAGGATAATTCATTAGCACTTTCTCTTTAAAAAAGGGGATTTGTTAGTTCACATTTTGATTTGAATAATTCAAACTCTGCTTGTTGCTGAGATGTTCCTTACCATGTAGGTTTGCTTTAGTGAGTGATATCAAGTCAGAGCTCAGTGGCCTGAAAGCATGAGCAGTTACCTCATATATTTATTGTTTTGAAAATGCCAAGCAGAAATGAAAGCTGTTTAACTTTGCTTCAGAAAGACGAAAACAATCACTCACAATGCAATAGCTGTTGTAGGAATTTTCAGGGGTTTATATGATTTCCTGTGAGTCCCATTAGAAGAGAGGTTACTAGATATTTTTCCCTTTATACAGGCAGGTTGTCTCTTATGATGGAAAGAATTTTTGTTTTTTGAAAATAATAGCCATGGTGTTATTAGGCTACTGGAAAATGAATAGTGATGCGTTATTCAAAGAAATTCAAGTGTTACTTTCTTGGTGCACATACAATTAACTGTGAGCCATTGCTTGAGTTACTGCTGAAAATGTAATGAAGATGCTCATTAGCACTGATGAGCCTTTAAAAGTATTTGAGTGTCTAAAATTAATGCCTCTGGGATGGTTTACAGATGTTCTTGTCTTTGGTTGAGCCTTAAGAAAAGCTATGTAGGGGGTAGTAAAGCTGTTCCAAGCATTAGAGCTTTCAGTGTGGTCAGGTGGCTCCTTCCACAAGATGGATATGAAATACAGAGTTATTATTGAAAAGGAAATGTGACTTCAGTCACATCAAGGTTTGGTGCTAAATAAATAGTTACTATGGCTGAAAACTCACTCAGCTAACAGGGAATAAACTCAGCAAAGAAATGTCCCTTTTCATTCTATGCATTGCAACAGATCGATGTTAATTTTTGATGAAGGCATTAACAAAGTAACCCATGTCGTGGAGAAATCCCATCTTTGTAAGAAGAGGCTTCATTTTTCAGCCTGTTTGTGACTCCAAGCAAGCTATGGCCCAGTGATGGAGTAGCTCCTTCAAAGTGGAAACAGGTGCAGCTGAGCCCATGGAGAGCTGCAGTTGTGTTGCTCAAGTTGTGCAGGGGAGCTGCAGTGCTGCACCCCAGGAGTGCCGGGCTCCTGACACTGCTGCTTGTCCTCTGGGTGCCCCCTGCCCCCTTGGTAGAGGAAATCCAGTTGGGCTGCTTTCAGCATAGAAGTTGATATGTTAACCAGTTTTTCAGCCACAAAATTAGCATGAAAGAGTAATGCATAGCAATGAAACAATTTTTTCTGAACTGCACAGGTTTGAGGGTGCATTTGACAGTTTCTATTGCAATTTGCTCTGGCACACTTTCAAATGTTAGGGTATGCCAATAGAAAAAAAAAAACCAAAAACCAGGGCTGAGGCTTTAAATCAGGTTGCAGCTTCCATGTTTAAATAAGTCACTCAAGTTGTGTTTGCTTTGAAGTAAACACTGGTGTGAAAAGGAAACCTCCTTGCACCCTCCTTTTTAATACTGCTCTTGACTATAGTAGAAAATCCTCTACATATACAGTGCATTTGCCATGTAGCTTAAGCATGGTGCTAGAACATCTGTTTTGCTGATGGCACAATTCTCCTATATGGCAACTTAACCAGTGTGAAAGAAAGAAATATGCACTCACTACCTAGAAGATTGTGGGAATGGGGAACAGCAACAGCTTTACTGGTTAAAAAAGTATAAGATGAGAACGAGTCTTCTTGTGGCATTCTGATTCTCTAAGCTAAACACAGCCTTTCCCATCATGTTTAATATCTTGTGGTAGATACTTCTTTCGTAAACTTGTCTGATCGCTTTTGAACTCTTTTATGCTCAAGGATCCATATCCAGGAAGTGTTACAGAAAAGCAGTTCGAGAGAAGAGCTCACTCCCCTCCTTTCCAAGTGACTTATGACCAACAGGAGGCAGTCACAAGAAATAATGCCACTGACTGGCAACTGTCACTCTGGGATGGTGTTTTAATTCTAAGACAGGAATGGGTGAAAAATGCAAGCCTGCAAAACTGAAGGAGGTAATGCTTAGATCCATGTGAGATGAGACCCCAGAAATACAGGGTAATAGGTGACTTGGCCTCTGTTTTTCCTTTGGAAAGGAGAATTTTTTAGGCTGCCTAGATAAAAGTGGAATGTTACCTTACTCATATTTCTAAGGATATGTCTACTCTTAAAAATAGAGGATAATGTGTCAGATTTTAGGAAAAAATATCCCCTCTCCTTCCCCCCCACCCCCACCAAGGCAACCCAAAAGTGGTGGGGGAGTTTCTGCTAGAAAGTGATGGTGCTTAAGCTTAGCTTTCTTGAACTTCTTCAAAAAGACATAAGTTATAAATGTGATTTTCGGAAACTTACAAGAATATTTAAAACCAATGTATACTGAATGAACTTCATGCTGAAGTGCAGAGCTGCTGTGGTGCTATCTTAGATGCGAAGAACTCTTCAAATTTTGAGAAGCTTTATGTATGTTCACAATTGTCTTGTTTGTAGAATGTTCTCTATAAACTCCCGGCTATGCACACCTAAGCAACTCCATCCATGTAGGTCTATTTTGTTGAAGTTTATACAAGTTATGGCGTTGCTGTTGATAGTTGGTGAATCCTGTGTAGGGCTTAAATTACCAATGGGTTGAAGTCCTTCTGTGGCTGCTGTCCCCACAGCCCCTGGCATTGCCTCACGGTGCCTGCAGAGGGGTTGCAGAGTGTGGAGTGGGGGGAAGTGTCTCCTTTCTGCCAGGCAGAGATGTACCTGTGCCCCAGGACCCCCAGCATGCTGCTGTCCTGGCCCAGAGATCGAGCTCTGATGGCTGAGCTGCAGAGCTGCATTCCCTGGATTTGGCAGGGTTAGCAAGCCTTCCTCTCTCTAATGCCCCATTCTTTCTAGTGGGCCTCTGGGGGATGAGGAGTAAAAAGAACAGCTAGACATCATGAATGACTAAGAGACATGCTGTCCGTGCTATTGCTTGCTGGATTTAAAGGCAAATTAATAAGTACAATAGCAAGGCTGATACAATCACCAAATGTTTTCTACCCAGTTTATCTGACAAATGCAGTTTGAAGTGTTTGTCTAGTTATTCTTTCCAAGCAGTTATTTATGATGTACCACATAGTGCCATAATAAAGGCAAACTCACTCTTTGTTTCTGCTTTATTGAAGCTACCAGACTGTGAGAGCTTATCAAAGCTGTGGGTGCAGGGAAGTGTCTGCTGACTCCATTTAGATGAATCCTAGAATAGAAAACTGTGAGGAGCAAGGCCCCTGCGAAGTATTTTGGGGTCTTTTCCTTCCCTTATTTCTACTTTACCCCAGATCATCCCTTTGCTTCCTTTCCTGGCTGTTGCCTCCTCTTGCTGCATTATAGCTGGCTGTGACCTTTGTGGGAGGCCCATCAGAGACCTGCATACCTGATAAAATTAACACAATCCCGTAGTTCAGACTGAGGCCATGACTTTAGTGCTTCACCATGTGGACTATCTGACTTGAGGCTCACTTAGTTTGGGTATCCTCTGTGAGAGCCTCTAAACTAGCAAACTAGCAAAAATTAAACTGGCAAAGCACTGGTTAATGCAGCAGCAATCCCTGACATTGCCCTACAAGCACCAAACCATGGCTCTTGCTGAGGTTCTCCAAGCATGTACAAGTAGTTGGCTATTCTTGCTCAGTTCCTTATTTTGTTCTCCTTTGAGTGTGAATTACATAAAACACAGGGGAAAATGCTTACCTGAGTAGTCGTTTTCTGAACTGTGTTTGAATTGAAATGCCCTGAAGGCAAAATGATAAAGTCTGAAGAAGAAAATCCAGGTCAGCATATGTATGCTGAATGCATTGCTATAGCAATTTTGGCAGGGACTTGCATGGTGCACTAGACACCAAGCACAGACTATTCATCCAGTGCTGTTTCTGTATTTAAAATAAGAAGCAAACAATACTGTGATAGTGTCATAAATAACTTCGACATCTTCTCTTGGCTTTTCATACAGTTAGCCTTTTTTAAAAATTTTCTATTCTTGATGACAGTATTTAAAGATGCATTTGAAACAGAGCCTAGCTATTTACATTTTTGTTACTTTGACCTTTGTGGTCCTTGCAGATACTTGTGGATTTCTTCTCTGTGTTCACAATGATTTTGATTAATGTGTGAGACTGCAATTAAATACTTACATGAGTGCTTGGCAGAGGAGAGCTTGGCTTAGAGGAAAAGTACAAATATTAGCTCAATTTTATTTTAAAGGCTTTGAGAATAATTCCTTCTTCAAGTCTCACACGTGTTAAGAATGGAATGCAGTCACCGAAAAAAGAACAATAGTTTCTTCTAGCTACAAAAGTGAGGCATGGGTTTTGGTTACTCTGCCTTTACCCCACAGTTTTTACTTGTAGACTTATTTATCCACTTGATGTATGGTATTTCGTTTCAGTGACCTTGTTTAAAAACGTGAATTCTTGTTTATGGCGTATTTCATTCTGGCAGGAGTTTAGAAAGACTTCTGTAGATATTGGTTAGAAAATATTGACTTATATAGGTGCAAAAGCTTTTGTCAGCAGTTCTTTGCTTCACTGGGTGCTATGCATTGCTCTAATTGTTCCTTATACAATTGCATGCTCTGCTGTATCAGAAAGCACAACGCATTTCTGGGGGCTGTCAGCTTGTGGCTGTTCCCCTGAAAAGAAGATTTTTCCTCATCTTTTTTTTGCCGCATTATGTCAGACTGTGTTGAGAGGGCTGAACTGGGGATGAGAGGCTCTCCCCCACCCACATGGTCCTTTCTTTTTCCCTTACCTCTTGTGAAGATTACTCTGTCCCCTCTGGTGCACTGACAGCTAATGACAAGCCCTGATGCTGACAGAAGCAACGTGATCCCCAGACTGCAGTGCCAGCTGCTTTGGAGTTGGGAAAAGATCCAGATTCTCAGAGCAGCCTGTTTTGCAACAGCAGCACTAATATTGGATTGTTTTGGGGTCTGTGTGTGAGGGAAGCTCTACTGTGTAACTTGTTTAATTGTAGATGTCTAGAGATAAGAGGCAAAACATGTCCATTCCCAAACATGTCTCATTTTTGCCAGCAGTTGCTTGAATATGTCACGTGGTCTTCAGATAACTGCACTTTGATAAAATCAAGTTTTTCACTTTCAGTTTTTAGTTCTGAGCATTCAGAGTTTTCAGTTCCATAGCCCCTGAAGAGACGATTGCACCTGGCCTACAGCGTCATGGGAGATGGGGGAGAATAAGATTCCCTGCTCAAGAAACAACTTTTTCCTGTCAGCACCGTTTCCATGCTTATTTTTGTTTGCTCTGGAAACATTTGACTTGCCAGAAGCCACTGACTGACTTGAGGCAAGAACATGCTGTGTATCTTCTGTGAAAGACTGCCTGTATTCAGGCATCTGGAAGATCTAGTTACATCTTTATTTCTGGAGTAAGAATCGCTCAGTAGGGTTGTCAGGTGGCAAGGTGATGACAAATTATGCTTTGTTACCTTGTGCTGGCTCATGTCATGCATATCATACCAAACCACGGTAGTGAAGAGCAGGGAGAGGGAGGCTGTGCATCATTGCTTTGTCTTGTGCACTGAACTGCATGCGAGTTCATCTTTAGTTGCCCAAAAGGTTCTCTAGAAATGGGACCAAATGTGCCCTTTTTTGTTGGGGTGGGTAATAGAGTGGTGATGGGAGTAGCTGTGTAGCTCCTTACGTGTTTGACTGTGATATGATGATGTGGCTTATTAGTGAAAAAACAGGGATCACAGGTATTTCCACAAATGGAGATTTCTGAATTCCGGGTGGATGTGATTTTAGAATTTGTGTACCCCTGAAATTGTTCTCTGGCTTTTCTATTTTTCCAAGAGTTGACATAATTTTATAACTCACCTTACTGCCAAGTGAAACAGTGGAGATGAACGAAATGATTGCATCATGCCATTAAGAATGTGCTGAAAAATACTCAGAAGACATGCCAAAAAATGAGCAGTCCATTGTGACTAACACTTGGAGGCAAGAGCATTGGTTATTAAAAAAACCCAAAACAATAAAACAGAACATAAGCCAACCCCATAGAATTTTCGTTTGAATTATTAAAAAATAAACACAAAAGAATATAGAAACTAAACAAGTAAAAGATTAGGGGGGCTTTTGATAGCTGTCCGACTGCAGGAGTATGGAATAATTGTAAAAGTGATGGTTGTAGCTGTGCTGAGAAGCGTATATGACGTTAGACTTAAATCTATTTAAAAGCAAACGTGATTGCCATAGGATTGGTTTTGAGGTGGAGAAGAGCTGAACTGCAAACAACACACTTTACTTGTTCAAGAGCTCCTGTTTTCTACCAAAACCTGCATCCCTGAGTGGAGATGAATTTAGGTTGTTATGTCAGCCTGTGTTTGTAAGGGCAGCCAGCGGCATTGGATGCTTCTGGGGCGAGTCAGAAGGGCAGAACCTGGAAGCACCCGACTGGTGAAGAATGGGGTTTGCTCTGCCACCTGGCAGTGCTTTGGGAACAGACAGAAAGGCTGCCTCAGGCTTGCATTTTTCCAAGTGGGTTTTATCTGCTAGCAGAGCTGTGGGAAAGTTAAAAGGAGGCTGCAAAGTGTTTAAATGGATCAGGAAAGAACAGATAATGGTTAACTGCTTCGTCCCCTCCATCCTGTAGAAGCTGGGGAATAGCTGCTCTTGCAACTCGTAATTGCAGGTGACTTCTGGTTCCCTGCTGTGGAGAAACCAAGCTGCTGCCAGCTCCGCTGAGCCGCAGAAAGGAAAAAGAGGTTGCAAAGGGCAGGGAGTGGCTCAGAGGCTGAAAAGTGGGAAAAGATTTAAGGTGAAAAAAAAAGGAAAAAACCTACTAACTTAAGTTGCTGTGCATGTGGTCATTGCATGTGGCCACACGCTTATTTGGAGTGATGTTTGATGTTGGGACAGCAGATTCAAAGATTTTTTTGGGTTTGCCTCAGTAGTTGCACTTATCCCTCAGGGCAAAGGCGTATGTGTTTGGTTTGGTTCCTTTCTTCTAAAAGCTGTTCTTGCTCCCTTGTCAGTAAGCTTGCCTGACAAGTTAAACAGATAGTAGGTGGAATGAATTTATGGATGGTTTACTGAGCATCTAAAAAGAGTACCTAGTCATGAGATCATTAGTAATTATACTGGCTTTGCTGAAATAATTCCTTTCCAAGTAACTGCTACCAGCAGGTATAAATTGTTAGAAGGAATCTTGTGATTCCTATAAGTTTGTATTAGGAAAAGTTAATATTCTAGGGAAAAGATGGGAACACCTGTATTTACATGGAAGTTGCAACATTTCACGTGATCCTATTCAGTGTATAGTAAAAGCCAAGAAATGTAGTTTTCACACATTTTTAGAAGAAAATTCCCCTTACAGATGCTGCACATTAGCTCAGAGAAAGTAACATGATCAATAGGGCTACGGGAGAGGATTGAAGAGATAAGGCATGTGATTCTTTTTAACAGTGGTAATGCATTTCTTCATCCTGTTCTGTTATGATTAATCCAAAACGATACACTGACAAATGAAACATACAGCACAGCTAATGTGGGAATTTTAGTTGGAGTAAAGCTGTATAGCTCCATTGGCTTGTATTGGGAAGATGCCATCTTTCTGCACTGGAGTATGTGGCCAATAATTTCAGAAAAAAAGTAGAGCTCCTTCAAGATGACTATTTTATGAAGAAAATACATATTCTGTAGTAATTTTGGTCTTGAAAGCTGCTACAAGATAGCCATGGAAGGCAGTCCAGCTATTTGCTGAAATATTTCAGCTACTAGTTCAAATAACTTTTGTTTGAAATTACATTATAGTTTACTTGAACTGATAAATGAACCTTGGCAAGAGGAGGCATTCAGGGCTGAGCTCAGACACATGCAAATGGTTCTTGTTTTCAACAGAGCTACAGCCGACAAGAAAAGAATGGACTGGTGCTTCCTGTGGTTAACACAGAGTATTACTGACATTGAACAGTCTTTCTCAACCTTGTTAGTCAGGAAAAATAAAAATGTGTCATAAATACCATACTAACCTGACACTCAGAATTGAGACACAATTAGTGCTAAAGTTGTCTATTTCGTGACATTACTCCTTAGGAACTGTCCTTAGCAGTGTTCCTAGTTTCTCTATTGGCTTAGTGCTCTTTTTTATAAGAGCACTTTTAACCCTCTAAATAAGGCCACTTTTCCTTTAAATATGTGAATAAAATAATGCTCATTATCGTCAGAAGGATTTATGTGTTCATAGAGAACAGAGTTTGCAGAGTGTAAAAGTTTACGATTTAGTGACTTAAAAAAATCCCCAGTGCAGTGGAACATAGAAGTTATCAATGTCTCCAGATATAGCTACACTGTGAACTGATCTCAGAAAAACTCTAGGAAAAACTTGATCTGTCCTAGAAAACCCCCTTTTGCCAGTACTGTATGAGTCCGTTTTTAAAGGATGCACACTAGGAAGAAGGCTCTGGGCTGTTTCAGTGGTAGTTCTACAGAAGTTTAGGCTAGCTGTGGAAAAATACCTACAAAAACCATTAGCTACCCCAAAAGCCAGCAGCAGCTCACAGAATTGCCCTGCTTGGAGGCATGGAAATATGGTGGGGGAGACAAGCCTGGGGTCATTGCTGCTTCTGGACCCTCTGGTGGAGAACCCACCCCCCCCCATCCTTCCCTCTGCAGGAAACTCTTATGGGTCCCCACTGGGGTTAAAGGGCAATCCTGGAAGTGGGGCATGGTCTGGCAATGGCTTAGCAGAGGTAGCTCGAATGAGCTGTATTTATAATAACCTGCATTATAATGACATCACTTCTTCACACAGGCCGAGATCAGTTGTGTCCCTTAAATGCAGGAGCTTCAAAACAGTTTTTAACAGGCCCTTGAATGATCTATAATCCAATAATGCTAACAGACTGGGGAACACCTCCTTTCAGAAATGAGAAAAAAAAATTGCTGTATGCAGCCAAATTACAAAAATAAATATAAACCACGGTTACTATATACACAGCCAGATGAGCTGTGTGGACCCACATCGTTCTTTTCTGGGTGAAAAGAAGGAAGAGGTGCCCCAAAAAGGAGGATTTTGGGGGAGGGGAAATGTAATCAGCATGCCTCAAAGTCACAAAATTATGTATAGCTGTGTAGCAAATAAGACAGTTTCTTGGCTCTGGTCTAGGAAGGGAAGTCTGGAGAAGATCAAGGAGCTATAAACAACATCAGGTAATAAAGGACAAATTCTGCCAGGCAGATTTGATCAAAACTTTAGATCAAATTACCCAAGTAGGTGATGAAGTGCTTGCTCTATCTAGGAAAGGATGAAACTGCTTTGTAATGAAGGAATTAGTCTGACAGAAGCTTCTTGCTCAGCTGTGGGATGAACAGGGCAGCTCAGGGAAGGAGTGGGGAGCAGCAGTATGCAGTACTGGGAGGAGTATCCAGGGATTAGGATTTGCACTAGGGCTCAGCTGAGGAGAATCCAAGCAGATTTTTCACTGAGGCTGTCAGACATGTAGACTTGGGTCTTCTTCCCAGACTGACTTGCTGGTGTTGTGTGCAGAGTCCTGACTCGGACTGAGGGTGATTTCATAAAATGGCATGTGCTGTTCAACACTGTTCTCTATAAAGGCAGAAGTGAGCTGCAGAGGTGGTTGAACTCGACAGTGGAATTTATTTGCTCATGCTGCTTGGCAAGTCAGAGAAATAATGTAAATGGGAGGAAGATTCTAGAAGCTTTAAAACATACTCAAGAAATAAAATGAAGTTTAAAGTGGAAAAACTCAAGTTGGCGCATTTTTGGGGAAATAATTAAAAATGCATATACTCTGTGAAAGAAAACAGTACTGCTGGAAAGGACCTGGGGTTGATCATAGGAAGGAAGAGCAGCAGGAGCTTGATGTGCAGCAGAAAAGACATGGCAGCATCTCTGTCACATTGCCTACAGGACTCTGAGTAACACTTTTCCCAAAATTAGCAAGGAGGTATGATTTTAAAATAAGGGGTTTGTATATTTCAAAGTGTTGTGGTTTTTTTTTTTTTTTTTTTTTAAGGAGTGAGGTGTTAGTTAAAAAAAAGTCAGTTGGCGCTGTTAAAACACTTTTTTAAAAACGAGAAGTTTTGTTTTAGTGTTCTAAGTAATACCGTCTAGATTACAGAATCAAAACGTCAGGAATGGAAGAGCTTGTGTGCTAAAACTGGTTGACAGGCAACTGGAAATGCAGATGTCTTGCAGCAGCTCTCTGGTACTGTCGTTGGTGCTTGCCAGTCAAACTTTGGCATGGTCAAGTAAGTAGGTTTGAGGAGCTGTGTGCTTAAGGTCTTTAAAGTTCAGACACTGATCCATTAGCAAACTAAGTAGAGAACACTTTGTAGGTTTTTATGTTTAAACTCGATCTTATTTCTTTTGAAGAGATGTATGGTTTACAGTGTTCAATGGTCCTAGGAGAGAAGGGTCTCAGCTAGGTTAAAAAGGGAATACTTAATGGTTTTGCACCCAAATTGCATTCTATATGATTAGTGTGAAACAGGCATTAACATAAAAGCATGAAGAAGTTAAAAACATCAGAAGTTTCTGCTTGAAAGACATTTGTTACTTTAAAGCTGTAGCATTCTAATTAGTAGACCTGCCCTTTGCAGAGAAGAATATATCCAAAGGGCATGGCTGCAATCCAGCTGTAATTGTGAATGTTTCTCGTATCCTGCAATCACTACTGTTGCCACTGGGAAGCAATGAATGTATTCGCTGTTCAGGGAAGGACTGTTTTTGTGGATCCAGTCCTTTAACGAGCACCTCACCGTGTAAGTAACTTTACTCCCAGTGTTGAGCAGCGTGCATTTCCAAGGATCAGGTGCTTAGCAGCAGGAGGCAGGGGCAGTGTTGATCTCCCAGCATCTCTGTGCAGAAAACACTGTTCTGCCTCAGTCTCCTCAAGTCTCATTCTGCTTATGAAGCAAGTTGTGTCACTGGAGAATGGCTAATACCTATACTTAATTCTTAATTTTGATAGTCTTTGGGACGACTTCCTTCTCAACAGGCTGGTATGATTAGTTCAAGTTTGAAGTTGGGACTGATGAGGGCTTCTGTTCAGCAGCCTAAAGTCAAATATTTGCACCAGTAGCTGCCTGGTGCTCTTCTGAGAGAATGTGAGGGGGGCCTTTGTCACAGAGGTAATTCTTCCTAAGCACCCTCATTTTGAGAATAGAGAGGGATAGAAAATCTTCCCCCTATGTTGCTTTCTCACAGGAAAGAATCTGTCTCCTCCCCATGAACTGATTTGGAAAGAGAATAGTTCAGCCCAAGCAGGATAATATCATTGCATTTTCTTGAATTGTCACTTAGAACAGTTTCATCATGTTCTGACAGCTTTTATGAGTGAGTATGCAGTCTGAGAGCATTTTTAGGGAAACGTTATGCAAACATTCAAGTCAAGGTATAAAACATCTTCAGGCTAGGTTTTTAGACACAGCAATAAAGAAAAGTATTTTTTTTCTTTTTATTTTGGGGGAGGAGGTAAAGCAGACTTGAGAAAATAGAATAGGAAAGTCTGTTAGAAATATGAGCAGTCATCTAAATTTGAGAAACCAAGCTGGCAGCTCTGTGATACAGCAGGGTAGGGGTTGTTACATTCTGAGGGAGGCATTTGTCTGCTTTTTCTTTGTTCTTGTTGGTACAAAGAAGGAAGGTGTCCTAAACTATTGATGAAGGACAGTTTTGCTAACCAGTGTGCTGATGCTGGAAATGCATTGCAGTTTTACTCCTTTACAGGGACATTGCCTTGACATTGCTGGTGGACCATTGTGTCCCTAGGTTTTGTGATTCGAAGAGGATAAATACAGGCAAATCAATTTCAGATTGATGCTTGTGCTCAAACTTAAATTTTTCAAGGCTCTTGCACAAAGAAATTAATGATGAACTTAGTAAGTACTACATGGGAAACGTTTATTATATTGGAGGGAGACTGACATTTCCCATAAGCATGGGAATAATCCTACCCAAGGTAACCAAATCAAATTCTTACTAAGGCAAGGCCTGAAGGAGCTTCTCAAAACATGCAGGAAATACCTCAGGTTATTGTAATGAAATAAAAGAGGAAATCCCCATACTTCTGTCCTACTCTAAAGTCTGTCTGTGTAGTATAGGAAAACATGTTTTACAAGTGATTCTTTTGAGTCAAATGTTTTACGTCTGTTGTCTAGGGCTGATGGCCTAAATGATGTGAAAGGGGGAAAGAGTAATTCCATCTATTGACTGTGCAGCATTTTATCAGACTTACTGGAACTAAATTCGCCATCTATGCCTTTCTGTCAGGCTCAGTAATAGCTTTCCCTAAAGTTCTTTCTTTTTGGAGAGGACTTGGTTTTTCCAGCAATGTAAGTACCCTTGTGCCACTGTACATTTTGAACAAAATCATGGGGTAGTTACTGCATTTTTTAAAAGGCATGTTTGTAAGAACTTAGAAACCTAATATTTTCAATGAGCAAATCTGTCTTTTTTTTGCTTCTGTGCTGAGAGATTATTCCCAGAGCACCTTGTGCATTGTGAGGCTTTTTAAAACAGACTTTGTTAAAGCTGGTAAACCAGAAATGTCACTTAAGAGTCGTATTATCAGATAGACACCTCTAATTGGAGCACCATGTCACATGTTTATGTTGGAAATAGGATACAGCTCCCTTCTGGAGTACTAGAAACAACAAGCTCAGATGGTATTGTGCATGGATTTCCCTGAGCCTGAATTGTCAGCCTTAACAAAAGGCAACTATTGGTTTTGATCCCTTCCAAAATACCTTCCTGTGGTTTGAGCAGTGGGTGTTAGCATTTAGCACTGAGTGTACCTGTTGATGTTGCTTCCTTTTAAAACTCTTAAGTTTAGTATCTTTGGTGCATTTTCTTCATGCTCTTTTCCCCAGCTTTGAGAAAGTTCTGGATCTCCTTGAGGAGCAGGTACTTCTGATGAACTTGAGGAAAAAAGAATCTCTGCAGTCACAATCCTGTTCCCCAGCTCCAGCCAGATCTGGCTGCTGCATTTGCTCATTAGAGCGAGGATGCAAACAGCAGCAGATGCCTGTTGGTGGTAATTAGATAAAAGAGTACTGCAAATGCTGTGCTGAGAGGGGACGTGCTTCCCAGACAGGTTGGAGAGGGATCATTCCTATTTTGAAGGGCTGCTCTTAGACTTCCCATAGCCCAGCTTTTCTGGCTGTTTTCCTAATTAAGCAAGTGTGCCTCCTCTCCTGTGTCCTAGTTTTACTCTTTCTGGCCCTTACATGTCCCTCATTTTCTTATTTTCATGACACCTGGCTCTATTAGTTGTTAGTTGGTTATGGTTAATCTGCACCCCTGAGACAATGGTTTGGAAACACAGGTCTCTTTCTGCCTTGCATTTTGCAGAGTGTGGCCCCAGCTGCCTGGGGACACAGAGCAAAAAGTTACTTTTATTGCAGCTTGGGCTCTGGTTGCTGTATTTCAGGGCAGTTCAGTGCTGAGCTTGTGGGCTGGCCCTGGCTTTTGAGACAGGTCATCTTCTCCTGTGCTAGAAAGAGGTGGAAGGCTGCTGCTTTGTGTGGGGTAGAGAGGGAGGAAAAGTTCTTGGCTAAGAAGGATGAGCTGCCTTATGATAGCTGCTGTGTTGAGCTCAGCACCTCTTTACATCCTCAGCCACATAAATCATTCTTGCATGCAGAGGAGCTGTGGGCAAATGAACCTGGAAAGAGGAAGGACATGATGGCATCTTGCTTTTCTCAGGCCAGTGCTTTGACTGACCTGCTAGCCTTAAAACAGACAGTTAAAAGTGGCAGGAAGACTGTTAGAGCAGGACTGCAGCAAAGGGATGCCACAGATACTGGGGAGCATCAAAAGCATCCTCTTGTGCATTGTCCAAATTGAGACTTAGTCTGTTGGCAAGTTTAAAACCTGCTGCATTCCTATCACAGGATGAGATGTGAATAGTTTGCATTCAATATGTGGGGTTTTTTTAATGTAAGCTACAAGTAGGTGCTCTGTTGTGTATTAATATTCACAGTTCTTTGAAAACTGTGAATATGGTGCAAACTCCTCTTACATTTAGTGGCAGTGTACAAAGTTCACTTCAGCCTGCTGGAGTTGTGTTTTCTAATGCCTTTGTGAGGTCTTTAGCTGTGGACTTTATCAGCAGCTATGTGTGATTGCAAGTGCTTCAGTCCAGGTGTGGCAGGCTCTCCTAAAATGAATTTTTGTGTAGTGTTCAATCTATGCTTTACCTCTTGTGGTCTTGCTGTATAGATTGGGCAATTTCTCATCTACATGACCAGTCTTCTGTTTCAGTTTGCCTGTTCAAAAGGCCTGCTCAGGGTGCAAGCACTCCCCTTCCCTCTGTGCTCTATCAGGGTATGCCCAGCCAATACAGCTCCTGAGGCTGTACCAGTAGAGGCCGGGACCCAGTGTCCCCCTGCTCCAAGGGCAGCTTAGCTGAGGCTGTGAGCAGCACTTCAGAGAAGGGCATGGGAACTCAGAGCGCTGAGAGGATACTTCAGCCCCAGCTTTAACTTTTACAAAGGCAGGGATAAACAAAAATGAGCAAGTCTGCACAAGGATCCTTGTTACCTACTTTGTCTATTTGGGTTATCTTCATGGGCTCCTCATCCCACAGTGTATACTGAGCCTCCTGGTGGAGGCTTTTATGTTCTTTATTTTCATTCAAGTGTTGTGCTTGCAGAAGGTAATCTGCATCTGGGGGACTCTGGCTCCCCTCTAGGCTTCCAATGCAGCTGTGGGTTTTTCAGATCCAAAACCTCCTCTTGGGAATTTTAATCCTTACTTTGACTGAGAAGATATTTTGGGTTAATTGACAGGGGTTTTTTTTGCTTTGAAGAATTTTCAAGTCCCTTGCATCTGGTTGTATGAGATAAGACTCTTCCTAGGCAGTTCAGTGGAGTCCATTCAAATTTTAGCCAAGAAGAGCCCTCTTTGGCAAATGCAGAAGAATGACAGTAGCTCTTTCTTTCCAGGCTAAATGGTGATGCACTCTGAGCATATAGTTTTTGTTATGAATCCTATGGCCTCTATGAACACTTAAGTTGCTAATATTTTAGGCAGTTACGTAACTGAGCTGTATGAAGGCAGCTTGCTTTGGGTTCTTATCCGAGGGAAAGACGTACAAATCACTATGTTGTGAGCCACAGCTCTCAGAAAATCAGTTATATCTTTCAAGGAGACTCATCTAGAAACACTGTTAGGTAATTGATTGCTCTGATGTATTTGATGTAAATAAAGATGCTAAGTAGGATGATGTATCATTTTACAGTGATGGTAATAAACCAGTCCTGGGGATTGTTTCTGTGTCTAATGCCATACTTAGTTTGCAATACCCTTGCATTATAGTCTTGCTTTTCACAAGAAGCCATAAGTGCTAGTTATCAGAGAGGAGTTAGATCTTCCCACAAATTGGCTTAAGGGAATGTTTTAATGCATCTGTGCTTGTATCCTTGTCCGTCTCTCCTGATCCTGTAATTCAAAAGCAGATGACAGCTGCAGATAAAATGTATGACACAGCTCATGATTCGCATAGGAATTGAAGAGGAATCTCTGAGAACTGTGTGCTTTGCAGAGAGAAACATCAGCCTGTACAGTTGAGTATGGCACTTAATGAGCTTCCTTAGTCTGCAGGTCAGACCTGACGTTAACCAAAGTGACTTGGAATAATTTTGATCAGATGGCTTAAAAGGTCATACGTAAACTGAGTTTTGAGGTTGCAGATGACTTTGTAGTGGATTACAAGCTTTTATCATGAAAGCATCAGGTACAATCGGTTTATACTTATGAGGGGCTCTGACTAAGACTGCTTAGGTGAAATTAAAAAAAAAAAAGGAAAGCCAAGTTGAATTTCTCTTGGGGGTTCATGGAGCTTAATTTCTTCTTAGACACTGAGACCTCTTCATTTTGGGGATTATCTCCCAAGTAAAATAATGACATTCTATTTAGAGGCATCTGAAACAAAACTGGATGAAGTACTGGAAAAAACCCTGTCAAGAGCAATTGAGCACTAGTAGTAAAATGGACTGAATAACCTCAGACTGTTTGAAAAGGCCATGTTTACTGTGTCAGAGAGCACATTGCAAAGTCTGGCATATTGTAATTACTTTGCTCCTAGTGTACAAAAATACTGCAATGCCTCAGATATGCCCTGATAACAGCTGCTGTGACTGTACTGTATTTTGTCCCTTTTACCTCTTACTAAAATACATTTTCACCCTGCGTTTTTACATTCTAGCTACCTCAGGACTGAGCTATTCTATCCAGCTGTACAGCTGATGAGGATATGGAGGCTTGTTTTCTTGCCTCAGAAAGCAAGACTCCCTTTTTCGTGTTTGATACCCATCTTATCAGGATATGCATGAACCTTTTTCTTTCTTGCCACTATTAAAATGAAAAAAAAAAAAGAAGTGTTGAGAGAGATGAATGCAGTATCAGCGTAGTAAAGGGCATGAAATAAAATGCTGTGGATGGTTTGCAAAATCTGGCTAATGGTAATAAATATTTTACACAGTGTTAATCCCACCGGTGATGATGGCTGCCTAGCTGCCCACATCTTTGAAATTGGGTGTTTGGGAGGACTTGTTGTGATGTGTTTGCAAGCAGTTGTTTTATGAAAGTTTGTTCATGGGAATGTGGCTGCTCTTGAGGATCTAGTCAATGTATTCTCACAGACCAGGGAATGCAAGTGTAACGTCAACTGGGGTGAAGATCTGTGTTCTTGAGAATCAAACCTGGGTCTGGTTGCCTTTGAAGCTGATATAAATTTGTTTTTTCTTATTCCAAAGTGGACAGGCCTTGTTCAGTAGCCTTATTGAGCCTGTAGGTCCTTCAGGGTTGGCAGGCCATATAAAACCACAGATATTCATTCAGTTTTTAGTCTGCAATTGCTGAAATAATTGCACCATCTATGTACTTCATGTCATTATTCAAATAAGTTTTTTTTATTTACTATTTACTGTTCCTGAACCCTTTAGATGATTTTATAATTAGTTTGCACTGCTAGGTAATGATGAGAAGTGGGGATAGCGATATTTCAATCTAGAGGATATTTGGGTAATGTTAGTTTAGGACCTAACAATTTGTCATCTCTCACTTTTTGGAACAAAAGAGCTAATTTATGTTCAATTGACAGCAATTTTCGTTTATAATGGTAGGTCATGCAGAAGAGTTTGTGGCATTATGACTCAAGTTTTTAAAACGACATCCATATGGTTGGCTTGTTTTGAAAAGCAGTTTGAAAAATAATATAGGCCAAAACATAAGTCTCTGCTGTTCCTTTTCCCATCTTAGTATACAGAGGATGGCACTTGTTGTTGGAATGCCTTAATTGTTGTTTGAAATGGACAGTGCAAAAGGTGGCATGTTGTTTAGATGTTGTAGTTTTAGGGGTCTTTTGTTTATTTCTTACGAGTGGTACAGAGAAGAATGAACCGAACATAGAAAGCAGGCTCTTTCTCTGGAGGCTGACAATGGTTGCTGAGCCATTCAACTAGAGATTAATTGTGGGGTAGTCAGCAAATGTTCTAGGGAAAGCTGTCCATGGAGAGTACTTGTAGGTCTGGCTGGTGGATACTTACTAAAAGACTTTAGGATAGTAAAACATAGTGAGATGATTAATTAGGCAGACGATACAATGAAAATATAAAAAATATTACAATGAAAAAAGCAGACATCTTTCTAGTAAGGTATTTAAATAGATGGTTTTGTCTCAGTAAACCACTGCTATCACTGAACTGAAGACCTGCAAAGCTGTCTGGGGCACAGACTGAGAAAGATGGTTGGCAATCTTTGGGTGAACATCTTTAGAAGACAAATAACCTTTTGTTTGAGTAGATGGGAGAAAATGCTTGTTCATGGGAGAAAATTTCCATCTCTTACAAAGTATGGGGAATGTTTGGTCTTCCCCTTTGCTTCCCTGTGGTTTATTTTAAAAAGATGAAATCTTGAACTGTTTATATTTTTATAATTTCTGGAAGCCTTCCAGGCCTTGGGAGTACCAGTCCTGTCTTCCCAGGGCAGAGTGGAGGTCTGGACCCTTGGCATGCTGTAATGTAAAGTATGGGTCTTATCAAACTAACTGATTTGGGCTTTAATTTAGAGTTGCACATTTAGAGTTAGCACATTTCTGTTGCATGTAACTCTTAAAAGCAGGTTTTAAAATTCGTTTTCAATTTTCTGTTAAAAATAGAGAAGGTTGCAACAGATATAAAGAACACAGTGGTGCCAGCTGCCAGAATCTTGCTATAAGCAAAAATGTTTGCTGCTCTGACCTTCATGTGCAGGATTCATTTATCTCATCAGTGGGAAGGGCTGCAGTCAGGTCTTGTGGGGACCTTCAGACATTCATCTTTCTGCAGGATGTGCAAGTCATATCAAATGCTTCTGGATTGCAAGTCCCATAATAATTGGTCATAACCTGCAAATGGCATGAAACTCCAGATATCTTTGTGAGCTGACAAGTAGGGAGGGAAGAAATGGGGAGAGTGGCACACAAAGGCTGAATAGAGTCAGCACACGCTGCAGGTCTGTGCCGGTGACTCCCCTGCTGGGCTCCGTGTCCCCTCGATGTTTTTTAGGAATGGATCACAACAGAGCATATGGAGAACTGGTAACCCTTCTTAAGCTGCAGTGCTGCCCATCTCCTACTGTAGGAGTGTCCTATGGGAAAGAAACAACACAGAAACAGCAGTGATCTAATGGAGTGGTTATAAAGATTGACAAGCAGACTTTGTGTCACCTTAGATTCACCTCTTACACACTTTAGTTTGTCCATCCGTTGCCCTATGGTAGTCAGGCAAGATCCACGGTCTGTTAGGCTGAACTCTGTGGAAATTGAAATCTGTGTTTATTATACAGAACAGCTGAAACAGACTGATAAGGTACAGGCTAGCTCCAGTCAAGCCTGCAACTTAATTTGATGACAGTGAGCAGTGAAAAACAATTTCGCTTTAATTACAAACTAAAGAAACATATGTATTTCTGTTTTTTTTTAATAATATAAAACAATTTCCAGATTTTCTGTGGCTTTAAATACTAAAATGAAGATGTGTTCAGTGAAAGCTTTCACAAATGTGACACAATGTGGAAAGTTGGAGTAGTTTATGCATATAACAAGGCTGTTTTGTTTTTATATGGAAAAAATGCTCTCTGCTTCTGCAGTGGCAGTTAATATTCCTGCAAGAACTGCTGGCTAGATGAAGAGTCCCAGTTTTGCTTGCAAGTGGAAGCAGAGGCTTAAACTGCTGAACCATCTTATTTGTGTTACTCCTACACTTAATTTATTTTTAATACCACATGTAGTGATTTAAGCACAGTGTAGATCTATAAAGCACTTAATTAAGAATGTGGAGTCTAATCTATTAAGAATTCCAATAAGGCATCCTCGATATTTATGGTGTATCCATATATAATGACCAGAGAGGGATGAGAAAGTTCTGGTCTGCTCACTGGGCAGTTCAGCCTGAACGTGTCAGGGAGAATGGGTGTTGATTTTCCTCCAGCCCTTTCCTCCCTGGAAAACAGGCAGGGCTCAGACTCCTTTTATGCCTCAGCCTCTGTCACAGCTGGGCTGGAGAGCTGGCTGTCATTTCTGCCTGGAAGGGTGAGGGACAGGTTAATGCCAATGCCACTCCTTAAAAGGAGGGATGTACTTCTACAAGCAAAGTCTGCCTTGTGCTCTCCTGAGGTAGTGCAAGCAGGCTGTCTCCTGGAGTGCATTTGCAAAGGTTTTAAAAGATGCTATTTCCCTTCCAAAATACAATTATTAAAAAAAAAAAAAACAAAGCAAGATATGAGGAAGAGGGACCCAAACTGCCTTTGCAGAAATGACTCACTAACCCTTATAAAGCCTAATGTTCTGTGCTGTCTCTCAACAACTGGATTTACTATTAACTGAGAGACAAGATCGTCTTCAATTTACTGTGTTTCATCAAGACTGAGGAGTAAAGTGGAGCTGATTTATAATGGTGAGTTGTGCAGAGAAATCCTGTGCTCTGTATAAAACACTGCTGTGTGTACAGAGAAGGTCTATGGTCTAACCCTTCTAAAGGCAATGATCTAAACATCTGTTAGTGTGGTTAAGAGCCAAATGTGATGGAAACATTTTGGAGCTGGAAGTTGTGTGCTGGAGGTTTCCATCAGGATATGAATAAAGGCAAATCTCCCTTGAAACAAGGAAACTTTCTCCTTCAATTCCAAAGTGCTATCTGCTGAAGACACTGCCACCAGCAAAAATCCTCTTCTCTCAAATAGATCTTTTCCTTTAATGTTAGAGCATCTCCTTTTTGTGTTTGGTTTTTCTTTTTTTCCCCTCTAGCTGTGCAATGGATTGCACAGATGGCCTAGCATAAGGAAGAAGGAAAATAAGGATGATGCTTTTTGATGGATTTATTTGTATACAAGTCCCAGTGGACCTAAGTATTAAATAGCTTCCGTTTTTTCAAGTTGGCATGAGTATACAGAAGACTAGGCACACGTCACTAAAGCTGGATTAATTTTTTTAGTAGATAAAGTGGATTTTCATCTTAGAGTGGATTATTTAGTAGAAGCTTGTAAATGATTGGACTTGAGTTTCTGAAAAGTGTACCATAGTGGGGGAGAAACACAAATGGTGATTGAAAGGAAATAAGATTTTAAAATAAATCTTGAAGCTGTTGTTGAGACTAGCAAATAAAAATTGCCTCTACCTATTAGTTTTTACATGCAAAAATGTTTAAACAGATGATATAAAGTACAATTGGGTATAGGACCTGCTTGTCTGTCTTGTGAGACAGTGATGAAAGTGGATGTGCCAGAACCCTGTTGGTCAATACCTGCTGAAAAGCTGTATTCCACTAATCCTCTATTAAAAGCTTTGGCTGCCTGCTAAATATCAGAAGGAAGGGACTGCTCAGAAAGAGGTTAAAGAGCTCACTTCTGTAATAACATATGTTATTGCACTTGGGGTTTTTTTCATTGCTTTTTTTCTTTCCATTGGTGACAACTGTTCAGTTATCTCGGGAAGAGAGGGAGGTATCTCCAGTTGCTTACAGCTCCTTTTAAAATGCAATCACTATTTATATGCATTGTAATGCAAAAGTGTAAACTCAGCTGAAAGTAGCATGTCTGCATGCAAAGCATTGAACATCTTAACCTTTAAATGTAAAGGGCTAGTCAATATTTTTGGCATTGTTTGGGTTGATGAATAACCCCTGTTTATGAGTGGCAGTGCTTAGGATGCTGTGGAATTGTAGCTGTAGGGAGAAATGGCCTGTGATAGCCGAGTGTGAACACCCTGGGATTGCACTTGAGGCATTTCAGCTTCCTCTTTTAGCTACTTGAGAGGAGGAGGAGGAAATGATCCTTTTTTCTTCTGCTCCTACTCATCGACCTTGGAGACTCCATCCATAGTTAGTTATTGTGTATTTGAGTTATTTCTGGCTCATTGTACAGTTACATAAATGCTTGTGCTGGAAGAACGCAGTCGGTGGCAATGTTCTGCTAGAGAGCTGGAGGCAAAGCAGAGATACTTTGCTTCCCTGACACTGACAGCAGTGCCCATTTCAGTGCGAGTGGGTTTAGAGTCCTCGGGTCTGCTAGAACATGCTACTCTTCCTGCTCTTCCTACTTTTTATTTTGCAGTGTTTTGTGTGTCTGCCCTCAGCTACTGCTGCGTGTTCTCACAGGTTGATACGGTTCTTGTTTATTTGTGTGTCTTGTCCCCCTGCAGTTTGCTGGATCCTGCTGGATTAAATTGTAGACATTCCAGTTTTACTCTATTGACAAGGTGATGGCAGTGCTTGGAGGTGTCGGAGCTACCAACATTTGATATCATTTGAAAACTGCCTGTCTTTTACCAACCCCAGATTATTAACTCGTGTTTTGGAGGCAGAGTTTAAATTCTGCAGGAATAAAAAAAACGCGGGCTTACCAAAGGAAATTTCCCAGGCATAGGTAATTGAGAAAGTGGGTTTTGTTTGGTTGGGCTTTTTTTCATGCCAAAGGAATGCTTCTATTCAAGAGGGGCTTTCTTGAACACATGCTTTTCTTTGTAGTGCACTTGTGTGTTTTTCAGTGTGAGATATATTTGCAGTTTAACTGCAAACTGTTGCTTGGCAGTGAGTTACAGTAATTGAAATCACCTGTCAATAACTATATTGATTGACCTTGTCCTTCTGAGCATCTTCATGAACTGAAACATGAAAGCATGATCTAGTGGTGCCTAAAGACAGAAAGTAATTTCTTTAGAATTGCAAATACTGATAACCTCTAGAGATGTGCTTGCTTATTGTCAAGTTGTTCTGTGCATGTATGAGCATGTAGACAACCTGGTTTCTGTATAGTGCCTGCAGTATTCTCTCATATTCTCCAAGTTCAAGACAAGTATACAGAGGAAGCTGGAGACAGTGGTAGAGAGAGGTTTTGCCTTTCAGTTGCAGAAAAATGGTCTGATTTGGAGCAGAGAGAGTGAAATGGCATCACGAAAAAATCAGTAGGTAGTACAGTATAGTATGTGTGGGAAATTAAGTTCTTTGAGCACAGAAGGGCAAGTTTTAAATGCCTGGTGACTCCCAGATGAGATGGAATTTGTCCCACAGCTTGGAAAATGGTTCAGCATCTTTGGATATGAAGGCAGAGAGTTTGGTCAGCCCTTTAAGAAATGGGGAATAAGCAACCTGCTTGGTGGGTCTAAAGGTGCAGTGTGCAAGAGGCAAACAAACAAGCCCAGTTCTGGGAAAGAACCATGCGGGTTCAGTGCCCATGAGAATGAAGTTGGCTTTTGTGTTTGCCCTAGTAATGAACTGTTAAATAAACCTTGTTGACCATTAAAGGATGGAAATAGTTGTAAAGGACGTGCTAGCTTTTACTTAGAAAGTACATTCTATTCAAGCTTTAAGAGATGCTAATAAAAGTGAATAATGTGGAAAATATATTTATCTGTAACTGAATCTTTGCTTTATTATATGTGTGTTTCCTTGTGTGTGCATCTCACATACTGATAACTGGGATCTGTTTGCACGTATACATGATGCCATTTAAAATCACAACAAAAGATTTAACAAAAATTATATTGAAGGTGTGGTTTGCTACATAAATAACCCTTTTGTACTGGTAACTACTTTTTATAAAAGAGTAGGGGTTTTTTTAATATAACATCTCAAATCAGAATGATCATTTTGCGTAGCTAAGGTATAAATGTATGCTCAAACCTTGGCTAGTAATTAGCTTATTATCAGATGGGTAACTTGCCTGGGGACCTGAGACAGTAAACTGCCATAATTGCCTTGTGTCATGGAGATGGCTGTTTGTTTTTACATAGACTTACCTTTGGTGTTGTTAAAAATATATTGGTGTTCCATTTCCAAAGAGGGGATGGTAGAGCAGAGAAATCAGGCAATATGGGACTTTGCAAACAGATAAAAAAAAATGCTCAGGTGAAAGAGTTTGAGCTCTAAATACTGTTTCTTGTCATTCACTAGCAGGGTCACAATGCAGGGTGGTGACAACAAAAGTGCAGAATTGCAGGGATATGTTTGCATTTCATGTGAGCAGGGCTGCAAAGCTGCAGTCTGGGGCCATTATGTTTTACTGAGAGAAGGCAGGCAGAGCTCTGGTGCAGGAGACTGCGAAATGATTACATTTCTCACATGGTGGTTAATACGCTTCTTATCAGCGTCCTTATTTGAGATTCATGGCTGTACACACAGAAGGCTGCATCGTGATTAAACCCACTGCACTGGCTTTCTCTTCTGCATCAAGCAGGTGGAGACAAAAAGGCATGAAAGGGTAGCTGGCAAAGGGGCGAGATGACAGTTGAAGAGTCAAACTCTTGGTTGATCTAAGCAGGCACAGAATTAGATTGTAGTTCTGGAAAAAGTCAAGTAGATTGTTAGCATGGCTGAGTGCCAGACTTTCTTTTCTCCATGTTTCAAAAACCATGGTGAAGTTGGGAACATGAGTGAAATGTTAAGACCCGTTAATAAAATCTCATTCTGTCAGCCGCTGTGTAGCTGGTATTTCCCTTCTGGAATCAGAATGAATGGGTGAACGGTTATTAATGTGTAATGAGATCTTATGGGAACAATAGCATTGCAAGCAAAGGAAAAAGGATTTAGAGAAGGGAATCATTCATGTGAGAGTTAGGCTTGCCACGCTGGCATGTTAGTGCTAGTAGGGCACGGTCCTGAAGGTTTGTGCCAGTGTTTTAAAAGCTAGAAACAGCAGGATGTTGAACCATGAAAGCAGGCGCCCTCCTGACACTATGCTCTATCAAGTCTCTTGTTCCACTTCCTTGCCTTTTACCATGTTTTCCTCTATCCACTGAAAACTGCTGGAGGCAGAGGTCATGCCTTTTATTTGGCTATCAGGTGCTGCTACATGTGAGGAACATATTTTGTTGGTTGCTAGAGGAACAAGAGCATCAGTAACATACCCTTGAATAAAAAATTCTTTAAGTCTCTATAAAGATGCATTTTACCCAATCTGTATGGGAGCCTGTAACTCGTGGATTTCTAAAAACTGAACGTGTACCCTAGAAAAGGGGCTCAGTTTGTACTCAGACCGAGCTCTGTGCTGCTGACTGTCCACTGTCTGGGCTGGATGGGCATTCAGTCTGACCCATTCATTGCCCTGATGCTGTGCTGTCACTTGCAAACCCAATAGAGCTTATTTTCCTCCTGGGCAAGGGAAATGCCAGAAAGCTTTCTCCTTCCACGGGATTTCCCTCTTTCAGTGATTACAGAGTGTTCAGTGCAAGCTTTGTTATTCTGTACTTGTTTTAAAACAGCTTCATAACTTGGGATTTGATCACCAAAGAGTTTTGAGGTTGGTCATTTCTGATGGAGTTCACCCTTACTGTAGCAGCTCCTTGCACTCCAGTGCACAAATAACCATGTATTGTGGCTTTGTGTTTTGGAAAATGGAGAATTAATATAGTTTAATGCAGTTTAACACAATGTTTTCCAGGCTTTTATTACTCAAGGACTATATCATGATGGAATGTAAAACCTGCTCTTTGCAGACTTAAAATGATACTGTCTCTTATTAGCTAGGTATTAGGCATAGGATATAAACTGGATAGGATTATTTATTATTTGGCCAGTCTTGCTCAGATGATTTTGCCATAAAGCTGTTCTGGTGCTGTTTCACCAGCAGCAGCCGGGCTATTTGCAGGTTGTGTTAAATTTGTTTCCCAAATAACTTCTGTTGATCCATCATGGACACAGATACACAGCTAATATGTACCTAGGAGGATACACTCATGGTGTTCTTAATTGCCTCTTACAATAGGTTGCTGCAATACTTAGGTGATACCTAATTCTTCCAGCACCTTTGTGGGTGTCTGCCCCATTCCTCGTCTGTAAGGTGGCGTTTCCTTTGCATGGCTGAACTCCTCTCTCTGTGTGAAAGAAAGGGCCCTGGAGGCTGAGCAGAGTTGCAGGTAGACAGGTGCTCTAAATCCATGCTCAAATAGAAAGGGTACACAGCAGGTACAAATGCTCATTAAAAAGTTATTATTTTGATATAGCTGTCAGATTTCCACTTCCCTACCCTCCATCATTTGGTGAGTTACTTTTCAAGTTTGTATGAGCGTCCAGGGTAACTTCTACTTCTGAGATCAAAAGGCTTTTCACAGTTGTACAGGTGAAACTATGATGGATTTCAGGTATTTTAGAAAAGCTTTGTGGAAAGCAATTTCAAGAGCTGGATCATAAATATAATTGAGTAAAACAAATACAAAGGTGGTAGGCTGGCACTTCAGTGCTGAAGTGTCTCACACCCAAAACAGCCAATGAACAGATTCAAGAATAAAAATGCACAATGTATACTCGGAAGCAGAGGAAATACAGATTCACAGCTGTGTAATGAGAACTGCTTCTTGTAAATAGAGCGGCGTGAGGGCAGAAATTAAGCAAACAAGTTGAATTTGCAAGGATTTCCGAGCAGGGAAGACATCTAAAAGGGGACTTGATTTTTCTAGAGGACAGCATGAATCATTTGCCTTTATTGTTTCATCAAGATGCCTCTAGGAGCTTAGGTTTAGTAGTGTTCAGGGCTTTTTTTCCCTTCCCGGGAAGTGCCAGGGACAAAGTGACAGGCTCTTTGTCCTTCCAGAAATGGCAGATCTGTCCTCCTGGCTTGAGAGTTAAAAAGGCAAAAATTAAAAAGGAGGTTTTAAAAAAACTGTTTAAACTTTTTCAAATTTAAACGAAGTATTTATGACTTTGTTGATGATTGACCTTTTAGCTCTCTCGCCATGGATCAGTACTTTGCTAGACTGTTAAAGGATTTTCTCCTCAGCTGCGAGTTACCTGCATGAAGCTGTAATTGTGGGTTTTAACTTGAGCGAGCTTTGCTGACACGCCTTCCCTGCAGGTTAAAGAAATCACAGCATTTTAGGACTTTCCGAAGGCTGGTGGCAGCTGGAAGAGTCTGAGCCACAGCGGTCTGTCACTGTCCTTATCTTCCCATTCACAGAGCTGTGAGAGAGGCCTATTAATCATCCTGCCTAAGGCCCGGGAGCCTGTGGCAATGCACAGAGAATTGATGTAGCTTCTGAACAGTCAACACGACAGGATTCTTAGTTGCTGCCTGCTTTAGGTCTGAAATACTGGCAGATTTCATTAAAGTCTCTGTGAGGACTCCTTTTTCCTTCTGGGCTGGTGTCAGAACTGCCACCTTATCTCTCCTGGAGGAGGCAACAATCGGTTTCTTCTTTCTGGATCCCCTCCAGGAGCAGTTAGTGTGGCAGGAGAGTTGGTTTTGGTAGGAGGGACTAGAGGGTGTTTAGGTTTGTTGTAGGTGTGAGCACTGAGACAGCGGTGGTGAGGAAAGAGTGAGAAAAGAACAGAAGCCCCTTTCTGTATCTTGAAGGAGCCACTGAGGTGGGATGAGAGCTGGTGCTGGGGGGTGAATGTGCCAGTTTATCTTTAACATAACTTCTTGTGGTCTGAGTACTTTCAGCCTGGAGTTAAAGTTTGCTAAGATCAAGTTTTGAAAACATGCGAGTGAGATTTTGTGTTTCTTGCTAAGTAGTCTGGTTCTCAGCTTTAGGAGACAGGTTGAATTGAGAAGAGTTGTGCTAAACTTTGCTGTGAAGTTTGCTACAATTAGTGGCTTGTGAATTTATTACATTGGTGTTATTGTTAGGGTTTTGGAAAAACCCTCTATTATAATTACATCTGCAGACTTTCTGCACAGACAAAAGGTAGATGTTACTATCTCCCATACAGTACAGCTTCTTATTTGCAAGCACTGCTCCTTCTATTCTTCCTGCATTCCCCTGTAGAAATTTCCAAGTAGTTCTCCAGTAGCCTCAGGGTGAAATCTTCCCTCCACCAACATCAGTGGGGAATCTGCCACTGACTCCAATGGGATCATTATTTCATCCTGTTTTGGGAGGAATCGTCTTTGCCTGACAGAATGCTGCAGGACTTGGGTCAGCAAGAGCTAGTGCTCTCTTGTCAGCAGCACAACCCCTCCCCTTGCCTAATTTCCATAATAACTTGGAGACAGCAAGGCTTTTTTTTTTTCTCCTTCCCTATTAAATCTAGCCATGATGGATGCCCAGTGGAAGCTGAGCATTACTTCTGCAAAACAATCTGCAGTAACTGCAGAATTTAATGGCTTTACATTCCCCAAACAGGCCGTGTGTACAGGCAGTGCTGCCAGCCCAGAAGTTGTTGGTATTCTGCATTCTGTGGATATAAATTCAAGTTCTCGTCACTTTCCCCAGTTAAAAGCTTCTCTTCAGACACAGAAGCAGCTGATCAGAAAGGGCAGTTGTTGTCAACAGTCTTATTACTAATGACAACCCTAATAGCACCATCACTTCCATGTGATTTCCATCTCAGTGGCTTCACACTCTTCAACTTAATAAGCATTCTTACACCAGGGTAGTCAGCAAAATATTGATTATCTCCTCTACTTCATTTTGTCATTTATAATCTAGGAAATAATGGTGAAATTATTTGATTTCTCTGCACCAAAGGAGAACTCAGAACTCACATATTTTTACCTTCCATATTGTTCAGGCTCCTTCCAATCTGTAGTCACACACAGCTGTTTCCTTCATTAAGCCATCTCTTGAATGTATCTTAAAAAGATACCTTAATTTAGGTGAAATATGATTTAGCAACAATAACCATTTCCATCAGTAGTGACACCAGCTGAAGAAATTCGATAAAGCAGTCACAAGCCTAGCATTTGCAACACTGTAAGGGAATTTGTCCTTCAAATGGTTCATGTGCTCACAGTTTGCCAGCTAAATATATTAGGAGAATGTTAATCACTGTTGGTTGTCAAATTCAAACAGACAATTAAAGTCAAATCTTCTACACCAGCCTCAGAAGACTGCTCAAATTTCGAATTTGTATAGAAGGCTGTAAATTTTAATTGTTATGACAAAAACCTTCCCAAGCTCAGCATGACATGTCATTCCAATACCGCTGGCATTTTACAGTCATTGCCATTTTTAAACGTTGTAACTCTCTTTCTATGGCCTCCAGCACACTTGTCTTTTAAGAAGCCAGATGGGACAGTCAGATATGCCAATAGTTCATCTTACTCTGAGAAGCACACATCACTCGGGCACCATACATTTCAAAATCCACAACCCTGAAACACAGACACAGTAGGACAGCAGATTATCTTCAGGAAGATACCATACCTCCTCCCCCCCAGCTTTACAAGACAAACTTGTGAATATAACAGCTGAGCCACTCTGGAAGAGGATTTGCTATCAAAGAAAAGCTTAGAAAGAAGCATCAATTCACACTGTGCTGTGTTAATGTGATCCCCAAATCCTTGACTGGTTTAATGGGAGAAGAAATGCTATTGCATACTTTATGGAACAAAAGCACCTTCCAAAGCTTCCTTTTCAAAAATTCTGACTGCCAATTACTGTTTTGGAGACTAATGATGAGCAAAAATGTGTTAGTGCTGCTATGGAATTAATGGGCAGGCATTGCAGAAAGGCACGGGGATGAATACCTAACACCTTCCACCTCAGAAAGCTGAAGCCTCTTTGAGAAGGCACCAACCCGTAGCTCTCTTCCCCATTGCTTCATTCTGATCTTCACGAGCTGCTGAATGAACAGATGTTCATTTCCTGTCAGTGCCTCAGCTGTGGCAGAGGAGTATAAAGGGTCCTGCTGGAGTTCACTTTACCCAGCAGACTCTCCAGCAGTGAAATCCAGCATCCTGTTAGAAAAATGTTCTTCTGCATGGCTATGACAAGAGCAGACACTCCTTTGGTTCTTTCATCTCACCTAAGACAAAAATCCTGTGAAAGATTTGCAAGCAAGAGAATGGAATAGATTGCTTCATGGCAGATGCAAAGTAATCCAATTTACCTCTCTGTAATCACGGTCCAATCTGCTGAACTAACACACATCCACACCCACCTTCCCTGCTCTGCTCTACAGACCAGCTTGAATATACAAAAGAGCCCATATGGCTGAGCAGAAACCTTTGGCACTATATTTGCACTCTGCATGAACACGTGAACTTTCAACTCTGCAGCTGGAATCAGTCTCAAGCTTCACACATTTTGTGAAGATAAGTTGTGATAATCTTTCTGCATTTTCAGCCAACACTTGTATATCCAGATGCCAAAAGGCATGGCTTAGAGCCAGAAGAAAAACTGCCGTCATTCTCAGCAGTTTTCAGATTCAGTGCATAAATTTTGTTACATTATAAAAAAGGTGCCAAAGGCTCTATAGAGACAAAGTGCCCCTTATTCTGTACTGTGCGATGTATCATGCTGTAAGACTGGAATGCTGAAAGGCCATTTCACGTATTTACATTGTAAAGCAGACCAGGGTCTTGAATCTTACAAAACCACTTTGTGTGAGGTGAAGAAGGGAAAGAAAACTGTTGTTCTGGCAACCTTTAGTGAGACAAATGTTGTCCTTGCCCGTAGGAAAACGGCATGAGAATGCATAGGCATGTGCACGGCAGGTTTCACTACAGCTTAGCTCTAGTAGGGTTTCTCATCATCTGTGGGTTTCAGAACAACTTCCTGAGCACCCTGAGGAAGCATGGGTGCTGCAGCTGAGTTCACCATAAAGCAGAGAATTCCCCAAATTGAGGAAAGAAGACTGGAACTCCCAGCTCATCAGGTTGGTAAGACATTTTTGAAACACATGCCAAAACTGTATGTTTCTAGTATTTTGCACGTAATTAATTTGTAGCAAGTCAACATGAATTAAAAAAAATCTGGAAAAGGAGACTAGTTGTCACTGAAGGACAGTTTCTGAAGGACATAAAAGGTTGGGGGAAAGTCCAACTTTTCTGTTTCTGAAACCATCCAACATAATGGGTATTGAATACCTTAGATGTTAAAGAAAAGGCCTTCAAAGTAGCCATTGGTCACATGGTACCTGCTGGAAACAAGATGCCATGTACACATAAATATAATATCTACATAAATAGAACACAAGTCATTGTGCAATAATGCTAAAAAAACCACTGTGTTTAAAAAACCTGGGATGAGTAATACATTTTATACTGGTGTAAAAGCAGTCCACAGTATTGCACTTAAAACACATTCATTAATGCTCCAAGGTGTTTTTCAGGCTTTCATAAAAGCAAAATTAATGGATGCTGCTAAAACAATAGTGTGATTTGATTTTTATAATAATAGCTAAAAAGCCTGGTAAAACACAAGAGCAAGCAGTAATGAGGCTCTGCTGGGATCTAGAGAGCTCAAGCTTTCTTTTACACTCAGCTAAATAGTTAATCACATCATGTGCTCACTTTTTAATCACTTTAAATCAATACAGCAGTAGGATAAGTAATAACTTTGCTTTTATGAGAAAGCTTCTGTTGCATCCTTAGTTGCCAGGAATGAGAACTGTTTATGAAAAAGTAATTTATAGCAAAAGTTTATATGAACTATAGAGCTTCATGCATATCAGGCTGTATGAACAACAATTTAGAACTGACAGAAACATCAATATGCAAAAGTTTATTATTAATTCCTCAGTTCTGGGCCCTTTAATCTGCAGTTTGTAAATCTTATATTACATTTGCTACTCTTTCATAGAAGTTTGTGTCTTTCCAGCTCTTCTAAAACTGATGAAATCCTGTTCATAGTGTGCAATGAAAAGTGAGATTGGTATGGTTTAAAAATTGGGACTTCATTATGGACTCTGTTGCTTTCCATTAAATAGGTGAAAGAAAACCCAGAAGAAAATGAATCTCATAATTTACATGACGTTCATGCAATCTAATCCTAAGCCTTATCCCAGCTGTCGCTGTTCAGTGCACAGCTCAAACCCAGAATAAGTCTGTGCATAAGCAAATGCAGCACTGCCGGCAGCACCCTCAAACCCGGCCCTGCAATCCATAAAATTTTCCCAAAAATGCAAACTTCACCTCATTTCTTTTATGACATCTTTTCTCTTATTTGAGTCTTTCCTTCTGTATTGGTGCCACTAGCTTCAATGCACTCCAGATATGCTTTGCTGTACTCCAGGGTTTATTTGTATTAATTGTAGCACATTTATTGCCCTGCAAGAGCTCTTATGAAGCTACTGTTTTGTGTAGGCCAATGGGCTGGAATAGCTTCCCAGTGCTCTCACTTCTCCTTTAGTTTAGTTTATTTCAAGTGCAGCTTTTCTCTGGAAAATATCTCTGTCCAAATGACATGGTAGCATACCAGGGCTATGTCCTAGCTGCCAACTGGATTCAAATACTGTACAGACAGGTCACCTGCAACCTCTGCAGAATTTTAAGTTAGATCAGCCTCGTAATTTGTTGTAAATCATTCTTCGTACAACTTTTTTCTGCCATGTAGAGGGATAAGAACTTCTGTTATGTGACTGTCCTTCCAGTAGCAGCAGACTGTATTGCTGTTTCCTTTTTTAGGACTGACAACATGGGGAGTTAATTTTCTGGAGATACTTGGCACCTTGCATTATTGGCTTCTTTGGCTTGTGTCCTGTAACAGTCAGGATTTTTTTTACCTCTTGCACAGGACAAGCTGTATATTTTGGCTGTTTACCTTTAGGGATAGAGCTACCACTTCTGCAGATCCCTTTAGGTCATCTGGCAGCCTGTTTATACAGCTGGGACCACAAAGAGCAGTGGATTGCATTCAAGAGGATGGCAGAATGAAAACAGATGCTCCCAAAGGCTAAAGTCTGTTTTTCTTTGCTGAAAGAAAGGGGCAGTTTTCTGTGTTTCATGACACCAGGTAATTCTTTAGAGTCATGTTCCTAATACTCGTTTTTACTTGCCCCACAGCGCTCAGCAGTGACCCCATGCATTTCATGCAGGTTGATAAAGACCCAGATGAGTCCTTTGTCTTCCATAGGTGTCTTGTTGCTGAAGGAGGCTGGGACTCCACCCTGCGGAGGTGATGGGCTGAAGGTGGCCAGCTTCACAGGGTCAGGCTCTAACTGAGCTCTAAACAGAACACATTGCTTGTGTCAGTAGGAGCTTCTGTTTTAAGTGTAGTGAGGAGGTTTTGCTTATGAAAATAAAATAGTTTGCTAAAAACTTGTTTGAAAAACTATTTGGTGGAGAGCCTTGCTCTTTCAGCTGCTGAATTCAGTGATGTAGAGCTCTACCTGGTTGGCTTCGATTTTCTTTACACTTTTTGTTTAGAAGGGTTATTGTGCACTGTTAACTTCTGCAAGTTTTTTCCCTTATGGGAGGACTGAAGATTTTGATCCAGCCTTCATTAAAAGGAAGCGTGTTAGTTCATGGCTTGGAACTACTTTTGAATTTTTATGGAAATAAAAGGATCGCAACAGCATGCAACTGAAATTAAAAGCCGTGGAAGAACAATTTCAACCAATGTATTTTCCTGAACATATTTGGAAAACAAAGAGACAAGATCTGTGAATTTATAAATATGAAGCAATATAAAAAGAACCTTGAACTTTCAATCAAAGAGGCATGTAATTAAATTTCTCCCTGCTCCATAATTTTCTATTGTGTCCTTGTTACCTTTTTTGTCATATCTATTTGCAGCTTCACAAATCCAAAATATCTTAATTGAATAAAACAAAAGCTTATTCATGCTCGTACTATTCATGTGGTTTAATTGGTTTACAAAATACAAATGTTCTTTGAAAGAAACTGGTTTCATTTCAAGAGGCTGGTAGCTGTCCATCACACATGGTCCTTTTGCTCACAAAAGGCAAAGGAACAGAACTAGACATAAATGGGTTTGCTTCAGCTTGCTTTGTTTTTGCTCCTGTTTGGGCTGAGCTTTTGCTGTTGCTCAGTGAATTCAGTAGGAAAACATTAGGGTTTGTGGCTTATTGCGTGAAGAAAACTAGTTTTCCACATGTGAAGTTTAAATGGAGAACTGAAAATACTTTTCGAATGCTCCACTTTGCTGTTCTAGGTAATATCAGACTGCAAAATTCATTATTGCCCTTTGAACACCTGGGCAGATGGTATTATGTGGTAGAGGTAATAGTGGTGCATACCAATATCACTCAGGGTTAGAAAGAGATTCCAGATTAGTTTGATATTCATTCTCAGTCTCTGCTCCCAGGTGAGCATTTCCTTTTTGGGGTACCCAGAAAAGGGAGGAAGGGGATGCAGCCCTGCAGGCTTTTCCATCAACCTCCTTGCAGTAGCTGTGCAGTAGCAATAAGGCACTACCGAGGCTAAACACCTCAGCATGCAGGATGTCTGGAATAATTCAATACAAAAGAAGGAGTTAATGTAGGAAATGTCAATCAACTCATTAAATTGATCCATGTGTATATCTGGAGCATTATCTGTTCTTCAGGAAGAACTGCATTTTATCATGAGTAGCTAGTAGTTTATTTAATTTTTTTAATATGTTCCCTAATCCAACCATGCAGGGACCATCAGCTGAATAATATTCATGTTGTCTTTGGGGTCCTTCTGAGAGCGGGGGAATACATGCAGGGTATTTCAGGGAGGCTGCCTGCCACTGAGGCATCTTCAGTGATATCAGCCTCTCATCTCTGTGCCTTCATGAGACCATACCCAGCATGTATAGACTGAACTCTGAAAGAGACTGTCACAGGGTTGTCAGTCAAGTCTCTCGAGCTGTCAATATAGTTTATGTGTAAGCACAGACCAAAGGGCACAAGAAGATGCATAACTGACAAAGTAAATCAAATCACCGTTGACAACAGGTTGCAGATGCTGGAGAGGACTAACAATGGATGGGCAATGGAATTATAAAGCAGAGAGAAGTCTCTGAAGGTTATGGAGATCATAAAAATGGAAAAGACTGGTTACTGGCAGCAATAATCTAAGCCCACACTGTGTTACCTCAATGGGAAAGTATTTGCATGTTAAAAGAGATCTTTATGCACAGCCTAATGTCGTGGTAATAGGAAAAAAGAAAAATCTGTTTGTACTGTCATTTGTTGCTCTGCATCTCCCTGAGTTCTGAGGCTACTTTAAAGAAAATATTAACTCTACTGAACTGCAGATTAATTAGTCAAGCTAATGAATAATTCAAAACTTGAATTTACCCAAGGCATCTCTTTTCAGTTTATCTGCTTTGCTAATAGGAAAAGAGAAGACCAGCTTCTTGTTGCAATTTTTTAAAAGCAAAGGCCTCAGTTTATCCTTTGCTAAAATGAACTGGATCAGGAGTTCACAGTAATGGATTTAGCAACCTGCCGAATAGGCAACTGTTAACCATGGAGTGCTTTTGTTGTACCAGAGAGTCATTTGCTGAATGTTCTTTCGGGTGTTTCTTGACTTGCACAGATAAAAAAAAAAGGTTTGACAAGAGTTATTTTTTACTTTTTATTTGCCGCGTGAAGCATCTTGCTTCACTTTTTCCGTACAAAGCAGAAATCAGCCTGGAATACGTGATCAGAATAGATCATAGAAGTATTTTACAGTGATGGAAGTAGAGTTGCTTACTTAATGTTTACTGATGGTAGAAAGAGTTGATCACATCCAGTCATTTGTACGAGTGGCCTAAGTCCTGTGTTTGCCTATGGGAAAGCTGGAAGGGAGCAGGTCTGTGCCCAGCTCAGTGCTGCTGAGACGCCTCTGCATTGTGCAGCTGCTGTCACCTTCTGGTAGTCTCTGAGCCCCTTTGTGTCCCTTCTCCTTTGTACCCTGCTAACTCACATGAGTGGGAGGGCTTGGCACTCCTGCCCCCTGACAGGTGCCTGCTCCTGACACCAGCACATCGCAGTGGCTGCTGAAGAAAGGGCTCTAGCAGGGCTTTCATGCGATTGTGAGTGAGGCTGCTGTGCCTTTTGGGGGGAAATGGGCCAGCTTGGTAGGAAAAAGATCAGATTTGGCTCAAATACTGTGACTGCAGAAGAGGAACCAATACCATGTCTAGGAGTTGTTTGAGCCATGGAGACTTTGATGACCAGAACCCCTGGTGGTACTTTGGCTAAAATTACTTTCTGAGAGAGGTCATGAGTATAATTAGTGGTTCATTTAATCCAAAGGTGCTATCTCTGGATTGCTTCCATGCTATCTTGTCTGCCAGATGAGACATTTCAGAGGCTGCTGTGTGGCTGGAACCAGCTGCTGCACAAGTTTGTGCTACAACGTCATGGAGCAATAGAAATGGCTGGCTCACACTGAATGACTTGAGTTTTATTGATCTGGAAAGCTGAGTCCTGCTTCTGAAAAGCAGGTAACCACCCAGAGTTCATTGGTAACTTGATAAGCACTGCCTTTCTGAGCGGGAGGAAAGGGATTATGGTTGGAGTGGGCTGCTGAAAAGCTGTGTCTTTCTGCCACTTTTGTGAATGTGGCACGTACAGAGCAGTGCTCTGCAGAGCAGAGAGCAGTAGGCTTTGCCATCTGAGTTTGGTTTGACCACTGCCAAAGAAGAATGGATAATAATTGTTACTGTTACTGCTCACTCTTTTAAAATAAGACTATTCAGAACCAGTTTCAGACATCTTCTAAAAGCCTTTTTCTGGTGTAGGCAGACTTCCAGGGACATAATATATTCTTGTTCCCTAAAGATTTTCTTCCACCTGCTTAGGTATAGTCCTGTGATGTTATACAGTTGCTATGGAAATAAATGGTATCACTGTCAGGGGAACATGGCTTCATATGAGAAATCAATAAAGTAGAGCAAATGAATTGTCAGGCAGCTATGTTGCCTCCCTGTCTTACTAATATGGAAAAAAAAGAAATGAATGAGAAAGTGATAATAAATAATACTTTTTTCCAAAGGAAGTATGTATTTTCTGAGCCAAATGTCTAGTCAGTCTTTAGATTTCAGTAGAACTACTGGTAATCCCCTTAAAGATGTGTAGGGAATTCCAGTCAGTGAGTTGGTTATTTCCCACTAGCAGCATCGTATCTTGTGTTCCAGATATTTCCACTTCATTTTCTGGTTTTGGTACCAGCTGGACAGTAGAATGCCATAAAAGGAGCTGGGAGAGATGTAGTCAAATGATTTCAGAGAGGATTGGAACTCCTGTAGCTCCCCTCATTAGGTGCCTGGGTCGCTGCCTCTGCCTGCAGCGTGGGCAGGGCGGGCACAGGGGCCACCTGCCTGCGGGAAGCTGCGTGCCACCGCCACCTCCTTGTCCCGGGAATTCGTACAGCCCTGCCGAGCCCGGCAGATGGGGGTATGTGACACCTGGCAGCCCCACTGGAGCCCAACCCACTTCTTGTGATGATTTTACACATAAAGTATGTCTTCCTAGGAATTCAAGGCTTTTCCCTGTTCCTCCAGGGGTTATTATGGGTGGGTTGCTGAAGATGTATGGGTGCAGGTAAAAGATCTGCTGCTGTTGCAGGGTCATTTAAGTAGTATCAGTGCAATAGTCCCCAGGAGGAGCACAACCAAATTAAGGTCGTAACACAAAGCCTGTGTCCTAAATAGCTCTTTCTGACACAGTTCATCAGTTAAGGAAATTAAATTGAAAATGCTTTAATTACCAGAAAAAAGGACTCTAGAGCGTTAGCGTCTGTACTTAAAAGAAAACTAAATTGTTTAAAAACCTGAATAAGGTATATTTTATATGTCATTTATGAAAATAGCTATTATTTATCAGAAGTAAAGCAGCTAATACTTTGCAGATTACAACATTTTTCATCGTAATGACACTGGTCCTTACTAGCCAATGTTTGATGGATGGTCTTAAAAGGATTAGCAGCAGATTCACTTCTTCACAGCAAGGCTGAGCACGAGACTCTGCTGTTTAGCAGATTTGCTGTCACTTCGTGAGGAATTAGCCAACTCTCTTCGTGACTGGAGCACACTTGAATCCTGAGATAATTTCTGGATGAATCAGCCATGCAAGAAAAGCACTTTCAGATGTGAAATATGTGTTGTATGGTCCTATTTTGGCAGTAGTGGCTTGTTTTGCAATAGTTCTTTAAACAAAAAAGCAGGCTTGGACTTAAAATATACATAGAAAGGAGTCCAGTTCTGTCATTACACCTGAGATGTCAGTGCAGGACTGCTGTGGTTAATGGCTGAATGGAGGACTTAAGCACTGCATGCTGTGTGGTTAATCTCTGTTCCTAAGCATTCTATTTATCACTTACCAGTTGTACAAATGCAAAGGAAGCAGTAACAGTGTCACCCAAGCATGCCCATTGCAGCAGCCCGAGCTGCCTGTAGGAAGATGTTGTATATGTGTAGCTTTAAACTGAGATATTTCAGAAACTGGCAGGTGTTACTTCTATTTATGAGTCCTGTATCTGCACAAGGCACAATGGCAGGAAGGTTTGGTGTAAAACCTGGTTTTTGTAACAGCCTTCAAGACACTGTGGATTTGCCAGCTGGTGTAATTTGGCTCACCTTAGTTTCTCTTTTGCAGTAACTTTGCACTCCATGTCCCAGCACAGCACAGTGGTGACTGATACCCAAACTGGTATCAGAAACCCCACACAAGAGGGTTGAGTTTGTAGCATTTTCCTATTTTAAGTGCTAGGGAGAAAAACAGTATTGGGAAATTTATCTACGTGAAACAGGCACTGAAATGTGATAGAAACATTTTGGTAAGAAAAAGATCTTACACTTTGTCTTCTCTCTTCTTTAGAGCTGCATATGATAGCAGGAAATTATTTTCTTTAATGTCTTACTGTTTAAACTGCTGATACTTTAAGACTTGGGGTGCAAGATCACTAAAGTAGCAGGAGCAACCTTCAGGGATATGGCACATAGCTCTTGGCAGAGTACAGTCCTGGCTGCTTTACACACATAGTTCTATTGAAGATGGTAAAACTACTTGTGTGGCCAAGGCAAGCAAGATTTGGCTCTCTTGGGAGATGGCTTTTAATAGAAGATCTTTACTAAGAAGCCCTGATCCTGTTGTCCAGAAATGTCCTTCATAATAAAGAAGAGAATAGAAACAGAGGAAAGGTCTCCAGGAACAGAATAACTCATGAAGTGTATGTTTTTCATGAAATATCAATTTTTTATGAGGGTTTTTCCTATAGCATCCAGCTAGCCAAGATGAGGAGCACTCATGCAAATACAACCACTGAGTTCACAGAAGCTGCCTAAATAAATAAAACAGGCACAGTTTTGCTTATTAAATAGTGACTGTTTTTCAGCTTTACTTTAGCACATCAGGGAGTTTTACTGTGCCTCTCCAAGTCAGAGGAAGGAAAATAATAGAGAGGATGGAAAGTGAGAAGTAGTAGAAGGCACAGGTTTAGCTAATGGTAACAGTAGGAGCAGACTGCTTGCCATCTTGGAAATGACAGGTACAAATATTCTTAAATTTGTGCTGCAACTCTTCAAATTTATTGTAGACTCCTTGCTGTTTTGGAGCATGGAAGAGGGACTGAAAGTTCCCTGGAGCCAGAAAGGAGTCTTGATGTTTGCATAATGCAAAAGATGGGTCTGGAATATGGTACATTATTTACTACTTATTCCCATTCCTCTGTAGAGCAAACAAATGTCTGTTGGCCTTTCTAGCTGCCTCTAAAATTTTTTAGACCACAAATGACCATTAAAGGCATCAGACAGCAACATCTGTGAGCATAGATTGCAGTAGCTGGTGCACCTATACCCAGGGGAGGAGCGTAATCAGCTCAAAATAGTTGACCAGACAGCTCCCACTTGGCAGGGCAAGGTCCCCTGTCACACAGGGCAGATCAGTCCCCTGCCCACGCTGAGTCAGCTGTGCTCCATGGGACCCCAGCCAAGCACAAAGAGACCACAGCGATGGGAGACATCGTCAAAGTGCAGTGGCTCCGTGTCCTTTAGCAAGCTCCCCGATAATGCATGCCAATTCTGCAGGGTGTGTGTGCAAACAACACACACTCCAAGGTTAAAGCTCTCTTTTGCAGGAGCAGCTTTCTGATGTGGTGGCAAGAGGAGGTGATGCGTGGAAGCAACGTTAATTAAATGTCACATTTTGGAAAGATTAGGTGCCAGGTCATTTGGTTAAAATACTTGTGCTATGTAAAACAGAAAACATGAGTCTTGCAATAATTTCTAGAAACATTATAATTTGCTTATATTCTAGTTGTTGCTGGAAGCCTGAGTGAGCAAACTGCATTATGCTAAGTGTGTTCATGAAGTACTTCAAAGCATGCTCTTCCTTAACGAGTGCTGTATCTTCTTCCAAATTCATATGTGAGAAGCCACAATTGCCTGTTCACTTATGCACTGTGCCTACACAAGAAGATAATGTGCCAGTACACAAGTGGCTGTATCTCGAGGTAGTATTTATAAAAATTACATCTTGAAAACTACTTGGTTTGCTGTATATTTAGGCAAATACAAGATGGAGGTGGGAATTTGTTATAAGCCATTCAGTCTCAGGAGAGAATGGGCTAAATGGCACTTTCCAGAGAGCTAATTACTGTCTAAGGGGAGATGCTTGGTGTAGGCACCAGCCAGGCTGAAGGGCAGGATGTCTCCCTTCGTGCTGTGGGATGTGCATGGAGAAAGGGACTCTGTGTGGGAGCAGAGGTGACAAGGCAGTGTCTGCTCAGGTGTTTTGAAATCCTTCAGTGCTGAGAAGTAATGCCCAGGAGAGTTTGGGAGGCTGCTTCCAGCAGTCTCTGAAACAATATTGATTCTTAACAAATCTGTAAAAACTAGGAAGATTCCAAAGGCCTGTGGGACTCTTAGGCCCTTCTGGTGTTGAAAAAGGGCTGAAAAGCATAACCCTTGAGCACAGGTCAGGTTGGCTTAATGTTAGCTACAGGCTGAAAGGCTCCAGCTTGTTTGGGACTCTGTATTAGTTTAATACTCTAAATTATTAAAGGCTAAAAAAAATAATTCCTACTTACTGTGGTTTAACCACTGGTAGATTAATTTTTTCTTTTGATAGGGTTATATGCTTTCACGATAAAAAACCAGCCTTATATAATACGCTCAGATTTCTCTAAATCATTTGAACTATTCATATATGTCTTTTTGATTAAAAGCAAAATCCAGAGACCTCACATCATACTGAATTAACCTGTTAAGTGGATTTAAAACTTGAGATTTTGGAACTTTGTTTACCATGTACAGACAAATAATGAGACCTTTTCATGTCTTCCCATAGCTGTTGTTGACTGCAGGTTTTGTTGGTAGAGTTTGTACATGGAAGTGCAAGCAAGTAGTGAGGACATCAGCTTACAGAATGATGTAAATCACTTCTGTTTTCATTGAGCCAAAAGTAAAGTAATGTAGCAAGGAACTAAGAGTCCCACTTAACAAAATAAGATATTTTGTATTTGTTAAATGGTAATACTAACCGAGCTGGTTTTAGCTATTATAACCAAGCCTAGCTTGAGCTATTATAAAAACCTGCTCTAAGCAATACAGCAAGTGAAGCCTGAAGTGCAACCTGAAATGCAGGGAGGGAGGTGCTGAGCTCAAAAAGGGATCACATCTCTATCACAGTGAAATGGAATAGTGTAGAGAGCCATGAAAGTCAATTCTAATGTGCAGATAGCTCCATTTGTACTCCCTTCTCAGAGCAGCTGCTGAATTGCAAAGGCTGCAGCAGCACAGGCAGCGGGGTCTCACAGTGGGCACAAGTTAATGGTTGGCAGTGCAGTAGTGGCTGATGAGGTCAGGATTGCTTCACAGCCCCTCCACAGCTCCAAAGACATGCTGACTAATATGTACATATTTTGTGAATAAAACAGATATGTGGGAGTGCAGAATCGTTATTATACTGTTATTTAGTTCAACAGATGCAGTGCCCATGGGTTTGAACAGCTTCTTTTTGTGCACAAACTCTGGGGGAAGGTGTTTAAATAAGAGTTTCTCTTTTAAATGGCCATTTCTGAGGCCCTGATAGCTGTACTCAGCTTCTTGAAAGAGCAGCATCCTTTTGTGCCAGCTTTAATGCAGTCTTTCCTCTCTTCCCCCATTTTCTCCCTCCCTATGTGAGGGATTTTCAGCTTGCTGCCCTGGAACAAAGTGGTCACAACTGTCTTGGATGTGTGGGTTGGTGTGTTGTTGTGGTTGGTTGGTTGGGTTTTTTTTTTTTTTTGTAAACCTGCTCTCCTCATTTGCTGGGGACATTTGTGAAGGGGCTATGTCAGCATCTGCTCCAGAACAGCTCCATGTGCCAGTCAGCAGGGCAGTCGGGAGATGTTTGGCAGAGTCCTCCATGCCACCCCTCTGCTTTGACAGCTGGATGCCACCAGCAGCAGCAATGGGGCTTCATCGTGTTTAACACTGCAAGACCCTGCATGCTGCTGGGCTGCCATGGATGCAGTTGCAGCTCAGTGGGTACCTCAGTGGCAAATTAAATTTTCCATTCCTGGACTGAGTACAGACATAAAAATTGGAGGGAAAAAAAAAAGAGAACAAATTAAAATAAGAATAATTTCACTCTCTTGTGACACCTGCATTGGGCACCAAAGTGCTGAGATGTGCAAATGCTCTGAGTGCACATTGTTTGCAGGAATGAAGCTTTAGTCAATTATGAAATCATTAAAAAGAACAAGCCAGGCTGTCAGGGGTGTGTCTTTATTAATTGAGCTGGAACTTTAGATAGAGGATGTGGCCGGCAGGTGCTGGTGGATGCTGATTGCCTTCAGCTATTAGTAATATCCCCAAGGCATTTGCTAAACGTTGCTTTGAGATATGTTAAATGAGTTGTCATCTCTCACCGTGCTTTAAAATCTACTGAAGCAGTGACTCAGTGAGCAGAGCTGCTCATCTCAGCCCGGCTGGACTCATCTGAATGGTACTGGAAGGGCACAGCTTGGGGTGACAGGAATGGTCCCAGTATGGGCTGTCTTCTAAATGACTACAGACTTTCAAGTGAAGGTTTTTCATCCCAGAAAAAGACTACAGAAAGGAGATACAGACTCTACAACCTTGGAGCACTATGAATAAAGTAGATTAGAAACAAATGTTTGGTTTTGCTCGTAATAAAGCGAAGATACCGCAAGTGAAACTGTCAGGTGGCACTTTCAGGCCCAAAGAGCATGCTTCTTTTCATACAAGAAATATCTAAGCTTAACTATTCTGTCAAACATATTTTGGTGGGAATGTTAAAAGCACAGCTGATTTCAAAAAAGTGAAATCATAATGAAGAAATTGTTTGAGAATAATTAAAAATGTCACTGCTGGCCCAGGAAGTCTCTTAGTCATAGATATCTAGAATTTGTCCAGAGGACCTGTACTAGAAAAGTGTCACCACCTAATGCTCTCATCTAAGCCTGCCATGTTCTCAACTGTTAAAGAAAACATAGCAGATTTTTGGTTCACCTATCTCAGCCATTGTGTGATCATTCAGAGACTTTTGAGTGCTTGAGAGGTTGGGTAGGACTTCCTTTCCTTTGATATTGAATTTTCCCTCCTGGCTATGCACTGTCATTAGAGAAGGATGCAGCCTATTTGCTTGTGTAGGCCTACATGGATATAAAATATGAAATTTATCCTGAGCAAGCGTTCTTCTCTCTTGGGAGGCCTCCCATTGACTTTAGTAAGATGATCATCATGATTAATGACTTAGAAGCAAACTAGGTGATGCACAATACTGGAGGTTGAAGAAACAAAACATCTATGTTTCTGTCTTACTGGCAGGGGTAATAGAAATGTTTTGGTCATTACAGGTGGCCTGAGGAAAAGGCCCTCATCTAGGGGGTGAGCATTTGTCCATTGAAGGAAGAAAACAGTGTGACAGCAGAGAAAGTTGATTCCTTTTTTAATACTAACTTTTTTTTTTGTTGTTCTGGCTGCATACTGAGAGGAATATTTTCTCCCCTGTTGTGGAGCTGTGTTAGTTTTTCAACAAAAGGCACAAGGGGCCTGACAAGGCACAGATAAAATCATACTGAGCTGTGCTTCCTGGAATGTGGCACATCAAACAGGCCTTTGTTGGGTGGTTAAAGAGCCTGTTTCGTTTAGATGCTATTGAGACAGAACACATTGTTTTCACAGACCCTGGGAATTATGCCCATAAAATGCGTTCAGCAGTTACATTTATGAGGCTCAATTCAGCACTGCTACGGTGTTGTCTGGGGACCTCTTTAAGACCAGACATGAAAGCAGAGCCGTAGTGCTCACGTCGAATGTCATCTGTTCTGTACTGGGCTGTCTCTTGGTGCAGCGCATCCAGCACTGGGCAGAGGGTGCGTGGGGGTGTCCAAAAAGCCCCTTTGCCCCTTGCTGCCCAAGGGAGGAAGCTTGTGCTCTGTCTGGCAGCTTGGCCGGGGGCTTCTAAGGGCAGTGGGTTGTGCTGGTCACCCATCCGGGGAGAGGCTGCTGTGGTGGTGAAGGGTTGAGGCTGTGGCTCCCTGAGCAAGGCACGTTGATGTGCGAGGCAGCAGCCAAGATTGCAGCCCCGTGTTTGGGCTGCTGCTTCAGGCACAGTGCCTGTGGATAAAGACAGCAGGTCCTTCCAAAAGCTGCCAGCCTGGCAGGGCTCAGCACTTATGCCTCCAAGGCTTCTCTGGAGCTGGCTCTGTGTCTTGTTGGGTGGATGGTGGTTGACCTAACCAACAGGGCCAGCTCTTGGGCAGGAGAGAGAAGGAAAGAGATCAATCTTTTGTATAATTCAGAGTAGACTTTTTCTTGATGAAATTCTCCTTGTCTTCCCTGCCTCCTTCCCTAGCCTGTGGTGGGGTGTGGCTGAGGGTACCAATTATGTAATATTTCTATATAATTTTTTGTAACAATATATATTATTGTATTGTATTGTCTTACAGTATATTATTATGTAATAGTTGTACAGTGTGACATAAATACTGTATAGTGTTGCACATATTCTGTGTAATAGTGTAAGTCCTTCCCCCTGCACTTTTTCTACTGGCTCTGCTGAAATGTGGGCCACATCTCAGAGTGCTGTGCAGAATTACTTTTATATTCCTTAGTGCTAATTATGTTACAGTGCTAGTTCCTAAAAAATGACAATAACAATATTTGGTAGTTTTAGTGAAGTGCTGTCTAATCTGTTGATAAATACTGACAATATGTTTTGTGAGTGTTAATATGCAGGAAGATAAGTTCAATACAGATGAACAATTTCTGAATCTTCTAGAGAAATTCTGTGTGTTTTGGGGGATAAAGTGTCCCATGATACTCCTTCAGGAATGTTACTGACTCTTACGTACAGGTATGCACCATCCATAATTACATATATTTTAGCGCCAATCTGGGTCAGTTTCCTCTATTACTGTGTGGTTTTAGGATTTGCTGATACAAGAGTGAATGTGTGGAAATGTTTGGTCTGGGGCTTAGAACACGGTCTGTGGGAGGAGTTTGGGTTTGAAAAGATTTCAGCCACACATAGAATTACACCTTCTGCCCTCTACAGTGTGACCACTTCAGGCATCACCAATTGTTCAGAGGCTGAGGAAAACCTAGAGCAGCTTTGGAGTTGAGAGCACCACAGGCCTCTAAAATTAATTGCCTTGCTCCTAGGTTAGAAGTGAAATAGAAAACTGGCAGTATGTGCTGATGTATTTCTTACGTGATTTTGACTACATGAGTCTGGTTATATAAGATATAGATGTACAAACCCAGGCTGTATTGATTTGCTGTATTGCAGCTGTTGGTGGCATGTGATTATTTTAGTTTTAGTCTGGATATTTTTTGACTGGCAAAACTGTCTAAAGAAAAAAAAAAGTTTAGCTGGAATGGAGCTATACTTTCCAAGAAAAAAATAAAGTTGTCTTGCTCTTGGCATAGCTCTCTCCATTACCTGAACTGGTACAATCTACTTTACTTGTTTGGAGCTGTACACTGTGTTTTCAGCCAGCACTGTTTATGGTGCCACTACCCAGACCTGCTTCCCTACTGTACATAAAATGTTGGTTTTTCCTTATCTTTCTGTGTCTGTACAGTCTGCCCATGTGATTTGACTAAAGCTCATATCTTCCTGCTTACATTATGTTTCTTTCTTGGGACTGCTTTTGGGTTTGTGGGGATTTTCTTTGTGTGGGTTTTTTGTTTGTTTGTCTTTTGTTGTTGTTTTGTTTGCGTGGTTTTTTTGTTGTTGTTTTCTTAGCCAGTTGGTTTAGCATAAAACCTTAGGGTTTCAAATCTATGCAGCCAATTCCTTTAGAAGCATGCATTCTTCACAGAGTGAGTGCTCTTTGGGCTGCAGTTGCAACGTCTGGATATGTGCTGTGTCAGGGCATGGTTTTTCTACAAGGTATTGGCTGTAAAAGGCTGCAGCCTGAAAAGGGAATGCCCTCTTGTGAATACTGAGGATTTAATGTCAGTGCTCTAGCAAAAAGTGGAGACCACTCTAAATGCCACACTGGAGCACAAGGTGTATGTGTCATAGTGTACAGAGATTCAGCCTCCATGCTCTGGAACAGACACTTGAGAAGGAAACGAGTTGGCCAGGATTTGAAGATCAGTGTTGGATCCATGTGGTGTTTGGCATGGTTCACTCTGAGCTCTCCAGCATGACCTGTAGTTCTGGCTGGCTCTTCTGAGTCATGGCAGGAAGGGATCTCCTGGAGAAAGGGTGAGTGGTACTTCATGAAAATCAGCACCCCCCACCCTGGGTGTGGCAGGGAGGCTGTCTTGAAATAGAAGGCCCAGACTTGCCCATCACTTTTGAAGTTAAGGAATTTAATCAGTTTATATTAATTTGGACCCACTTATTACAGTGTTTAAACATGTACATAAATATGTTTCGAGAAGCCTTAAAGCTACAACTGGGCACAATGTTTGTACTGCTAATTGGTGAATGATAGCCTGGAAGGGCTGTGCCTTGTCACCAGAGCACATCTTAATTCTGGTTTTACAGCAGAGTCCCCTTCCTTTCCTGCTGGTCAGCTTACTTTCTTCAGATAGTAAGAGAAAAATACTTCTTTCCCCCAGCTGATGTCAAAGTCTGATGGATGACCTTCTTTACATGGCAATTCCATAAAACGACCAGGTCCTCTTCACTACCTGTGGCTACTACCAGTGCTCTTGTCTGTCTGCTTGTTTTGAGCTGGGAAGTAAAAGGCTATTTAGTAAGATGGGATCTTTCGATCTATAGGAAATAACTACTAGGGAAAAGGAGTGATAAAGTCTATAAAATTCCTGGATGAAAACAGTGACACATTATATTTACCACTGAAGGTGTACTGGATGAAACAGATTAAAAATCAGGTTAGTCACTTGCTTTGCAGAGGACCTTGCTTGCAGAATTCTTGCTTGTTCATGGTTTTTGTTTCAGTGCTGTACTAAGATTTAGTGTTGTTTTATGTTAAGTGTGTAATTTTAGATCTGTTCAGCTGTTTGTCATGTCCTTTAAGCTAATAGAAACAAAATCAATCATCTTTATTTTAGCAATGCCTTTTGTATCTTAGCTAATGAGATTTCCAGGTAGATAATTCTTGGATTAGTTACCAGTGTTTGCAAACCCCAGACCTGGACTGGGTACTTAAGAAGGTGATGAGAGCAAAGTGGAAAAACAATGTACTAAAAGGTAGATTAAACAGTTCAATGTGTTTTGCAACACATGCATAAAATGGCCTGGAAAAATGTTGGCACTGCTCAGCAAAGCATCGTATGGGTAAGGAAGGCCTGTGTAAGTGGAACTCACCACCTCTGCAGTTACGCAATAAAGGACTTTTGTTTCTTACATACTTCTGCTCTTGCAGAAGAAATCTCACTTTTTCGGTTTTTTAACCTTATATTTTATGTTGATTCCTGTTGCTTTAATACTTTACTGTCTGCTACGATATTAATGATAGTACAAGCTTTAATCTGGTGGCTTTGGATAAACAAATCCATTTGTCTCTGGCTCAGTTGATTTATCTGTAGGAGAAGTTAATCACGTTTCTTAGTGATGAGATGTAGCTTACTTGAAAGAGCTCTCTTGGAGGGATCACCACAAGTTTACTGTCACTTGGGAGTGGAATGTGGACATTTGGAGCACAAAAACCTATGCACAAAACCTCCCAGGTTTGTTGAGGGAAAGTGAGAGGTGCACCACATTCTGATTTGTTTTGCTAGAGGATCTGGAATTGCCTAAGTAGATGATGACGCCTGGTGCCTGCATGCAAGAGACTTTTCTAATTAAAAGAAGAATCTATTAGCATAGGGATGCCAGGAGAAAGCAAAGTTATTTTTAAAGCTTGCTTTCATATAGAAACTATTTTTGAAATGCTAATGGTGGTATGTTTGCCTTGTGCTGCTGTATCATAAGCAAAATTTGCAAATGTTTAAATGATGTCCTATTTTGACGCTTGGCAACGTTCGCTCAAATTCTGCTGACAAGTTTTTACAGCTTGTTACTACACGCATTGAAGCTCCAGCCTGAAGAAATAGTTTGCATGATGACTGCCCAGGCATTCAGTACATGCAGCGTCTCTTCAGAACCCTACAGAAGAGTTGAGTGGTCACTGATGGAAGGTGTCTGTGGTCTGCAGTTGGAGTTTTAGCAGAGGATCATTGGATTTTGCCCTGTGGTGTTTGTTCAGAGAGCAATTAAGAGGCTTTAGGTTGTATTTTAGCCAGGAAGGAGAGTTTTATAAAGATAGAGTGATTATTTTAAGAGGTTTTTGTGCTTTGCTGATTCTGGGCAGAGTACAGAAACCACGGTGAACCAGAGCCACCTAAGTCCCTGGGGATTTAACACATGCCTTGCAGTGAGTTGTTCTGCACAGTGGTGACTTCTGCCCCAGGGCATAAGAAGTCCTCAAAAGGGTTTTTATTGTTGCTTGTTTTAGTGCCTTTATTGGAGAGTCTTCGCCTGACAAAGCCAGGAAATTTTTGGCCTCTGTGGAGCTTTGCAAACAGATTTTTCTCCCCCTTTACTCTGTAAGTTAGAGGCTATTTCTGGGGAACCGCTGACTTTTAGAAGAGCAAGCAGCCCACTGAATCTCAAAATGCTGAGTGCACAAGTAGTTTATTGAGTTAGAATTTAAATAGCCCTGACTTGGAAACCAAGGTACATTGACTCTTATCTGTAGTTGCTGCAGTCTGCTGATTTTCAATTTGCACAGCTGAGGCTTCCATTTGAATGGCAAGAAAATTGTGGGACCTTTCAGCATCCTATCAGTCTCTGAACACTGGCACAGGAATGTTTTTTCTTTTGACCTGCCCTGGTAATTTTTTTGATGTTACAGCCAGCATTTAAGGCTTTGTCACCGTGAAGATGTACAGATGTGTCATAAGGTACTTCATGTTCTCTCAGCTTTCACAGCCTTCTCCTGTACTAAGGAAATGAAATTTTGGGAAGAGGATGAGGAGAAGTGTAGCTAAAAATAAAGATAAGTGGATGATAACAGTAAGGCGGTCTCTAGTTCAGTCTCACTTTGCATCAGAGTTACCTTAAGGAGGAATCTGGCCTAATCTGTCTAATATCAATGGGAAGCTTTTCTTTGAGGTCAGGGGCCTTGGGGACCAATTTTGCCATGCATATCCATCATGAATGGTGCAAGCACTTCCAGTGTGCAGAGATCTACCTGGGCTGCAGCTCCACGTTCACTGGCAGCTCGGGTATCTGCCGTCTTTGGCTGATGTTGGGCTGTGCCAGTTAATTGAATAACAGTAATTCAGAAAAGCTTGCATGTAGAGCTGAGGAATGACATCGTGATGGGGAACCTGAGTGACTTTTAAAGAACCCTCTTTGCATGGCTTAGCTGATAGAGCAGTGTTGTAGTTGCAGGGGCTTTTATTGTATGGACCACTCGGGTTGTCTTCATACCCTTTAAGGAGTAGCTGGTGAATGGATCTTGCATCTGCCCCGGGGATCTGGGCTGCAGGGTGTTTGTATCCCATCCATGAGTGTTTCCAGTTCCCCTTTCACTGAGCTTCAAACTCTGACATGTTTTCTTGGGCAGCTCTTTTGGATATAAGCAATTGCTGAGCATTTTGCAGATACGCAAACCTCAAGCAGTGAGGAGAATGGTGTGAGCATTCATTATTTGGGTTGACAGGGACCCACAGGAGATTTTGTATGTTAAGCCATGGTCCTTTCTGTGAAATCCTGGGAGAGCCAGGCTGTGTAGCTGTAGGCCAATGGACGTGGGAAAGGCAGAGGAGTACTGAGAGGCATGGATAGAAGAACAAAGGGAATTAAATGCTTGCTGATGTGTATCTCCTAATGATCTAGTGTAAGATCTGTGGAAAAGGGTGGTACAAATCATGTGGTGGGGAGGAAAGGAAGATAAAAAAGACTATTAAGCTTTTGTTGTAATGATAGTGCTCTGTGGAAAATGAAAAGTTTCTTATCTTCTTAGTTAAATATGTAATTGTTCAAAATTCACACCACCACTGGAAGGTGAGTCATAAGATAATTGCAGCTGACTCGAAGGATAGCTAACATTTTAACCGAAGCGAAGGATCCTGACATTCTTTAAAAATGCTGCTTTCAAAATACTGAAATGTACATGTACAGTCTGGCTGGCTTTCCACGTGTAATAAGGAATATGTACTTTTCATAGAAACATGTGTGGACCATCAAAAAGCAGCTTTGGTACTGCATCTCCCCATGAAGGCACCCTGCTGTGAATGGGAGCAGTGCTGTTCTCCCAAAGAGCAAGGGGCAGAGAGCAGCAAAAAAAAAAAAGGGGCAACAATTTCACTTGTGTCTGCTTGTTCTGAGAAGCTTTTACTGCTCTCATGCTAAAATAAAAATAGCTTTCTCTTCTACTGAGCACAGTAGCATCTGCCTGCTGCAGGCAGACGGTGCCAGTGTCCAAATTACTGTGAACGCTCATTTGTTGGGCTGGAAGAAAACTAAAAATGTTCTTAATGTACATAATGTAAATGTGGAGTAATGTTCCTGGGAGATCAGGAGAGTGCAGGACAGCTTGGGATGAGAGTTTGAAAAAATGTGTCTTTGTGTGGGGGGGTGGGCTGGAGTTACTGAAGTTCTGGAGCCGAGCTCTATTTGTAATAAATTGCAAAGTGAAAAGCTCAGGAAAAGATGAATGTGAAGGATTTAGCATCAGGACATTTTGTCAGTGATGAATGGAACTTGGCTACTTTTGCTGCTTGGCAGTTTTACCTCTGTGTGGTGCCTGTTGCCTCTGAGCCATCTATAGTCACACTGGCTGTGGCTGTTTGGACCCACAGCACAAACCAGGACAGAACAAACACTTCTGGTGTCCTGCTGGTGGCTCAGCTCTTTAATCAAGTACGTTACGTATCCACTGTGACAAAGAAGCAGACGTTTTCAGGCTTTTTAAAGTAACTTTAAAAAGGCTGGATTTGGAGGTACAACACCCTTTGGACTGTTATAAATTACTCTTGTTATCTTGAATTAAATGAATTTTTAAGTTCAACTTCATTCCCCTGAAGGACACCATTTAATTGTTGTTATCCTGAAGCTTGCTTCAATTTTTAGCCTGGTGTTCAGTCCTAATTTAAATAAGGGGAGCTGCAGTGGATTTATTGCAGATGGACAAACCTCCAGGCTGGGCTGTTGGGAGGGTGCAGGCTCACTGTGCCACAGGAGCAGCTTTCCCTTGCTGCTGGAAGGGGAAGAGCAGTACTGGCTGTGAGCTGACTGGGAGGTTTAGGATGGAGCAACAAGGAGCCTGGCAGGAGCAACCATCAACAGGAACCATGACAGCGTTATTTGCCCAAACTTTATTTTCCTGAGGGATAGGGATTCCCCAGTGCTGATGACAGGGTGCTCTTGTGCTTCACGTCCCTGCTTGCTCCTGGAGGCTTTCCAGAGTTTCTTTATTCTCACTTAGGAGTTGGTTTTTTTGTGATCCTCATGGATCCCTTCCAATTCAGGATATCCTAAGATTTAGTCTTTGCCAGTCAGAACTCTTATGTACAGATGAAGTCTGATTTTGCCATCACTTCTTGATAAACCAAAACATATCAAAAAAGAATCATTCTTTTCTCGAAATTTCTGGCCTTGATTACCAACGGTGACTGCATGTGCAAGACCAGTCAGATTTTGCACTCCCCCTGGAACGAAGCTGTGGGTTTCAAGGCGCACATCTGTGGAAACAGCTGTATTTATGCTAGGAGAGAACACTTCCTCCTTGCCGGCTCCTCCCAGCAGAGCTCTCTGCAGCCCTGCCAGCCTTTTGTGGAAGAGGAGTGGCAGCTGTCGGCAGGCTGCCAGGCAGACTCCCTGTGCTGCTTCCAGAGCCTGTGTGGGGATGCTTCTGCTGCCCCTGGAGAGCAGGAGAGGGGCTGGGAACCAAATCGGTCACTGATGATTGTTCCTGATACGTGCCAGAGTAAGACTCCCAGAAAGTTTGCGGCTGCATGATTTCCATGGCTTTCAAAATTTAGCAGTTCCTCCAGACTACAGCAAATGGGCATAATAAGGAAAACTGCCTGCCATGCTGCCCTGAAAGATGGTTCATCAATCATTCCTCCTTTAAGAGAGCACTTGGAATTGGAGAGATCAGGCAGCCACAGCTGCCAAAATACCTCACCCTCAGTTGGGAGACGAAAACAATCAGGATTTCATTGTCCCTGCCATACACCTGAGTTCTGTCCAGATGGTGCACATAGACAGCTGGTGTCTTGGGCATTACAGTGCTTTAGGGGAAGTTTTGTCTTGCACACCCATCCCATGTCTCTTACTTGCCTGAGAGCTACATTTTTGCATTCTTCCTATTTGAGATGTATAATGACAGGCTTTAAACAGTGCATCACATAATTAGCTCTGAATGCATAATTTAACTCCACTACTGTGAGCATGGGAAAGTGCCTTGCCCTTGCTTAATGTAACAGGTGAAATATATTAAACTCAGCATGGTAAAATAGATGTCTTTGTCTTTAAGCAGCTCCATATGAATGTCCCTCAGAGCTTGCTTTGCTGTCTCTTGCCAGTTTATACCATGCTGATTATAGTAGATTTTGCTAGAAAAGTTTCTGTTCAAAAAGAATAGCAGGTCGAAGTTCTGGTTAGGGCTCGATGGTTCCACTTTTACTGCCTGTAGTGGTTTGCGTGGCATTCACAGATGGTGAAGTTCATGGACCATAAATTACAAAGAACCATCATGCAGTATTGAGTGGTTTGTTCAAGAGTGGGTGCTGGCACTGTGTGCATGTGTGCTGTGTCTCCCTGGGGCACTGATGTGGTGGAGCCCAAATGTGATGCTACAGGCTCTACTGATAGAGTAGGGAGCAGCTTAGCAATATTTTCTTTCCATCACCCTGGTGAATAGCTTCCTGTAGCATCATTTGTTTTGGGATGAAGGTGTTACTGTTCAGTGATATGAGATGTTAAGAAAACACTCCTGTGTTTTGTTTCTAAGCTGATTAAAAATTGTGTGGGAGAGGATATTCCATTCTGGGTTTGGCAGTTCCAGAAATAACTGGATGTGATTGAAATCTGCATGACTTTCCTGTTGTTTCTGAGGTTTGGTTGGTTTAAGCAATTGAGAGCAATAAAAATGGTGCCAGGCTGTAAGTCTGGCTCAACTTGATAGCTGTGCTTTTCAGCCATGATGGCACACATCTCCTTTCTGTGCTACTGCACAATGTAGTGATTCACTCCATCTTTTTCAAGCCAGGTTGATTTATATTTGCTCCTAAATCTCTGGACACGATAGGTCCTCTTGACTGTTCTACCAGCTTTGTGGTGCCAGATTTTAATTTGCTCCCAGTTAAGCTAAAAGCTTACCTCAGTGACAAGAGCATCCTGTTCTGTACAGCTTTGCACTTCAGTGGAATAAGTACTTTGTTCAGGCACTTGCAGACCATACAAATCCCATCACTTTTCTTTGGGAACAAACAATATGCTGGCTCTTTTATTCAGGGCCAGAGTAGCTGAAATAGCATTTACTGTATTTACAAAGGAGCTCTGCTGTCTTTGTCAGCAATAACAAGTTACCATTGCTATAGGCAGCAATTTTCTCGTTAAGTGTTTTAATAAACACAGAAAGGTTTGAATTTCTTCTTATTTCTACCTTCCTTGTGGTAAACACAGCTCCTAGATGTACAGGAACCATGGCTTCCAAAACAGATCTTGGTTCTGAACATAGGCTGCATTAATGAGTGTAGGAATTACAATACCAAATTTATCATTTCAACTAAAATACCATGTAGATAAAGGGAAAAGGTATATATTTCTAAAATAAAGCTTCCGCCCCACCCCCCGAAGAAAGAGAGCTTATGTAGCAAAGAGTTGCTGTAGGGATTTTTGCTTAACAGAGTAATTACACTATTAGAACAGACTGGGCAGCAGCTTTGCTGCCATGCTGGAAAACATACTGTTGCTTCACTATGCCTGTGGAAGAGGTCCTTTGGGGATGTGCTTTGGATCGTAGGAAAGACCCCTTCCTGTTGTTATTTTCATAAGTTAGCTGCCTTATCTGTCTCTGATATTTCTTTTTTCTTTTCTTTTTTTTTTTAAATCTTCCTTCTTTTCCAAATTTATTTTTTCCTCACCTTCCATATTGAAGGTGAAAACCAAGGAGAAATTTTTGTTGGACAAATTAATGGAAATCTGTAAATTTTGAGCTTTAAAAAACAACCAGCAACAAACTGCTGTTTTCCAACCCCTTGATGTTTTCCATATTTCTGATACTGACAGAGGTGTCAGGCTTCCTCAGGTGTCAGATGGAGCTATGGAGGGAACCTCCACGGCATTGTTCCTTCAACTGCAGTTTACTTTTTGGTAACCTGGAGATTCTCATGTGTATTTTAATTGTTAGTGACTGGTTGTCCTTTCCCCTTGCTCACTCTCCTTATACTGCAGCCTTTCAATGGCTCTCTGGTGTTACTGTGGTTCTCCTTCCAGTCTTCCAGTTCTGCCTTCACTTCTCTCCTTGCTGCTCCTTCACCTCCCTCCCACCACTGCAGGCTGTGGGTGCTGCAGGGGTGGAAGTGGGGGAGTGGAGGTGCAGCGTTGGGTACCTGATGTGCTTATGTGCTACAGCAGGGAATGGAATATCATGAACCAGCAGAACCTGTTGAGACCCTGTATTTTTTACTTCATCCGGTCTGTATGGAAAAACGCCCAAGAAACTGCCCTGAAGATTATTTTCTTCAACCTATGCACAATATTTGTTAGTCTGTTTTTTCAGGTAAAACTTAAGCTATACTGTGTTGCCCAGAAAGTAATTCTCACGTTCTGTGCTGGATGGTCTTAGTACAGTCTCCATTTGTGGCCTGATGTTCTAGCACTGCTATCTGTGCTGCATCACACAGTGGGATTAGTGATGCTTAATTATTTCAGTTCTCCCAACTGAAACACATCTACTCTTTCTTAATCTTTGTTTAAACACCTCAGTGCCTAATGCAACTCACTCTTAATCAGCCACCTTTCAGTTACTCTTAATCCAAACTCAGGTGCTTTTGTACACTGCTATTTCACATAATTTCTGCAAGAGATGAACAGTTTGCCCTTATTACTTGTCAGCTGGGTAAATTGAAAAGATAGATCACATTGGCTCTCTGAGCTCCACTGAGGGCTTCCCTTGCCTGGTATAGCATCCAGTTTGTCGTGGTTTGTAGGTGAATGTATGGCCTTTTTGCTGCTGCTCTCTGTGAATATGAAGCACAGTAGCTATTCATTTTCAGAGGATTTCTAGGTTAGGTTCAATTTTCAGTCACATACACGCTCAGTGTATCTGAACTACCATATTTATTGGCTGTTCTCAAAGGTTTGGTTCAGGTGTTTTTCAAGACACTCAGAATTCTTTTCAATGGCTCTGGATTTTTTTCCCTATTTTAAGATGTCTATGCTCTGCTTTTAACTTGACAGAGAAAAAACAAATTTTTCACAGCTACTGCTCCATAGCTGTCAGTTTTGGTATCAGAGAGGCTTGGGGGTTGCTGTACTGTGAGGGATGACTCCCACTATTTCGAAATGATAGCAGGGAAAATTTAGGAATGCTGAAAGAAGCAAAGACATATTGGTAGCCTTTCCTCTGGCAAAAATTAGAAACCAGTCCACTGGCATTTCAGAAATGCCAGCTTCATGTTCCAACCAGAACACTTTTTTATTTGTGTATGCTGAAAATCAGATATTTAACTTCAAATGAAATTTGGAAGAACTTCTTTACTCTAGCATCAGTCACCATGTTATCTCAGATAAGGCTTATGAATTAGAAGAAATGTTTTATGCTAGAGTATTATAAATTCCAGGTTCGTTTGTGGATTGGCCATGGGATACACAAATTTTAAATCGTTCCATAGTCTTAGATATGTGAGCAGATTCTGAAGTCAGATCTAATCTTGGCTGAAACAACCAGTTTTATAAAACAAATTCTTACGTGTTGTGTGAGTTTGGTAAGCCACTTTAAAAGGGGTCTTAGAACATGAAAATGTGAATAAGTGACCTGATTTTTTTAAGGCTTCAAGTATTTGCAGCACGAGCTGTACTATGTGATTTTAATATGGGAATATAACATCGACTAAGATGTATGGCTTTGGCTTTCCAAATGTGAAAATGTCTATGTTAACTTTTCCCCCTGCATTTGTGTAAAACCAAAGCAAAATTGATCTAATGCTGATGTTTATGTTGTTTGGAGTTGTTTTTTTTTTTACCCCCCAAAGCTGCAATATTCTGTGTAACGAACTACCAACTTACCTGCATATAAGCAGAGTTAGGCAAGTCTTTGTGGTAAACAGTGTGGCTTTTCTTGTTAACTGAAACAGGGGATTTATTCCTTCCTATTTTTAAATGGATAGGGTTGAGAGTTTAATTTCCTGTCAGAAGGTCACATGAATAATAAGCATGGCAGAAAAAACTTCTTCAAGTCCTCTTCCTGTGCCTGTGGGTTAATTTGTTTCAGAAGCAGCCCAATAATAGACAATTTTCTCTTCTTCTGATGAAGATACAAGTTGTAGCTGTCTGGGAGGTCCCATCCATATCAGAGCCTGTGACTGGCAGGACATGGGTTGCTGTTCCTGAAGACATCTTTTGTTCAGAGCTGCACTTCCCTCATGTTCATTCCTTGTGCTGTCATGTCCATGTTTGCCTGCACCCATCCCTGGCAGCTGGTGCTTATGCCCATTTGTGTATATTTCATAGCAAATGCATGGCTCATTTTACACAAATCTTTCCTATCCGTCCGTTAGCTTCACATGATGTTCCTAAGGATCCAAACTAGAAAAAAAGACCATGCAAAATGAGTGGCATTTGGCTAATGAACACCTCCGTGCAAGATTTTACACCAAGCACATTTTCCTGAAAATAGTATATTTGGCAAGCAGTGAAATTCTTGGAAAGAAATACTAATGATGTACTAAGCAGGGGAAGGCTCTATGTGTGCTTGTGATTTGGAAAAGTGAGAACAGTCTGTCTAAGTCTTCATTTCCTGGGAAATTAAAAACATTTAATGCTTCACAACTTGAGCTCACGCAGAATTTAAGTAGAGGAATGTGTCTCAGAGTCAGCAATGGTGAGAAGAAATAAGAGAGCCAGAGAGAGGAATCTGTGAAGTGTAGTTGTGAGCAAGTGGTGGCATGAAGAGTAGATGCCAACCCTGTTAGCACAAAGAAAAGCTTTTGTCTCTCACTTCTACAGGCATTTCCTGGAAGGCACTTGCCCATGAACAGAAGGAACCTGCAGCATGAATAGCATGCAGAGAGACTGTTCTGACACAGAGAAAGCACTAGGTGGTTGTTGTTCACTGTAAAAACTAAAAGAGAAGGAGAACATGCCAGAGGAGTATGGAGGACAAAGCCCAAACTAAGTTCAACTGAAGTGTTCTCCCCCAGTAAAGAAGGAGGTTAGTGGGACAAGTTCACTTTAATCACTGAACATTTGGAAAATGATCCTATGGATTGATAGTAGTATGGCGACATCTTGCATTGTAGATGTTGACAAGAATCAGGTATAATAATTCTAATAGTTTACATTACTTGGACGGAGAAGGTTCTGGTTGATGTGGTATCTGTTGTCTGCCATAAGGGTGTGGAGTGGCAGGACATGAGAGTGGCAGAAGGTTTGGGTGTCTGGGTGACCTCTGCCTTCATCCTGCAAAGCTAACATCAGGAGAGGAAGGGGAGCAGCAGCACCCTGCTGAGTGGAAGTCCCCAGGGTGAGGACATGGTGCTTCCTTGCTGAGAGAGTGGGAGAAGGGGTCACTTTCCATGCAGCTGGAGGAGCAATGTGAGCGAGCTGAGCTCTGGAGGGAACTGTGGTTTCTTCTCTTTCTGGCTCCTAAGGTTTCTTTGACCTGAGCGCTGAAGATACACATAGGAGAGGAAAATGTGATCCTAAGCAGAAATCCCTTGAATCTTTATTTTCCATGAGATATTGAGGAAGGGTCAGAGGTTCTGGGAAGAAACGTCTGGTATTTTGATCAGCAAATGAAATACAATTTATTTGTGGATTTTTGTTTCATTTCCTGTTTTTGAGATTACTAAGGGATTTGCAATAAGGAGATGGATATTCCAGCTCAGTTTGTGACTTCAGACCTTTGGTGCTGGAGGTATACTCTGTTTACAGAACTGCAGTTGACCTCCTTTAAATAAACTACAAGCACTGGAAATATATTTCTGGCTTGCAGAGTTCAGGATGTCCCATCTAGAACATGCATTTGAATAGCCTAACAGTCACAGTAACTGCAGTTGTTTTTCAGCTTTCAGCGGCAGACATGTTCTTTTTAGAAGAGTTTTTGAGGGGAACTGGACCTACAGAACCTACTTTTGCAACAAAAAACCCAACCAAAGAATCAGTAAACTTGCAAAATTGATGCATCACACCCTGAATATCCCAGTGATGGTTGGGGGCAAGTGTTACTTTTGCATCCACCCTGTGCAGGTATCTGGGACCTGCAGCTCTTAGCTGTGGGCTGAAACCACCTTTCTTCTCACAGGGCTGTGGTGGCCTTTTCCAAGGAAACTCAGTGGGCTGGACACAGTCTGGAGCATCTGCATGAGGAAGAAGCAGCTCATGGTCCTACTAACCAAAGCAGACCCTTGGGCACAGCAGGGAATGGCCCGTGGGAAGCTGCAGGGTCACGGTGGGTGCTGGTGGCTCCTGTCTGGCAGTGAGTGCTGCCCTGGCTGTAGGAGAAATGCCCTGGGTGGTGCTCCTGGTTCACTGCATGCCCTCAGGCCTTCCTTCCCCCAGTGCCAGGTGGAGCTTGAGGTAGCACACTCGTGTTTGATGCTCGAGCCTTGGTTTTCTCTTACAGTGGAGTCCTACTAATGAAATATTTCAGTGCAATCTTCCTACTTCATACCCTTTTCTTCAACAGCCTATGTCAGAAACTCATTTGTGGTAAAGAAAACTTCCTGTTTTGCTTGATGTTGCCTTGCTGAGTCTCATGTTCCCTCTGATGGCAGAGATGCATAAACCTCTCCCATTTGAAAAGCATTCAGAAAGTGAACTTCAGGTTTCTGTAACTGGTTGAAATGATCTCTTTAGCAGATTACCAAGAAATGGAAGTTCATTGCTATATCTATTGAGTTGTCCCATCCCTTAAATGTTTCTAGATGAAAAAATAAAAATTTGGACTGAGTTGCTGAAACATATGTAAGTAACTTGACCAGAATTATTTGTTAGAAGAATGAGTGATGGATTTTATTTTAATAGAGGCAAAACAGACCGGCTTTCTGAAGCTGATGCTGCCCTCATGCAGGTCTTGGTTATCTGTTGTTTGTTTGTTTTTTAGCAAAACTCCTGAGAGATAGATGTGAGAAGAGTAATTCTCCCTCAACTTTGAAATAAAGGACTTGAACATGTATTTTAACTGATTTTTTTTCCACGTAAAAATATTTTTGTTGTACTCCAGTCTGTTGAAATCAGCCAAACTATGCAGATTTGCACCAGCTTGGATACAGAACATTTTCTTGATGCATTTTTCATTCCAAACTCTTAAAAGTATATGTACTTTTTTTAATAGAAACCTTTCATTTCAAGGTATGTGCAAAGACTTTTTCTGGACAGTTAAATAATCTAAAGTCACCTGAAGTTTCTTTCCTTGTGACATTTTACGTAACTTTCCACAATTTGGAGAAAACTGTGTTGCCTTGAGATGAACAATCTCTTTTTACTCCCATTAAATTCTATGTGGAGGTGTGAATATATATAATTAGAGACTTGGGGACAGGCTGTGAAATAGAAAATGAGAGGACAAGACTTCACCGTTTCTGAAATCATCTGATTGTCATCCACTAATTAAAGTGACCTTTTTGTGCCCAGGATATTGTGTGGCTGTGAGAGTACTGCAGCATCTCCAGACAAGCATGGGGCAGAGGGAGCTTAAGGCAAAGCTTTTGGCTCTCACAGGAATGGAGTCCTGAAAGGTGCTCCATTTGGGAGGTGCTGTGGCTGCTTTCAATGAGTCTGAAGCATATAAAGTGTATTAAAAACACCGTGGCTGTTTCCAGAAGGTGCAGCTGAATTAAGTGCATGCCAGAAAACCAAGGTGTTAGGCAGAGCTAAGTGTAAAGCAGACCATTATTATTGTGGGATGAGGCCAAATATATTGGCACACCTTGTGCAGCTGAACAGGAGTTACTTTTTTATGAAAGTATGTTTGTCTGCAAATTGTGTTGATCTTTGTTTCAAAACAGCAGCAATATGCTTAACAGACTCAGTAAAACGTGAATAGTCACTTGACAGATGAGAAAGGCTCTTTTGTCTTTTTATTTGTTCACATAGGCTCCTGTTGAAAGCTGATGCTTTCTGTTATACACAATTTTGAAACAGCTTTTATTAATCTGACTTTAAGCTCAGATGTTGTACTTAACTGTCAATTAGTAGAAGCCTGAATCAGGCTGAGAGGTTAAAGTTTCTGTACAGGGAGCAAAGTTCAGATTTACAATCTGTAAAGAACTTACAGTAAATGCAACCCCGGGCATAAGAATGTTGAGGCACTGTGCCAGGTGTGGTAAGAGCAGTTATAGCAGAGATGCTGTAGATAGGAGAATGTAGATTTTTTTTTTTTTTTATCTTGCTCTTCTCTTGGGACTCCTGGTGCAGTAACAGAAACTTCAGCCTGTGCTAATTGGGAGCAGGGGTTCTTGGGGACTGTGCAGCAGATATTTTCAGTGTATTAGAAGTATTTACCTGTCAGTCAGCGTGGAAGAACAAACTGAATGCTTTTGAAGAGAATTCTGTAATGCTGTTTTTCAGGAGTACACTGCATTTTCCGGGAAAAGTCAACGAACACCCACAGAACTTTAATTTATTAAGCAGTTGGTAACGTAGGGTGTTGGTGTTTGTCCTGCTGTAATTAGTTATCTGGAATGAAGCACTACATCAGTGTTAGGCACATGGAGGTGAAAGTATGTTTATATATTCCTTTGTAGGCCTTCGTCTTTTAAAAATGTTTGTGCAGGTCCATATCCGAGACTTCATCAGTGAATTCCCTTCACCAGATGGCCACATGTTTTTTGTTGATACAGATTTCGGTTTGGTGGTGCTCTGCAAATTTTATGGAAAACAATAGCTCATATGGACTTTCATGTACATTCATTAATTGCTTTTTTCTCTTTTATCCTTCTGATAGAGAAATTTAAGGGCCATTGAGCCTTGGGCAACTCTGTTGTCCCTTTTGGGGAAGGTAGGCATGCTGACATGGTAGAAGACCATCCCCAGAGCTTGGGGGTAGGTCATGGCTGTCACTGGAGGAAAGCAGTATTGCTTTGGCAGAATATCCATCAGTTGTTTTCATACCTTAGCTGTGTATTTCCTTGTTGCGTTATTGGTGGTGTTTAACAAGGCATGTCACTCATGCTTGTGTTGTGATCCCTCATCAGGTAAAGCCACATCTGCAAGGAGCAGAGAGTACCTCCCAGTCTGAGGGACCATCCCAGACCAGTCAGTCTGGATGGACTTTCTAAATGCCGTGGAAATAATTGTTTAGTTGTGTGACAACTAAATGCTTTAAAAATAATTTTTGTAACGGCCTACTTATATTTGCATTGCATCTTATGGGTCTGTATCACTGCTACAGCAGGAAGCACACACATAGGAATGGCCCACTGCTTGGAGAGTAAGTGCAGAGGAGGAGCACAGGGCCTCCTTCCCAGCTGTGCCCCTCTCTGTTCTGGTGTGCCTTTCCCCTGCCTCCCACCTGTGCACCCTGGTGCCTTCACTGAGTGGAGGAAGGCAGAAATTAATCTGGAGGGGAAATTGTTCTGCCTGAGTGGGCAAATAGAGGGAAACTGTCTCATTGACTGCGATGCTTTAATATTTTTTTATGAGCTACCTGGAGTGCAGAGCCCTTTATGTGAGCCACCATCAGAGCTGGCAGGGGCACAGCAGGATCTCTGCTCGTTTGAGCTGAAGGATTTACTGGCTTTTGCCAGCTGCCTTCCCCTTGGCAAACGTTCCTGTGAGCAGAACCGAGAGCGGGGTGTCTTGGTGTGTGCAGCTGGATGCAGCCCCGGGGAAGCCCAGCAGCAGCTGTTAGCCGAGCACTGTGGCACTGCTGGGCTCCTGCTTCCCCTTCTGGTCTTGAAAGGCCTGGGCGCTCCGTGGCAGATGGGTGGGAGCAATGCCCGTGGTTCCCAAAGGTTCAATCCAGCAGGACCTTGCGTGGGCCAAGGGCTGCCTTCCCCTCACTGCACACTGGCACTGTGCCTGGAGAAACTCTGCTTTGCACATGGGCTGCATTTAATCTGTGTGAAAGGAAGTGCTGCATCCTTGTTTACCTTTCACCCTCCTATGTCCTCCTGCAATTGCTCCCTCATCCCTGTTGAACTGCAGTCCTCAGGCAGGGACTTGCCGTCGGTTTGGCAGGAGTGTTCCTGCTGCAGCATGACGAGCTAGCAAGGACCTTCCCTTCCTTAGCCTCACTGGGACCATAGGCTCCCTTCTCCTTCCCTTGTTTCCTTCAGGGAGGGGAAGAGGCTTGGGTCTCCTTCCTTAAAATATTCTCCTTGTTCACCTTGACCATGGCCACTTGTTTATATGTGTGCCTAAGCTGTGTGTGACCTCCCTGTGTGGCTGCCTGAGAGACTGACGGTGGCTTTTTGTCTATAATGTAACAGGTGCATGAAAAGATTTAAATGGAAAATCAACGGCAGTGATCATAGCCAGATTAATGGTTTTAAACCCCTGTTTTTCGTATCTGGCAAATGAATACAAAAATTTTCAGTTTCGAAGGAGATCTTGAGCAATGTAGTACGAGTGTTAAATTTAGCATGAATTGGGGGAAAATGGAGAGAGTGCCACATTTGGTCACGTTAAACACAGGAACCACGAGCAGACAGATCACCGTGTTCCCACAGCCACAGCGCTGAGAACGGAGAGGGATTCATGGGAAAATGCACCCTTGAAATCTTGGTGGGTTTGTTACTCTTTCCACAGAAACCTTGAACTTTTTTGTTTAAAGCATGCTGCTCACAGCAGTGGGAAGCTTAACAGCACATGAAACAGCTCCCCACCCACTTTCCATTTTTGTTGAGGGTGAAAAATACAGATGAATGGAGCTTGATAAGGTCAGTTAATTTAATGCAAGTCTTGAGTCCATTTTGCGATTAAATACACTTTCATTTTTCACAAAATCTTTTCCACTTTAATTTTAAAATAACTCTTGTATAGCATGGGAAATACCTTAAACCCACCACCTCATAGAACATATGTAGTAATATAGAGAAGAAAATCGCTGCTCTTGTTAGACTCTATCTCAAACTATATAATTTATTGTTACTGCTCTGTGTAATTTCTCTTGATTGTTAATGCAGTATTTATTTTTAATTATTATTAACACGCTTATTTTGTTTTAATAGCCTGACTGATGAGCCATCATATTTTCTGAGTGTCTTTTAAATTAAATTTCCTTCTCAGATTTTTTTTTAGAAATTAGAGTAATGCAAGCAGTATTAACAGTCAACCCTTTAGGCCAACTGTTGCCTCTTTTTTTCATACACCTACCAGTGCTGTGCAACATCCCATTGCAACATCTGGTTGCTTCCATCACACAACTGTTTACTAACCATTAATTATAGCACTTGACAATAGAAAAGAAAATGTTGACATACTGTGCTGGTATTTTTAAGGGTAACTAGCTGGTTTTATTTCCTACTACTCTTGTAGTTGCATGTTAGCTAACTTGCACCCCAGTGTGTTCTGCTGAAAGTTGTTTATATCACCCATGCTGAGCTCTTGTCAGGCTGTGATTGTTGTTATTATTTTTCTGATGACAGAGCTATAAATTAATTTTGTATTGGATAGCTCTGGGAGACAAAAATCCCACATGTAAAAAAATGGTCCATAAACAGATGAAAATTTGTGTTTAAACACCAACCATTGTTTGTGACTTTGCTTTTAATAAAAATATTTTTTAATTTAATAAGAAAAGACAGAATAGGATTGAGCTTCACACTGCTCAGAGGGAGCCAATTTTCAGCATAGGTGAATTACTTGGGGCACTGGAGGTTCATGACCTGAGTAAGCAAAATCTCCCAGTCCTAAAACCATCTGGGCTGCCACTGGGGAGGGCTGGCAGTGCATAGCTGGAAGGGGTATTGCAGTCTTGGTATCTCAAGAGCACATCCGTGCTAATCAAGTCACTGGGTTTTGCTGTCTCTCTCTTTCATCTTTCTTAATATATTTATAGAAGAGAAGTACTTCCAGACACATCTTCCTACAAAGAGGACTTGTGAGAAATATTATGTGCTTTCAAATAAGGAATAAAATGTACTTGCTGATCAATTTTCTGTCCTCATTAAGTCTCTCAGAGGTGAGTTCAAGGGAAGAAATAGAGATGGGAAAAGTTTGGAAATGAAGTCTATTTACTATGAAAAAAGATAACTCAAGAATATGGAAAAGAGGCTAAAACTCTATGGTTGGAGAGATGGAGAACAGACTCAATTATCCTAATGTTGTGCAGCTGCACTACCACATGTATCAGATATTTAATGCACGTGGGTAGCCAATGTTCTCCTTTTGTTTGTTCTAAATATTTCCTATGTGTAATGCAGTAAAAGATGTTGTTCTCAGTTGTTAGAAAAGAACAATTTGGTAAAGATAAACTCATCATTGTTTGCACACACTACATATTTGATGACAGAAACACAATAATAATAGAAGGTTTATTCCTGTACTAAAGGAAAGGTAAAAAAAAAAGGCAAGCAAACTCATACCTTGAATCTGGAATTTCAGTTTAAGGAAAAGAGTCTTATCATAGTGTTCCACTTCTAGTAATTAGTTGTGTGCACTCTTGGACCAAATTTGCATACAGTGTGAAGATGAATCATTCCCTCCTGTTCCTGGATGCACAAGTGAGATTATTTCTGCCTTGAGCTCCTGGAAATTCTACAGGTGCACAAAAGAGCATCTTTCTAGCTTCTGCCAAGCAGGAATGTGTCTGTAGCTGGCAAGGTCCCAAAGGTTCAGATGCAAAGCTCTGAAACTCAGTTTTTCACGGTGTAGGCTCCTTCAGTGGGGCAGATGGGGGGAGAAGGGGCAAGATGAGTTTTCTGTGTCTTGAAGGGAAGTTAAACTGTATTGTTCCTTGTTTGAGGTGAGGCTCATTTCTTGGATTTGAGCTCAAGGTGAGACAGGCAAAAATAGTGTTAATTCATAGCTATGTATTGCCAGTAATTACCAGTATTTTCCATTTATCTGACAGATGAAACAACGCTGAAGTTTAATGAACAAATGAAGTAATTGTGCATTATCTTGTGATGTAGTCCTCACAAGAAAGAGAAGTATATAAATCTAAAGTCTACATAAATGAGAGAAGATGAGAAAAAGCACTCGGATAATTCTGATGGTTTTCCAAAATGTTGCATGATTTGCTATTTTATTATTCTTATTTTATTATGTTATTTATTTATTATTTTATTATTCTTATTCTGGTTAAATTTTATGGTGCAAACTTCGTTAAAACAATCCTTCCATCACCAGTTTCTTATATTTGCTGGTGTTTCAGAGGACATGAGCTAATAATTGTTGAGTTTAGGGAAGACCAGTTTGCTTTACTGGTCTTTTTTATTTGACATTTATAATGCCATTATAATGCCATTTTTATTATGGCATTTATAATGCCATACATTATATTCTGACAGACATAGCATGCATTTATTCCACTCTTGCTTCCAATTTTCATACAGTGAGAAAGAAAGGGCTAAACATGGGGGCGGGGGGGGGAGGGAAGAAAATAGATAAACATCCTTGATGATAATGTTTGCTGTTGGGGAGGATAAAAGGAGGATTCAGTACAAAAGGCCCCAATTAGGCACACACTAGTGGATGAGCAGTTTTAGGAAGTACCTTCAGTGTGAAGAGACTTCTCAGCTTTTTTTGCAGGACCATGTTTTGCCATCCATCCTCTCTGCTGAGTGTGTGCAGGCATTTGGAGTCGAGTTAAGGCTTCACATGACCCTGAGATTGTCTCAGTCACATAATGGATGAGAACAAGTCCTGACCACATCTAGGACCCAGGGGAAGATTTAAGAAAATGCACTGTCATATTTGTTTTTTTCCCTTGCTCTTTATCAAGCTCAGGCCTCCCTAACCTTGACAATGGCACTTCGAAATACAGATTACAAGTTAGGCCTGTTCAGTGACAATACTTCTCCTTTGTCACTCAGCACCAGGAAGGTAAGGGGCAATTGGATTGATCTTTAGTCTTTACATGCAGTTCTTTCTTGTCTCAGTAAAGTGTGGAGGGAGATCAGTGTCAGTATCAAGGAACAGGGAGACTTTTAGTAAGAGAGGAATGGGAAGGTGAATGTCATCTTGTGACTAGCTCCTTGCTGCATGTCCTTCAGAGTCGGCAGCTTGGTGCGTGGGATATTTGCATGTAACTTGCACTTTGGAATATGCATGTCAGAAGCCATTTGCATTGGGAAGGCAATTTTAGGTGAAACACATGCTATGTTTTTCCATATGCTTCGTTGTGAATATGTACAGAATAGCACTGCTTTTATATTGGCTGCTTTTTGACTACAGTAAGTGTCTCAATGCTGGTTGGAGCTCAGGAATTAAGTAGTTTTAAACGGGGTTTAAAATCTGAGATAGCTGAAGTGATTTTTAACATGTAGGTTGTGATTTGGTTTTCTGCAGTCTTTGTCTTCTCAGTTTTATCCATTGTAGCATGGCTGATAAAGAGCTGTTGTCATGTGCTGTGCATTCTTTGTCTCAGCCATGAGGATGCTGACTTCCTCCCTTTTATTTCAGGAGGTCATTAGTGCTGATGAGATTAGAGGTTTATAACTTCAGGTCCAAGTCATTATTCCTAATTTAATCAATGCATTTGAAAATGTTTCCTCTAATAAAATTGTAATGACTTTACATGATTTGTCATGCTTATCAAAAACATGGCTTAAACATTTTTGTATTTTGAGACACTGAGCTTCTGGAGAAGAGTAGACATTAGTACATCATTGCTGGGCCAATTTTCTGCCTCTCTGTCTGTCTCTGCTGTAAATCAGAATAACCTAGTGCGTGTAATCACAGTGATGTACAGCCAGCATGCAGTCAGGCCTTCGCAAACAGCATAAAACCCTGGGAGAGGTCCCTTGCACGAGCATGATTGCTTCTCTGCTGCCACCTTCATCTTTCAGCCGGGTGCTGTGCCTCCCTATGAAAGAGACTATCAGCAGGCTCATGATAAAGGAAAAAATAACCATCTATAATGTAGAGGCTTGACTGGAGGAATGGCTTTTATGTTGCAAGGGGAACGAGATAAATAGTCTCCCACAGTTACTAAGGTAAGGGGAAAGCAGCAGTGTTACAGCAGAGCTGGATGTTTGTTAAGGGGCTTTTGAAGAAAATTCATCCAAATGCTTGGTTTTCAGGAATGCTCCTGGAGTGTGCTAGGACTACTATTTAATTCAAATTACTGCTCTCTTAAACAGTGTACTGTATGCATTTGGGTTCAGGCAAGTGAGGAAGGAACAGGGGACATGAATTTACTCTATTCCAGGTGGATGAGTTCCCTGTTTGAACACACAACTGCTGCTGCTCCATGTGCTGGTCCCCCAGGTCAGCTTCTGTGGGTTGGAGCAGAAATGGAAATCACATGAGTGATTTTGATCTTGCAGGTGATGAACTGATGCAAGAAGGGGTGAGGATTTGACTGTGTCTAAGGTCGAATGAGGGGTCTGTCTGAGGAGGGCTGGCAATTTTATTAGCTCTTGGCATTGCTTAGTGTCCAAAAAGCAGGGCAGTGGTGTTGTGGGGGGGTGCAGCTGTGATGAAGAGATTGCTGTCAGGCAGTACAATGCACTGGCAGCAGAGAGGTGTCAGCTCACTGGGATTCCTGGCATGGACTTTGGGGGAGGTATTGCTTCTCACTGCTCCTGGAGAGCAAAAGCCTCCCTGCAGGGCAGTGCTTAGGGTATAAATGACTAAGTCCTTCTGCCCTCTGCCTCTAACCCTAAGCCACTTGCTCCTTCTCAGGCAAAAGTCTAAAAGCAGTGTGTGGGTAAGAACACCAGGAGAGGTTTTTGCCTGCGTGTTTTAGCAGCACGGTGCTGTGGATACGGCAGCAGAACTGGCAAATCACAGTAGGCAGATGGCAGGTCTCACACTAGGAGAGGATGTGTAAACGACCAAAGATAGGTTTTAACAGTCTTTTTCAAAGCCAGAAGTTTGTCACTGTATAAGCTCTCAGTCTAAACATCCCTGTGAAATTTCAAGCCTCAAGTCTACTAGTAGTTTATTAAACAGTTTTGGCAACTGAAATGGATGCTGAGTCACCATGTGCACACCCCAGTGTGGGGTGAGTCTCACATGTCTCAGGCATTTGCTGCCTCTGTGCTGGCTGATGGGCTTACCCAGCTGGCCAACCTGCCTCTGGTCTGCAAAGGACGAGCAGAAGGAAAACCAACCCTTGGAAACAGTCATGTACAAAATGCTCGTGTTTGTTGAGAAGTTAGGGCAGAGCCACTGCTGGTGAAGTGGTGACATGTTGAATGTCTCTGGCTGCCTCTGGTGCATCTCTGCCTTTGGGCATTAACTGGAAGCACGTGCCTCTGCTGCCACTGGAGGGTTGGTTCCGTTTGACCTTTAATCTTAAGGATGAGAACTGCTGATTGCCTTGTGCATCCCAGTCTTTGCTGTGCAGGGCTGCGTGGGGCTGTGCTGGTGCTCTGCAGGCAGCTGAAAAGATCAGGCTGGCTTTTCTGCCATTCTGACCTCTATTCTTTCTTTTGTTCCAGACTGATCTGTTTTAACAGCAAGACTCAGTTAAGGAGAAGAATATTTCCTGTTCAAAGTGCCCTGTGCAAATATGTAATGTAATTCAGCTCTGTGGAACTGACATATTTTCTTCAAACATCAGTGCTGGCACTGCCCGTTAGTAATACCCATTTTCTTTTTTCAGCTGTTTTAATACTGCAGAGAAGTAATTTTCATTTCCCAGGACCTGACAGGTAGAGTGATGTTAGACACCTCAGCAGCAAGGAACCTAAGGATGAATATAGTCAGTTTACCACAAAATTAGGCTCAAACCATTAGCAGTTTGAGCAGCAGATCATCATCAAATCAGCAACCCAAAACTAACTCTAGTGATTAAACTACCCTCCTTTTATTGACGTCAATAGTGCAACTCTCAGTGACATTTGTTGAGAAGGAAATGTGCTCCCAGGAGAACCAAGGTTTTCAGATGCTTTTTAAATCAGGATGGAAAGCTGAACTGAGCGAGGTGTCAAAAGCTCTAGCTTGTCCCCTTCTGAAATGTGCTGCTGATGCCTGACAGCCACTTCTACATGGGCCCTTGTTTATTACTTCTGTCCTTTGTTTGTAATTTTTTCACCCTCTTTGTGTATTGCTATTCTCACTAGTCTTTTTCCCTTTTTTTCTTAGACTTGAACTCTATGACTCATGCCTTAATTTTTGTTTATGTTCCCACTCTCCTTAAGGGCTCCCCACTCACTGTAAGAGCACATTGCAATATGCAACATTTCATTGTCTCTCTTATTTGCTTCATAGCTAGAAAATGAAATTAAGCTACGGAATGGGCTTTATTTGTGGAATCAGAGAAAGTGTTTCAGCAAATGACCAGCAGCATCAGTAGAGCCTGATTGTGTATGGTGCTGGGCCCAAAACATGTGTGCACTTAGAAATTCAGGCTGAAGCTGGTGACTGGTTTGAGGAAGGACGAAATTTATTACTTGGACTTCTTTGAACCAAACAGATGAACCTTTGGAAACATCAGAAACCATAGCTTTGGAGAGAAGGGCTGAAGTTCTCACTTCATGACAACGATCATGTGGATCTTGGATGTAGATTGAACAGTCTGATTAATATTGTTGTGAGTTTGAAGTTAGGAGTAGGTCCAAAATGGACCTTGGGGAGTCCCCCCTGGGAGCTGTTGGTAGGTGAATGCTGGTGTGTCAAACCACGTTAGGTCACGTGAAGCAATTAGCAGTGGGAAGAAACGGGGTTAGGCTTCACTAGAGCTGTGGCTCTGGAAAATAGGTGTTGCACTGTGTGACTCCCCTGTTATCTCTGCTCCCCTGGTGAATGTTTTTGGAGAGGTGGGAGGGGTTCAGCCACTGCACTTGAGTGCCACCCAAATGCTGGGGGTAGCTGAAGCAGATGAGCACACACTGTGTGTGTTTGTGTGAGGTACTAGTGGAGTTCAAGGCTTCCGTTTTGCTAAGGGGCCCTTTTTTGCCTGGTGAGTGAAAAAGCTGTTAGGAGTTTCCTGAGTCATGTACTATTACTGCTATACTGCATTTAGGAGCTGTTTGCTTTTGTTTTCCTGCTATTTGACTAACAGAGTTCAGCTGGGCAGTCCCTGATCCTGCTGGCATGTTACTGGCAGTGAAAGGTGAGTTCAGAAAGAAAATAGACCCCTGAAACTTAATTCAGTGGTGCCAGTCCCTGCTGCTGGCTGAGTAGACTAGTACTTGAAACTCTTGCTCTTTGGTGTTTCTTCTTATTTTCTGTTATATTTGCATTAGGGAGAAGATAAATCTGTTCAGCAGCATCTGTGGATCACCACTGACATTTTAATTTTCAGTTAAAAGATTTTAATTAAAATCCAACATAATTTGGTATGAAAAATGAGATTGAATTGGTATTATACATGCAGACTGAACTAATTTCAATTTATGTATCAGTTTCAGGAACGGCTCTGTCTGATTAGTCCACGTGGTAGCAACATTTGCTGGAAGGGGCTCTAGTTGCTCTTTTTGTATAATTCTGCCATTATTCTACCAAGATAATTGTATAGAGAGAAGCATTGTGCTGGTTTTCCCAGTTTCTCTCTGATGAACTTCTTTTCTTGTTCTGCTTCTCTGTCTCCTTCTGGATGCTGTGTAATCTTCCCTACAAGACATGATTGCCCTCTAGTCTTCAAGGAGAGATTTGAGTGGAGAAAATGTTTGTTCTTGCAAAATGTCAGAATGTACCAAGTTTTTTTATTATTATGCAGGTTGCATTTGGAAAGGTGTTGGTGGAATCCCTTCATGGCTCTGTCTCTTAGCTGTGTGTCAGTGCTCTTACACAGCTGCACACTGCTGCTTGTGTGCCAGTGTGCTCATGCCCATGTGTGCTGTCTCAAGCCACAGGACTTAGCATAGCTTTACTCTCAATTCCTTGTGCTAGTCAAAAACGGAGTATAAACATGTCCAGGATGTGTATTTAAAACGCATTTATTTGCCAAACATTGTCTCTTTGCAAAGGTTTAAATAGAAATCACAAGATGATTTTCCAGGCCTTAAGTCTCATTTTTCCCTGTAGGATAAACACCTGCATCTAATCAACTTAAGACATTTTCTGTCTCTGAAAATTCTGATTAAACTGTGGGCAGCGTGTAACTTACTTGGTGAGGCCGTGCATATGGACTGCTTCAGAACCTGGTTTTGGGTTTGTGCAGGAGCAACTTTGCACAGGGTCTGCTGAAACAAACGTTTTTTCATGTTGTCACTGTAAAAGTCTGTAAAAAGGAAATGGCAGAGGTAGTGGGGCACTTCTGTGTATGTTTTCGGGTATTACATGAATAAGAGCTCTCAAATACAAGAACAAAAAACAATTAAAATGAAACTTTTAAGAAATCAGCAGATGATATTATCCGAACTGAGCCATTTATGATACCTTAATTATTGGGGAACTCATGGTTTAGGTTAAGAGGCTTCAAGTCCTTGTCTCCTGCCTGCCCTCAAATTATGTTCATGGTCAGAAATGAAAAGGGTTGTTTTTCAGGTATGTAGTCTGTCTTTTTTCTGGAAGGTATTCCAAGCAATCATGTTGAAAAAATACTTTGGAATGATGTGTGGTGTCTCTTCTGCACTCAAAAAGAAGCATTTTCTTTTGCCAAGACAACTGTTTGACTTATTTCTGCTGCATGCTGCTACATTCCTACCATGAAGATATGATTCATAAAACATGTAGGTTTGATACAGAGCTCGAGCAATCTCTGAAAACAGAGGGTGGTTTTGTGGCTTGGTACTACAACATGTCAGCAGCATTCACAGCATGTCTGCCTTCTCTTTCCTGCATGATTGTGGGTGCCTCAGAGATCAGGAAAGCACTCAAATATCTCTTCAGTTTCACCGAATACAGTAGATCTGTGTTTAAACCCTTCATTGACTCAGCAAGAGCTGGGGATGTATCATCAGATCTGTGCATCCTGCAAAACAAAGTAATGGAACTTGTGCTTATGTGGGTATTACTCTGGAGTCAGATCTGTAGCTTCAGTGGTTGATATATAGAAGTGCCTCTGACTCTGTGTGCCATGTATGGGGCATCTGCACTTGAGTTTTTCAGAAACAGGATATAAGGGAAACCCGCTTTATACACAGTCTTTATTTGCCTATTGGATTTCAGAATTCAATTTCAAGCCCTGTGTTTTCAGGCAGCAGAGAGAGAGGAAGCTCCAAGCTTAGCCTAAAGGTGTCCAGAATAAGTGTGTCACCAAAAGTAAACTCTAAACTGTGGAAGGTAACAGCCCAGCTCAGTTAATACTCTAAAGGTGTTCTACCCTATAGTTCTTCACAGGTCTAGTTACATCACTTCTCCCACTTCTGATAGCCATGTTCACCCTGAAGCCAAAGGATATAGTCGGACTCCTTCAAAATGTGTCCTTTGTAATGTAGTATTTTGAGTGATTTCTGGATGGTGTAGTTTTCATAGTTTCATACACTTTCCCAGTGTTGCATGTGAGTTTATTCTGGGGCGTGTTCTTATTGACAGGAGAAAACAGTTTTCTGTGAGAGTTTAGGAAGGAATCACAGATGGAGGTTGGGTTATGCCAGCTTTACAACCAACATCTCTGTCTTGGTGTGGTGGTGCACAGTGCAGTATTTGTTGAACTACCACATTTCACTTGGAGCTCTGAAATCAGTGTTTGAGTTTTAAAATACCAGCAAATGATTGCAGGGAGGAGCATTCATTTTTCATGAGGGCAGTAATGCTATTTCAGTTAGCTGAGCTACAAGAGTGTGCTTTGATCAACAGAGTAATTTAGCAATTACAGAGTATTTGATGTGCCTCAATTTACCTAGTAGCTGAAGAACTCAGTGACAGGTCATGTGTCATTTTTAATTGCCTTTGGAAAATAAGTTGGAAATGTATTATTTCCCAGAGTACATAGTTTAAAAAAAAATGTTACCACTTTACCACATACAAAGAGTTGATTATGTTTCTCTTAGTTACTAATGATCCCCGATGAAAACACCCTATGGGGAAAAAAAGAAATTGTTTTGGCTTATATCTAGGCATAAGGAGGAACATATTTTTAATAAGCTTCAGTATTGATTCAAAGTGAGAAAAGAGCAGAGGCAAACCCCACTGAAAATAATAAGATATGGAGTTTAGTGTCTATGGTAGTACTAAAAAGATCTAAGTGTTTTGTACTTTCCTCCTGACTCCAAACATGCCTTAAAATAGTATATCCAGAAAATATAGTACAGTTAAGAATGGGATTTCCACAAATCTCATACATTGCTCCTGTGGGCTAGATTCAATGTTCATTAAATTGAGCTAAGTAAAGAACAACTGCCTTGTGTGAACTAAAGGAATTCAGTGTGATTCGGATCAATGTGAGCATTAGGGCATTCATATTTTACTGCAGCCTCTGCTGCTGAACTACAAGACAGAAGCCATGTGCATACCATTTAGCACATCCAGGGACATTGTCTAGACTGTTTTCTACCTTTTCGATATTTTTGCTTTAGGAAACATGATGGTAGTGCTAGAAATTGCACTGCAAACAGTGCATGCTGTATGCAGCAAGTAGAGCTCTTCTGCAATTACATAAGGTAGTTCAGATGAAAGAGCCTCTGTGTTCTGTGTCTGAGAGAGGAGACTTAATTAAGACAGAAAAATTCTCCTGGGTATAACAAAGCAGTTCTCTGGTTACAGCCCTGATTAGCCTGTAGTTCTTCTAAATGCATTACCAAAGTCTTCATTATTATAATTGAACAGATAGAAAATACATTGGCCCTTCATTGCATAAAGCTTTGCTTTAGGGTTAAGACAAGAAATTTCATCAAGAGCTTTGAAATGGAAACCTGACAAGCAAAGCAAATGATTTCTATAATTTTTGAATTTTTGTCCTTTTTAATCTTCCATTTAAAGACAGTCACTTAAAAAAATAAATCTTAAGTGGTCTGTTTACAGCAATATTATTTTCCTGAGGCAACCAGCTAGGAAAAACTAGTGTCATCTGTAAAAACAGAGCTCAGACATTGGCCTCTCCCAGGTATGCTGGGTTTGGAGCAGTCCAGCCTGAGAATGGGTGTGCTCCCCTGTGTCTGGGGCACTCACTGCTGCTGGCTTCTGCCACGGTGCTTTCTTGCTTACCTCTGGCCTCTTCTTTCCAAGAGTTAGCAAGTCCTGCAGCTTAATAGAGATGTTGCTCCAGGGTGAATAAAGGGGAAAAGTACACGTGTTTGGGAGCATTCATTGCTCATACATCCAACTAAAGGAGCTGATGAAAAATAACAAGAAAGGAGTTAATATTTCAAGAAGAAACGGACTTCTCAATATTTGTCTTTTCACTGTATCCACTTAAGCAAAAACCACACCATTAAATCTAGAATCTGTTTCCCTGGTGGGAGGGATTACCATTAAAAGTCTCGAAAAGCCAGAGCACTTGGGTTTAAGAATGACTTGAGGAACTGTTGGATGAACAAACGTACAGTCACACCTATTTTAATATAAATAGAATATTAACAAATGAACAACGTGTTTGTAAGATTAAATCTTAAAATGAGCAACAGTTGAATCACACAGTTGTTGCAAAGCATAATCTGTTTTAAAGGGCCCATTGAATGAACTGTGAGTTCTGAGCTGATTTTTGTCCATGCAGAAGTGGTTTCCAGTGCTCATTAATGTCACTCTACACTTGCAAAACTAAACGTGGCCAGTATTTAATGACCTTTTAGTACCCTCTCGAATTGCTCTGGGTAGAGTGTGTTGGTGTTAATGACAATAAGAAAAGCTTGTGATTTATCAATGGGACCTGTGGCTTTCTGTCCTCGAGAAGGCAAATACCAGACTTTGACCTCTTAAAACAAGAAGCTTTCCCAAACCCCTGGCCCATCTGCTCCTGCCCCCACTGCCAGACACCCCCATTTCTGCCATGTACCCCCCCCAGGTGAGGGAATGGATGAAGACCCTGGCAGAAGCTGCCTTTTCTCTGAAGGTACTGAGATTTGTGTGTAGGATCATTTTTGAGTCTTGTGGAAACCATGAGACAAATCCAGAACAGATAGTGTTTCCTCAGGGTCTTCCTGGGCTTCTGAGCTGAATTAGAAGCCAGGAGGTTCCCACTCTTCTGGCTGCAAATCCAACATTTTTCTTCTTGCTCAACATTTTTTAAATGTTGCAAGTGTACAAAACTATTGGAGATTTGAGGTGTTGCTTTCTCCACATAAATGCAAAGTTAGGTTGCAGCTGAAGTGTAGTTATACTCTGGTTAGAGTGCAAATTTTTTCTAAAACCGCTATAACCACTAATTCGTAATGTTTACAACATATTAACTGGATGGAGGCAATTACACCAGGTTGGTGCTAAACTGTAAAAATGCATGTATGAAACCCAAGGGATTGTAATACTTAGGCATGCACATAGTTTAATTCTAAAAGAAAAGATTTATGATTATTTAGCAAATATATACATATGACCAAGATGAAACTACATGATAATTGCATTCCTTTATTTGTTAAAAAAAAGCCCAAAAATCAAATGAGCAACTGGGGTTTTTTTTTCTCCCTAAGATATGGGCTCTGAGAAACAGAGTTTTGCCCTGAAGGTGGATAATTTTGAAGGAATGCGATTAAAAAATTGTAGCACATCTCCACAGCAAATCAGTTATTCTTTAAATAAATTGGATGTTTATGATGCTGCAGTTTGCAGCTCATCAAGGTGCTTGTAACCTGCCTAATTTACTGCTTATTTTGATGAGCAATGAAAACATTCTGTGTCTGCATTGGTAAAAATTTGGAATGTGCCTACTTATAAGAGTCACATAATAAGATTTAATGAGGCTACCACAGCTGTTTCTTGAATACTTCTTTCCTTTCTATTAATGGAGAAATCTGTGTTTTGCTTGTAAGGGAGATGCTTAATTTGTCAAACCGTTGCTAAGTGCACCCTGAAATCATTGTTTCACTTGTATGTTGTTTTCAGCCCTGCCAACTCCTTTAGCAGTGTAGGAGCACATTTCATGGCTTGAAACTGCTCTGATACCAGCAGGCATGAATTATGTGTAAACCTTGCTTTTCAGCCCAAGGATGCTGTAGGGAGATGTCTGGTATGCACTGTGCCCATAGTTGCAAAGCTAAAAAGCTGTAGATGGGAGTAAAATAAAAGTAAAAAATACATGTGGAATTTTCGAGTCTGTGGTGAAGTACAGCCACATTTCTGTGCCCATATTGCAGAGGAGCAATCAGGAAGCTTTCCCTAATCCTTGCTTTGTGATGGAGCTTGTTGACAAGCTGTCAGCACGGGGGTTAACAAATCCCAAAGGGGCCAGGTGTGCCATGTGTGCAGGGAGGTGGATCACACCTCCACCCACCCCTGGGAGCTGTGGGGTGCTGGGGCTGCCGCAGGGGTCTGTCCTGTGGGCTCCTGAGGAGGAGGTGCCTGTGCCCCCATTGGGGAGCCTGCACACCAGCTGTACCAACTCCTACTCCTCAAGGGCGCTCTCCTCAGCTGATAAACACTTCCCTCAGGAGCTGATGCATTTATTGGGTGTGCTGAAAGTCGCTTTTTTCTCTCAAAGAAAATGAGGGCCTTTAGATAGCACGAAATTTCATCCCCACGTGCATTATAGGTCAGATAAAGCACTGCCCTATCTTGCCCATACACTTCATATTCAGCTTTATGTATTTTATCTCAACCTATTTAGTAATTCAGTTATGACTGACAATTGGAATTTTAAAAAAAATCCCATTAAACCAGTTTCATTACCTAATTTTATTGATTTTTGTAGCTTCATTGGTAATTTTAGGTATGGGGCCGATCTGAATCGCCGTAAATGTGATTAATGAAGAAATAATTTAAGTTGATTAAAAAGGGTTTAAAATAATGTGATTAGCCTATTGAGATTTATGTGGTTTATTGGATTACACATTTTATTCCTGGAAGACTGCTGTAAGATTCAGAATGAAATTAAATTGGTCACCCTATTTTGGGTCCCCAGTGCTTGGTAATCTCCCGTGCCACGATACCAGACCAGAAGGCACAATCCCATTCAACTGTTTTCTTCTGGAAAAACACAGGATTTAATTTTTGAGTTAATACCTAAATAATCAGGCCAAAAAATAGCACTGAAGTCTGGTCTGCTCTCCATTTAATAGGGCTTAAATGAAATCATGTTTAATCTTATGGGACATCCTTTTGGAAGGAATGGGGTGTTGATGAAAACATGATGAAGACTCTCCAGCCATCCTTGGGAGATTGTGACTATTGTCACTTTTGCTTTGCTTGTTTAAAGTTTTAGCTAGATTTTGAATGTGTTGATTTCCAGGATTTAAAAGAATGTATCACCAGATAGTACTGATCTTCAGATAATCTTTATATAATCATCTTCCTAATCCATGATCCTTGTGGATCCCTTTCACCTCAGAATATTCTGTGATCTAAAATCTGTGACATTTGTCCACATTTTGAGTTTCTGGGGGATCCATAAGGAAATATAATTTGAAGGACTTCTAAAGTACATTTATTAAGGATTTAATTAAACTACTCAATTGAAAGCATAACATTCTGAATAAAAGTGCCCAGATATCCCTTTAACTAGGGCATGGGGTGTCTCTTAAGTTTTTCCTTCTGTTAATGTACTTGTATTTTTATTAATACTAATATAATAATTGTTAATACAGATAATATGTGTATTAAATGAAAAGAATCTGTAATCCCTTACTTGAACGTGTTTTCCAAAATCGTCCTGATTCTTGTGGCACTTGTTAACTTTCCAATTTTCGAGATCATTTCCAAACTGAGAGCATCACATGATGGGCAAATACAGGGATATTAGAACATTTCTATCCTGAGTATGGATGTTTGTACCTATGTTTGTACCACCAAGTATACTGTTTTGTGCGATCTTTTTGTTATATTCTATGCTGATCATGACACTGTTGTTTTTTTTTACCCAACATTATTCTCCTGTATCAGAGTCCTGTAAATAAGGACCGGTCCTTGTGTTTTTAGAATTATGACCTTGTATTTTGCTCCTTATTGGAAGACATTATTTTTTAATGTATTGCCTGTCAAGCAGTCTTTTGACTGCTGACTCACATTCTATTATTCATCACTGTTGAAGCTTGGCATTGTATCATCTCCAGACTCCCTGTGTATTGATTTCATGCTTTTTTCCAGGCCACTCTAAAAATGTTAAATAGGACTGGGCTAAAGAATGAGTCCCTGCAGGATCCCATTTGAAGCATTTCTTCATGATAAGTGTTTCACGTTTACTGTTACATTTGAAAGTTATCATTTATCTTGTGCTTGATCCATTTAATGTCTTCTGAGTTTATTTTTATTGCTGTACCTTCTTAATCAAAATGTCATTCACTACCAAGTCAAATACATTGCAGAGACCATAATACATCAGAGTCTATTACAATGACTTTGTGTATCAAGTGAACTTTTAATATCATAAAAGCACAGATACCAGGTTAGTCTGACAAGCTCTGTTTCCCATAATGTTGGAAATAGGTAATGCTAATCTTTTTTTTATTCTTAATCCAATCTTTTTTCAGCTTTTCCATTATTTTGACAGTGAAAATTACCCACTCATAGATGGAGTGCCAATCAAGTATTTAGAGGTGTAATGAAGGGGAGTCCCAATTGGGCATGTTTTTACTTAGCCGGGTCTTTCTACACTTATTTGGCTTTTCCTCCCGAGCTGCTACTGGCATTCTCTTATTCTCTTAATTTTTGTCTCAGATGCATTCAAAGGAGGTTCTGTAATAGAATGAGGATTTGTACAATGGAGTTCTCCTGGGAATGCTGCAGCTGGGATCCCCTTTTCCCAGACCTTTCTGCTGCTATTTCTGCTTGAAGACAGAAAGTGTCTTTTGGTCTTTCTCAGGTTTATATTCCCTCCAGGATGATGAGTTCAATCCATGTCCAAGGTGCCCTTGCAGACTTAGAAGGATTAGAGCCTGTAGGCAACCCAGGCACTTTGAAAGTAGCAGAATATTTGGGAGTGATGGTGGTTGGAGACATTACATCCAATGAGCTGAGTCAGTCCCTTACAAACTATAAGCCTCTTTCCAACTGAAAGTAGAGCTGGCACTTGGGGTGTCTTAGTGAAGGGGCTTTTTCCTCAGGGAGAATGAACAGTATCCATGAAAAATCTTTGTCAGGTGGTGCGTTCTGTAGGCTTATATGGAGACACTGTGTTTGTGTTGAAGTATCATACAGGAATCTGTTTGTCACTGTAGATGTTGCTTAATGCATGAAGGGATAGCTACTTTCACTTGTGGAAAAACCAGTTGGATGAAACTTTAGCAACAGTGGCAGAAAGCTCTGTGAAGTGGTAGCCTCATTATAAGCTCTCATGTTCTTGTAGCTCTTGGAAGCTTTTCAACCTTGGCTTCATGGCCCTGCTTATAAAAAACGGAAAAGTAGTAACTTCAGCATGGTATCGTTCCAGAAAATAAACCCTCCTTGCACTGTGTGCTTTTCATTTCCAAAAAGCATTTCCAAATGGAGTCTTTATGTGCTGCTAGCTTTTTGTTTTGCTCTAATTTATCATTTAAACAGCAAAGGTAAATCTTCAATTAAAATTGAATAAATTTGGTAGTGCTAGTCATTTAAAAAAGAAAAGGAAAAATGCAAGTACACAATAAAGCATTTCTTAAACAGCGAATCATTTTGGTTCAGATGTTTTTGCTGAAGATCTGCTCCAAGCATTCTTTTGTATCTCCTTCCAGCCTTACACAATGGTACTTCAAAGTGTTTTTTAGTAATGGAACAAAAGAGGAAATCAGACTAGCCCTTATAGTCTTGTCTCCTCTTGAACTTCTCCAGTGGGGACTATTCAGCATGCTAGAATAGTTAAGCTATTGTCTTCACTCAGTTTTCCTGCCCTTGCAGTACCCATTTTGCAGAGTGACTTTTTTCATGATAAGCTGACTGTAGTTATTATTATAGTATTGGTGACAGTCCAGTGCCCATACCCAATGTCCTGGTAATCCTGGGGAGTTGAGAAAAGCCTGCTGTAAACACAGATATTACTCACTCTTCCCCAGGACACTTTTCTTTCCTGTGTCTGAGCTGCCTTAATCCTTGCTCTCTATGAATTATGATAGTGCTGAGGCTTCTGTGTGGAGCTTGAGTTAAGCTGCTGGTTAGTGACTAACTAACCCCCACTCCAGTATCACATGGCCCGGGGGGTGAGGCCACATGACATCCTGGGGGGCACTTTGCAGACATGCCAGCAGGACTGTTTTGGTATTTGGAGAATTGTTGGACACTGTGTTCTGAAGCTGTTTCTCATGTATGTGTCCATCTTGTGTTTTTGGTCATCCTTAAGTTTTCTGTTTATTTCATTAACCTGTTTTGCTCAGATTTTAACAGCAGTTATGTTAACTTTTGAATCTGGTCTTTATTCCCCATGTGCACAAATCCCTAAATTAGTAGGAATTTTGCCTTGAAAAGGCTACCAAGGTTGATCTCATAGCAGTAACATCTGCTCTTGCAATCTTCTGAGCTGTGTGTTAGCCCAAGTGTGGCTGGCAGCATCTCCATAGTTGCCTGCACCAGGGATAAGGTGGTTTGGTTGTTCAGCCCCTGTGCAAAGGTAGCTGCTTCATGCCATGAGTTGTCAGCATGGATGAATTTTGAGTAGGCAAACTTTTCTTTGTTGACATGTGCATTGTCACAGTGGGCATCTATCTGATACTTGGATCCTACAAGCCTTGCCTAGAAAGATTAGAGGGAGTTTAGCTCCTTAATTTAGTGTGATAGCAGGGGCTGTGAGAAGAGTTGGTAAAATCTGCAGAATGGTCAGTCCAAAGATAATCTCTGGGGATGCCCAGAACATAGCTGAGATTCACAGAAGAAAGCTTTGTGTGCTAATGATGAATATTGGCTTCCAGTGATCATTGCTACCTGTTCTAATCATGTGCTGGTACTGTGGGTTCAAGCTTTGATCTACATCTGAACATATCTCATGTGTATGAGATCCAGTTGCAGATCTGGCTCAGGCTTTGACTTTGTGAGGTTTTTTTGATGATTTATATAAATCTCTCCTGCTCTGGCTTACTTCATTATAGAAAAATTACACTGTCATTTGTCAGCCTGCTACACAGTGCTTTGACTGCCATTAGTGACTCATTGACTTCTTTGCGTTCTGTTTAAAGGAATGTTTTCCCACCACAAGTGCAGTAAAGCCTTAAGATTTTCAGGGACTGGGATTCTGTCTTTGTATAACTGAAACATCTAGAAGTATCCCCCAAAAAATTATCCTGTAGAGCTAATTATTTTCTCTTAGAAAACAAAAAATCAAGTAATCAGTTGGCCAGTTAACTGGATCATCTGGAGTTTCCAGAGCAGATAGCTTTTGGGATTGTTTACTACAGTCTATTTGTGAGGATAGACTAAGCTGTCTATTACTGACTTTTTGGTGCTAGGTTCAGGAGAAAGGTCAAAGATTAGAAGCAAACTGGTGAAAATGTGAGTTTTTTTTTTCTTTTTTTTTCTTTTTTTTTTTGGGGGGGGGGAATAGCTCTTAATCACACTTGAGGAGTTGATCTCTAAGGATTTTTACTGAATTTCACATCCTTCAGAGGAGCCCTGCAGGTCTTTAAGGGTTTTTGGTATCTTTGGATAGGTGATGGTTTTTGCCTTTCTTATCCTCTTTAGCAGAATCTTAGAAGACTGTCAGTGCTTTAGAGAGCCTTCAGGTAACCTAATTTCAGGCAAATAATAACTCATGAGCTTGGCCTTTGTGTGCAGGTTTGCTATCTAGTTGTCATTACTGCCCTGCTTCCTAACTTTAGATGTGCAATTTATGTCCTATAGTTTTAACAAAAAGGGTGGGATGAAGTGGACAGCATGTTTACTCTTTTTTTTCAAATACCACTTATTTATTTCTGTTAGCTCTTTGATTTAAACAGCAGAAGTTTGAGCAGTCAAAGGTCAGGGTGAATGGGGTGGAGTTTTCCCACAACTGCTGATGGCTCAGTGATCGCACTGTTTATGTACCCAGTCCCTCTGACGAGGATGATGTGTTCAACAGGAGAGCTTCTCCTATTTTGGGAGTGTGCTTAGACTGGTGCTCTGAATCCCTCCTTTAGAAACATTTAGAAAATGTTAGGATGCAATCAGGCCAGCACACAGATGTGTCTCCTTGGTCCTTAATGATTTCAGTGCAGCGGTGCATATGCTGAAATCTAAGTCCATATTGATGTGGTCTTGTGTTTGAGGTCTTGAGGTATTTTCTGTAATTGATATTATGCAGTCTCAGGAACAGAGGGGAGATGGAGTTGTCCTGTTAGATCACCTTACAGGGGGTAACCAAAGAACTGAAGGAAACACTAGTTTTGAGTCACTTTTAACAAAGTGTCTTGCCTTGGAAACACAAGGTTTCCCATGTAAGTGGGGATTTCCTTTTTGGACTTGTACACTGCATGCAAACTGATGGTGTTTATTTCCAGGACGAGTGGTTTGTAAAGAGCTTGGTTTTCTCTGCTAGGAAGGATCTTAGAGTGGAAGATCTTCCTTCTGGTAGGAAGGATCTTACAGTGGAAAATCTACAAGTTAGTTCCTCATTTTCACATTGATGTAGGTTTCTCTTTTTTAGCAAATACCATCCTTTCTTTTTCATTTTTCACTGCCACAATAAATTCAGTTCCATCAGTACAAGTGACTGAGGGTAAAGGGTAGTCCTAGGCCAGTTACTGCCCTGTTACCTAGGCAAGATCAATTTTGGTGACTTTAGCATCTTGGAGAAAGACTTTCCAGCTCCAAATTCAGGGCCCCATCTCATTGTGCTTTGTGATTGCATTGGTTAATGAAGAGGAACAAGTGCCCTTGCATGGGTGAACACTGAGGAGAGGTTTTTTGATAACTTGCAGTGGGAATGTTCTTGGCAGGTAGCACAAGAGAGCAGTTTTCCTATTTATCCATGCAAGATACTGGCAGCTTTTAGTTTGCTAGTGACTGTACTTGTTCCTGTTCTTAGTACCCAGTAAAATGGAGCAGCAGTTTAGCCACTGGAGACACTGCAGCACAGTATTCTTAGTCTTGTTTTAGAAGATCAATCTGTTGAAATTGGATTAAGGTAGAGATTTAAAGAAAGCAATAGCTACACTAAAATTAGAACACAAAGTCTGGAGTCTCAGTTGAACAAGCATAAGATCAGTGAGGAGGTACAGGGTGTTGAAACTGTCCTCCCCAGGCATTGATGTGAGTGGGGCTCAGTGGTGGGAGGACACTTCTTGAAGAAAACACTCCTCTGCTCCCCAGGGTGGTCGCTGGGGATCTGGAGGTATGTGGCCTGGCTAAACCATGGTGTCAGGATGCAGAGTTGCTTGTTCAAGCATTTAGGAGTGTGGTAATGCAAAGGTGAGTGCCTGGGCTGCCAGGCTGAGAAGACAGCACTGGAGCTTACAAAAACACCTTTTTACTTTTAGCAAGACTGGAATAATTAACTCTGTGATAATTAAAATGAAACTCTCACGTTATATCTAAAGTTACAGCTGTCACTTTGAAAGACTGAGTATGCTCCTCGTCTGGGGAGACCAAGAAGGGGAATAGCTGATGCAATAATAAGCTCAGTTAACAGCTGTACTTTTGTGGGGTTTGTGTGTATTGTACATTAGATGGAGGACATTGTTAGTATCAGTTAAAATAATTCCATCAGTGTCAATAATACTTAGATCTTGTTAATTGTAGGCAATTAGTCTGTGGATCAGGATTGAACTCTGTTCAGTTGATGGAAAGATGTGGGGAAGTCCTACTCTGACATGAAGTGCTGTTCCCTTCATACCACTAAGATGTTCCTTACATACCACTAAGTATAAAACCAGAAGTACCTATCAAAAATAAAAGCAGGTAGAGAAGTCACAGAGGATAAACTAATCCCCACCAAAATCCCTGAGGGGTTAAGATTGAGTGTTAAAAGAAAACTTTTGTTGTTTGTCCATGAGGTCAATTAGATTTTTTTTTTCCCCACCTGAATACCTGAAAAATGGTTGATTAATTCTCTGACTTACTTTGATCAAAAGACACGGGTATCTTGGAACTAAAAATAATGTCTTTTCTTTTTTTGCAGAAAATAAAGTATTTACATAACATTCGTGCCTCCCTAGACAAGACAAAATATCAGACCTGTAGATAAATCAGATAGGCTGCTCTGATGAGATTTCCAGGTCTCTCCCTGAGGAACCTCTGTCAAGGAATGAATCACTGCAGATTCCGAGGCCATTAATACATCTAACTATATGAGAAAAATAATCCTAATTAGTCATCAATCTTAAATCTAAATATTGTTCCTGTAAACATAAGGAAATAAAAAAGTAGAAACCCTTCTAAAACCCATGGAGTAATTTGCTACATGTGTTTCTATTCATTAGCATCTACTGCCTGAAGATTTTCGTAGCTAAAGCTGTGTATTAAAACACAGTATGTTAATGCAGGAAGAGAATATTTCAGCATAAAACTGTAATTAAAAAAGTAGCTGACCTGAGGCATTCACTTCGTTGGCTTTCTTCCTGTTTCTTTGAGACCCATTCTCATAATAAGTACTAAATCAATGGCAAGAGTAATTATTCTTGTCAGTAGAAGTCTCTGTACTAATGAGAAATCTTTGTCACAAGAAGTTTAGAGGTCTTAATTTTGTTCCCAGTAAATCTCATGCCTTTAAATTCAGTAGTTAGGGGCCTGGGGGTTGGAAATATTTTGGATGTTATTGAGTAAAATGGGTGAATGACAACAGCAATCTGTAGAAACATTCATACTGACTAATTTGCTGAGAGTATCTACACAGACATGCAAATGAAGAGTTGAGAGATTCCTATGGGCACCAAAACTGCTGCTCTGTGGCTTGGGGAGCTACACAAGGTCCTGCTCAGACAGTGCAGAGCATCAAAGGACAGAGATGGGTGGATGGAGGGCCCTGCTAGAGCAGGGCTTGTATGCAGGATTTGCAGAGGAGTATGCCCTGAGGGAGGTGGAATGACACAGCAGATAAACTGCAGCTGGGAGGAAGCAGCTGCTGGGGTAGGGAAGGGAAGTCCAGGCTGCAGAAGGTTTGGGAATCAGGGGTTTTGGTCTCAAAGCAGATCCCTAAGGGCTGTTGGGAAGCTGGTGCCTGGTGCACATCTGATATCTGGGCCTGAGGCAGCAGGGTGGAGGACTGAGTGCTTAGCCCCAGCATCAACGTTTCCTTGCCTTGGGGCTCCTTTTCCCTTCAGCTGATGTCCCTTCAACAACAGAAGGCAGAGAACTAAGGAAGTATTGCTAGTGGCTAGGGAAATAGGAGGGAAAGCAATTTAACAAGTCTTTCACAATTAATTGCAGTCTTGAGTGATGTTTTAAAAATATTTTTGGAAGCCTGTTGGATAGTTTACATACTAATAGGGTAGATGGAAATCACGCAGAGAAAATAATGATTTATACTTTATAATTATTATGAGATGTTTTGAATTGATAATATGCAGGGAGAGATTCAAATTTAGTTGCTGCACTAATATTACAGACAGCTTTGCAGGCAGCTGGATTTATATCCAGCAGCAGGAAGTATTTGATATTGAGAAGACAATCACATGTCTGGCTGAGTCTTTTCACAAGAGGAGTTAGAATATATATCCTAAAGACAAAGGCTTTGGATTTATTGTCTGGCAGTCCATTTTCCTGCAGTGCTTTGTAGTTGTTGTACACAGAAATGACCAGAATAACTACTTTTCCAAACAAATAGGGAGACAAGAGTGTGATATATCTGCTTTGGATCTGGACATAACGTATACAACTGGATACTGCCTCCTCACAGCTGTAGAAAGTTGCTGAGATCTGGAAGACAGTTTAATAGCTGCAAATGTCACTCATGGAAACTTGCTATCTCTAATGCCACAGTTAATCAAGTCACTACAGCTCAGTATATTTTATAGCTCGGTAGGGAACTGCACCATGGGAAGGAATAAGATGTTGTGTTTTGAGGTTCAGAAGAACATGAATTTTCTTTACATAAATCTACCTTTTCTATTATTTATGCACTCGTGGAATGGCCAAAGAAAACCTGCTAATTTTTTTTAATGTAATTATTCCACAGGATCCTTCAAACCAAAAATGTGGAAGAAAGAAAACAGTGTCCTTCAGCAGCATGCCATCAGAGAAGAAAATAAGCAGTGCCAGCGACTGTATCAGCTTTATGCAGGCTGGGTGTGAATTGAAGAAAGTTCGTCCAAATTCCCGGATTTATAATCGTTTTTTTACTCTGGATCCTGACCTGCAGGCTCTTCGCTGGGAGCCTTCCAAGAAGGATCTGGACAAAGCCAAGCTTGATATTTCTGCTATAAAAGAAATCAGACTAGGGAAGAACACAGAAACATTTAGGAATAATGGACTTGCAGATCAGATTTCTGAGGACTGTGCACTGTCGATCATTCATGGTGAGAACTATGAGTCCCTTGACTTGGTTGCCAATTCAGCTGATGTGGCCAATATTTGGGTATCAGGATTAAGGTACTTAGTTTCTCGTAGCAAACAACCCCTGGACTTGATGGAAAGCAGCCATAATACCCCACGGTTTGCCTGGTTAAAAACTGTATTCGAAGCAGCAGATGTTGATGGCAATGGCATAATGTTAGAAGATACAGCTGTGGAGCTAATAAAGAAGCTTAACCCCACCTTAAAGGAATCAAAGATTAGATTAAAATTTAAGGAAATTCAGAAGAGCAAAGAGAAACTGACAACACGAGTAACAAAAGAAGAGTTTTGTGAAGCGTTCAGTGAACTTTGCACAAGACCTGAAGTGTATTTCTTGCTTGTGCAGATATCCAAAAACAAAGAATACCTGGATGCCAATGACCTCATGCTGTTTTTAGAGGCTGAGCAAGGAGTGACCCACATAACGGAAGAAATGTGTCTGGATATTATACGTAGGTATGAGCTTTCTGAAGAAGGGCGATTGAAAGGTTTTCTTGCAATTGATGGATTTACTCAATACTTACTGTCCTCAGAATGTGATATTTTTGACCCAGAGCACAAAAAAATAGTCCAAGACATGACGCAGCCTTTGTCACATTACTACATCAATGCATCCCACAATACATATCTAATAGAGGACCAGCTCAGAGGGCCAGCTGATATCAATGGTTATGTCAGAGCTTTAAAGATGAGCTGCCGGAGTATTGAGCTGGATGTCTGTGACGGCCCAGATAATGAACCCATTATTTGTAACCGCAACAATGTGACATCGCCACTTGCCTTTCGAAATGTCATCGAAGTAATAAACAAATTGGCCTTCTTTGCCTCAGAATACCCTCTTATTCTATGCTTGGGGAACCACTGCTCTGTACAGCAGCAGAAGGTGATGGTGCAACACATGAAAAGAATCTTTGGAAACAAACTGTACACAGAGGCACCTTTATCTTCAGAAGCCTACCTCCCATCACCTGAGAAACTGAAAATGAAGATCATTGTGAAGGGGAAGAAACTGCCCTGTGACCAGGATGTGTTAGAAGGAGAGGTCACAGATGAAGATGAAGAGGCCGAAATATCCCGAAGGCTGTCAGAGGACTTCTCAAGGGAACCGAAGCTGATCTGGCTCTGCAGGGAGTTGTCTGACTTGGTGTCCCTATGCAAATCTATCCAGTACAAAGACTTTGAGACATCCATGAAATCTCAAAATTATTGGGAAATGTGCTCCTTCAGTGAGGCAGAAGCCAGTCGGATTGCAAATGAATACCCTGAAGATTTTGTTAACTACAACAAAAAATTTCTATCCAGGGTGTACCCGAGTGCTATGAGGATAGACTCCAGTAACTTGAATCCTCAAGATTTTTGGAACTGTGGTTGCCAGATAGTGGCAATGAACTATCAGACACCGGGGCCCATGATGGACCTACACACTGGTTGGTTTCTACAGAATGGGGGATGTGGGTACGTTCTCAGGCCCTCAGTGATGCGTGACGAAGTGTCTTACTTCAGCGCAAATACCAAGGGTATTGTTCCGGGGGTCTCCCCCCAGGTTCTACATGTCAAAATTATCAGTGGTCAGAATTTTCCAAAGCCCAAGGGTGCATGTGCAAAAGGGGATGTCATAGACCCCTATGTCTGCATAGAAATACATGGGATTCCTGCAGACTGCACTGAGCAAAGAACTAAAACTGTGCAGCAAAACAGTGATAACCCTATTTTTGATGAAAGCTTTGAGTTCCAGATCAACCTACCGGAGCTGGCCATGATCCGCTTTGTTGTTTTGGATGATGACTACATCGGGGATGAGTTCATAGGACAGTACACCATCCCACTGGAGTGCTTACAGCCTGGATACAGGCACATCCCACTGCGCTCTTTTGTTGGTGATATCATGGAGCACGTTACCCTCTTTGTTCACATTGCAATAACCAACCGAAGTGGAGGTGGGAAGGCACAGAAGCGCAGCCTCTCAGTCAGGATAGGGAAGAAAGCAAGGGAGTACACCATGCTGAGGAACACTGGTCTTAAGATTATCGATGACATCTTTAAGCTGGCAGTGCATCCACTGAGAGAAGCTACTGACATGAGAGAAAATATGCAGGTATGAGACTTCCAGTATGTGTGTTGGTGTGTCCTGAATGTGGAAGTGAAAAGTCATGGTGCTAGGGTAGGCTTGCTGAAGCTGGTGGAAGTTGATGAAACTTCAGACCCACAGCTCTTGTCAACCTTTGAATGGACATTGGCAGGCTGGTAGTTACAGGTGCTAGCTAGTCAGCAAATACAGGATTAGGCAGAAATGTTCTAAAAATCAGTATGCCCTCTCCAAACATGTTTTAATGGTTGATTTTTTTTTTCCCTGAGAAAGCAGAATTGAAGGCACATTTGTGTCCCCTGCCTCTGGTCCCAAATACTATATTTCCTGTTGATTCTAGAAAACATCAACAAGCTTTTGGTTTGCTAATTGAGTGAGGGTTATGTACTTAATTTTCTTTGGTTGAATATAAGAAGCAGTCAGTGGATGTCATTAAGGTCTTGTGGTACACCAAAGAAACCCACTGTGCAAAGAGCAGCATGTTTTCCCAAGTATGTGTTGCCATTGTTTGCCCCAGGGCTGCAGATGTTCAACACAGGCACTAAATGCCACTTGGATTGCAGTTTCCTCTCCCTGGTGAATAGCTGTTTTGTCCTGGCTGGTTGAGGGCTGGCACAGACACCAGTGCCATGTCTTGGCTCAGAGGGTCCCCTGGCACTGTGTCCCTGCACCCGTGCTGCTGCATGCAGCAGAGCCTGCTGTGGCCAGCAGCATCAGGGCTCAGGTGCACAGCACAGTCACAAGTGCTTGGGTTAGACCTTGGTGGTTGGCAGGATGTGAAGTGGCAGCAAAGCCAAACAAGAACGTCCCCAGTGCTCTCTTCTGTGGTGGGAGCGACTGGGGGTTGATTAAAGGACAGCTCAATTCAGAGCTTTAGGCACTGCCTAGAAACAAAACTGAGTAGCATTAAACAATGAGTTTTCCTTAATAAATAGCTGTAATCAGCTGTGGCTTTCTCCTTGGTAAAGATACAGAAACAGTTCATTTTTTTCCTCTCAAAAACAGGAAAAAAAGGTGTAGCACTTCATTGACCCCACTCTTCTGGATGGAGTCTAAAGCAAATGAAATGTTGACAGCTGGAAAAGTTTACAGAATGACATAAGCTTTAAATCACTCTCAAAGGAATAGTCTCAGCATATTTTTAAGAATGAGAAACTCTTCCCAGCCTTTCCTTTCCTTCAGGCCTTGAAAGTGACTAGTTCGAACTGCTGACTCCACCTTCTGTCTAGGTCAGGCACTATATATGAACTATATAAATGAAAAGACTCTGCATTTGACTCAGAAACAGTATTAATGTGCCTTCCAAGCAGAAGTTCAGTAAAAGATCATGCTCTGGGGAGTGCTGTGTAAAGACACAGTTTTGGATTTAACTGCATGCTCTCATATTTAATTAATGAGACAAAAATGAGCCAGGCATTGTCTGATTGTTGGTTTTTTTCAGCAAGTTGTGGGAAGAACATTTGCAAAGTATGGATTGCTATAATACTCTTACTTGGGTTTTGTGCATCTTGGTCACTCCTTGTACAACTCAAGAAGCTAAAGGATGGGTGCGTGTCAGCTATATATCCTCTGATCTGATAAATAAATCAATCCTGGCATGTCAGTTTGGTTTGACCTGTATATCCGGTATTGATTTTCTTGCGTGTGACCTATGAAGGGGAAAGAGTGTTTGTGTTTCTTTATGATGTGATAATGTAAGGCTGAAAACAAAGTGAGTTCTTCCTGCTTGCCTTTCCCATGGGAAATACAAGGTCTGTCAAACTTGTTCTTGCTGGAGGATGATAATGATGGGAGAACAAAGTGATTACAGCATCAAAAGCGATTGGAGTCTAAACAGTTGGGAAAAGTGTTTTAGGCTGATGGCTTAATATGCTGGGGACCAGAACTTGTCCCTGTTAGTGCTGGATTTGCAATGCAAAGTAGCTGAAGAGCTGGCACTTGGAGTGCCTGAGCCTGGGAGAAAGCTGGAGCTGGGGCTAGGCTTCGGGACAGAGAATGGGGCTCGCGGGGAATTCCTGTGTGACATGGAATCCTACGATCCATGGAGGGCCCGGGGATGGCGAACAGTGGGATAGCACTGCCTCCCATGAGAGGGGAGAAGAAAGGGCTGTCAAGGTAATGGCAGGCAGCGGGGACTGAGCGGTGAGTGGTCACAGGTGCTGAAGCGTTTGTGTCCCTCCCCAGAACGCCATGGTGTCGGTGAAGGAGCTGTGTGGGCTGCCGCCCATCGCCAGCCTCAAGCAGTGCATCCTGACCCTGTCCTCACGCCTCGTCAGCAGCGACAACACGCCCTCGGTGGCCCTCTGCATGAAGGACACCTTTCCTTACCTGGAGCCTCTGGGCACCGTGCCCGACGTGCAGAAAAAGGTCCTGGCAGCCTACGAGCTGGTAAGCACTTCAGCACCGCTAGCCCTGCCTTTCCCCGCTGCTGTGAATGGGGCAGGCTGTGCCCGCTGGCTTTCACACGCCCAAATGTTCCAGTTAAATAAACAAGGCTCTTCAAGTGACTTGGGCTCTGCAAAGTTGGCCTTTAATCACCACAATGCCTGCCACACTGGGCTTTTTGTTGTTGTTTCCTTTTTTGAACACATTTGTAGCTAGCGCAGGTTGGCATTTGAAGAGGACTTTGTTTACAAAACTAGTGCCAATTCAGCCTGTGCTGGCACTGCCCTTGTCCTTGGGAAGCAGCAGGATTGGTGTGCTGCCCTTTGCTGGCCTCCCCACAGCAGAGCACGAGGCCAGTGGATGGGGAGCTGCAGCATGGGATTTCCCAGGCAAAGCTGCACCCTCCCTTTCCCTACACTTTGCAGCAGCACTGTCAAGTACTGCCCTGTCCCTGTCAGATGAAGTCATTGTTGGTCTTGGGGAGGGCGTGGCAGAGTTAGAAGGGAAGGTTAAAATGCCCATTTTCTTGCACGGGGAAGGAGAGGTCAGTACAGTACAAGAATGCTTACACAAATATAGAGATACAAACTGGAATCATTCCAGATGAGTGCTGCCGCTTGTTGTATGACATATGTCACTGCTGTGGGTGACTGAGCAACAGCTGTGCGTGACTTCCAGCAGCAGAAGTTGCTGCCACGCTGTGCCTCTTGGGCCATGGGGGTGCCCTGCTGCTTCCCAACCTTTTTGGCAGTCTGCAGCAACCGATAGCAAGATGCACAGTTCTGCCAAGCCTGACTTAAGTACTTCACTGTGGCAGCCAGACTCAATCACGACTCACGTTCAGAGCACAGCAGTTTTTTCTGCAGCTTGTGTTCATAAGGAATAAAATGGGGAATAATGCTGGAAGTGTCGAATTGCTTCCAGAGACCCTGATGTATTGCAAAGAGTGATTGCAGCTTAGGCCAACTATTCAATCTGCCAAAGGCCCACCTCCTTCCCATCTCATTTTTTGCCTTTATAATGCATTTTTCAAGGGAAAATCAGCTTATGGGGTGGGGGAAGACACTGATGTTGATTAAAAGAGAAATACTAAAAGTACTCTGAAATAACCCACAGGTTTCTTCCAGAATAGTTTCTATTACTTGGAAGTAAGTAAGTTATGGTAATAAAATGCCAGCTGTAACAATACCAGAACAAGGATTTGCAAATCCAGTTGATTGCCTTATTTTAGATGTAACCTCTCTGGGATAGATTTGTTACATGGTCTCATGTCTTTCTGAAAGAGCAAATACCACATAAGTAAGAGATTTTTCTGTCTTTGGGGGCCTGCTTAATGGAGTTTTACCAAAATGAATGTGTCATGTCTTATCTCTGTAATTATATACTGAAGAGTACACATGGGACTTTTCAAGGCCTTCTTGTACTTTGGAAACAGTTTTTCAATTTAAATAAGTGAAAGGCCTCTTTTGGATGTAGTCAGAAACACTTGTATAACTGTTTTAAATAATGGTTGTTCTCACATTTGTCTCTGATGGGGGAAGATGTAACTGGAATGTCAAGAGAGCGTGCAAACAGTTTAAAATCAGAGAGAGAGAGAAGGGAGTTGTGCCTTGCCTATGTAAGGATAGATTTGAGATATAATTCTGTTAAGGAGAACATTATATTTTTTTTTGCCCACTTTGGCTGTGACTGCCTCTTACCTTGCTAAAACTATTTGCTTCTGAAAAAGAAAGCTGGATTTAATAAGTGGTTTTGCTGCATTTTGGATGTTTGCCTTCTGAGACAATGCCAGCAGCAGAATATTGAAATCTCTTTAGCCTTATCTGTGTTTGAATAAATGAACTGTTTCTATCAATCTTGGTATTTGAAATCACAGTGTGGGAAGGGGTTTGCATTTTGAATGTTGACAAGGGGCTTCTCTTTGCTGTACAGTGACTTCATATTATGACTTCAGGGTATATTTCTTTTTAATATTTTTTTGTGCAAATGAGAGCACAAGGAGATGTTGGTGGAAAGCAATATAAAATATTTTAGCTTATTTATTGATTTTAATTCAAGATACACTACAGTTCAGTCTTTCATATTTTTGATAAATATGGCTCAAGAAACTGGATCCACAAGTGCTTGCTGCATGTCTCTTCACTTCAAAGCACTTTTCTAATGAAGAGGCCTAAGAGCATTTTTAAATGCATAAAATAAAATCTGTTTATATTGGCCTGTCTCTTCTATGAACAGGCTATACTTCTTAATTCCTTTTACAGTAAAATGGAAAAAGTTTGAGCCTAAATCTCATAGTGTGACTTCAGGTCTGCCTTGCTTACTGGGCCCCACAGCACAGGGCACTTGAGTACTGGGCAAACGCTTCCTCACCACCTCTGAAAACACTACATGTGCCACATTCTTTAAAAAGCCTGCTTTGAAAATAATTTCTGGTAAAAACAGATCTAATGTATTTGATTTTTTTCCCCTTACAGAAAATTGCCAACTGGACATACCTTTTTATTTTACCCTGGAAAGTATAGACTCTGCCTGTGTGCTTAATGGGGCATAAACAGGGCTGAGGGTCCAGGGAAATGGAGGTGCAAATGCTCAGAGACCTGCCACAATGATCTGGAAAAACAATTAACTGTCTGTTCCCTCCTGCTCAGCCTTTGTCAGCTGTGAGATAGACAAAGACCCGTTTGTGCAGTTTGTTTGTTTTTTCCTGGGCAATTAATTTTACCATTGTGCTCTGCATTAAATATTTTCTTTTGAGAGAGACCTTGTTAGAATAAAATTTAATGTGCTTTGTTTAAGGAACCGGAACAAGTTGTCAGGACTGTGTTTCTCTCATTTTATGGTGGCATTGCAGTGGTTTAGTGGAACTGTAGTGTTGGCCACGTCTCACGTAGGAAGAGGCTTCACTGATAATGCTGGGTTGTATAGGAGTTTCTGCAGAGGAGAACAGGGAAGAGGATTTGTCAAAATCAAGAAAATAAGGTGGACTGTTGAAAGACACAGACGTTTTTGAAAAGTGTGTCAATGATCAGAAATACAGTATAGAATAGCTAATTTCAATTTACAGCATTATTTGATTCCATACATGGTGTGATGAATGGATTCTGGTCATGCTGTCATTGTTTCCCACACACACATCCTAGGATAGTGTACCCTGCCACTTTTAGAGTTGTTCTTCAGAGCTTTCCTTTCATGTGAGGAAGGGCTCTCACTCTGCCTCTCTACCTGTGTGCTCCCCCTGGTCTGTGTTTGCTCAGGTGGGCAGCATGTGCAGCGTGCCTCACAACCTGTCAAATTTTAATGCTGGTGTTCTTTGATCACACCTAAAAAAGGAGCTACTCCTTGTGAAGAGAAGGGATGGGGCCCAGCTGGACCTGACAGATGGTTGAATTATTCATTGCAAACAGTTATCCTGTGAAGTTAGGATTTTTTTTGGTTGAGAATTGTTTGGAAACAGATTGTGGTTACTGTATCTGCATGATATATTCATGTGCTGATGCAAGCATGCATGAACTCGGGGACACTTGTGCACTTTGCATTTCAGTTATTTGTTAAGCATTATTTTTCTCCAAGGTCAAATGATTGAATAATTTGAAAATCAAAAGCAATAAACAAGTGATAATAAATGTTCTTGCGTTTATCTAATTTCCTGGCTCATGTGCATACAGAAATTTTTATAAGAAAGAGATGTCCAAGTTATCTTTGTGTTTTCAAATCATAAATAACAAGAAGCATAAAAAAAGGATTGAACAATGAAGCAATTTGTTATATAAACTCACGTTGACATTAATATTTTTCTCTGTATTCAAGCCTGATTTTACCATGTTGAAGCACACAGTTTCAGCAGAAGGACACGGTGGCTGCAGGTACTGCTGAGAGGTGGCAGGGTAGTTAAGAACACCTTGGCCAATATGGAGATGGATTGGGGATTTTTGAGAGGAGAAGAAGCATCTATGACATTACTGGGAAATAAGTAGAGGTGCATTTCATGGTAGTGGTTTTGTTGACATGGGAATTGGTCTGTGCATGCTAGCAGAGCTCTGCTGAGGTGTGTATATGAGCTGAACTGCTCTTTGTCTGCTGTTCTGTCACATTCAGTCTTTTTGGGCTCGTCATGGTGCAGGCATGACTACATTCCCAAGAAGAAAGTCCTTCTCCCCAGTTATTATGTAAATACAAGATGACTAAGTAGATTTTTGTGAGCTTCTTCACTGAAATTCATACCTCAGCTGGGATAGAGTCATCCCCAGAGTAACATTTTTCACAATTCTCTAAGCAGCTGAAGACAAGGGATATTGCAGAGCATCCACTGCCAAAGCAGTGTCATAATGCACTGACGTCAAACACAGTCCAGCACATGGACATTTTCTTGAATTTGTATTTGTTTTAAAGAGTTTTCCATCCGAAATTGGACAGAGACTGAGATACTTTTTCCTCTTCTTATTAAGGAAAGTCCTATTTCTTTTTCTGCTTCTTACAGTTCTGTCACGAACTGCACTCAAAATTTCTTGCTCTGATTGCCCATGTCCATTAGTCACTTTAAAACAGAACCAAAAAAGAGTAAAATCAGAACTTCCCTTAGAGAAGGAAGTTTCAGTTGGGTACTTCAGTTACACTGTTTTAGCATAAGTGTATTGAAAACTGACCTCCTCCCTCTCTCTCTCTCTCTCTCTCTCTCTCTTCCTCGATTGCTCCTGTTGTTCTGTAGAGGACTGGTCTTCATGCACAGATCACATCCAACAACAATTATTCTGTATTTTCCCAGAAATATTTCTAGCTGAAAACATGAAGTTGGAATTTAAGGTGAATTTTATGCAGTTTCTTCTCCGGTTTGTGTCAATAAGGTATTTCAGATGTTTCCAGCTCATGTAACCATCTTTGATAGCTGTTTCTCATGCTGGGCTGTTGCAGGAAGAGACTCAGATACCAAAATCCAGCTTGAAATATATTGGGACAGGGATAAGGTGAGGGACAGAATGGTGGCCAGCAGCATTCTTTCCCATGGCCTGGCACTGCATACCCATCTTGCTTTTCTTGCAAAACTTGCTGACACACAATTGATGGCCTGGTTGTTTCTTGTCCCAAATGTGTACAAGAAATACTCAATGCGAAAGGGAATTCTCTTCAAATTTTCATGAGCTCAGTTTGCTCTTCAGCTGTTTTTTGAATTGGTTGTGTTTTTGTAACCTTTTTTATTTTTCATTGAAAGTGGGTTTGGTTTGTTTTTTAGGGTTTTTTGTGGTTTTGTTTTTGTAACCAGGCAAAACTCTTCATTGTCAATTGAAAGGCGTAGAAAACTGGGACAATGGCCATGAGGAGACACTTAAGAGAAAAGCTTCCTTTTAGTCTGATGTTCAGTCAATTTCTGTTCTAAACTTTGGAGTATTTTATGAGAGGTTTCCTTGAACTGTCTCTTTTTTCTCGTTTATCTTTTCAGTAGGAGCAGTACTTTAGTTTACCACCAGGAGCTTTTGAATCTTATTTTGTCTTTTTTTTTGGTGAGACTGCTGTGTTAATTTCCTCTCTCCTTTTCAGTTTATAGAATAATTCACAATGGAAAGAAGAAATTGGTCTTTAGCATAAGAGTTCATTAAAGTAAAAAGAAGGTTATTTTGGTCAGTTTGTACTGATCCTGTTATTAAACTGCCCTTAATACAGGCAATAAATAACCCTGTTAATTTCATTTGAATAACATGATGCCTTCAGCATTAAGATATTTTAAATTTCACTTAAAATTTATTTAGTTTAGCAGAGGCGACAAAATAGAGAATTGTTCTTTGTGTGAAGCACTGGGATTTAAAATTTGATATTTCATGTTATTCTTAGAAACTGGAGTGAGACAGGTCAGTTATATTTTCAACCCTTGGTCTGTTTTGCTTTCTGTGGGTCTCATATACTGGATAAGGAGAGAACTCCTGGGTTCCTATGCTGTTTTTGAGAATCCACCACGATTGTTATAGAGAACTTCAGGTGGATTGAGATGAATCAAGTTTATACTTCTCTATATTGGAATCAGGTTTTGTGTGCTTTCATTCTTGTTTTTGTCCAATTTCCCCTTTACCTCTCCAGTTATGTTAAACACATCAATCAGTAAAGTTCATCACCTTCTTTCTGACATGGGAAGTGCAAATTGTCCCAAGAAATCCTGCAGCTTCATCAACTGATAAAAATTTCCTCCATCTAAGTGGATGCAAATACCAACATCCATCCTCTGAAGGTTGCTTTTCAGTAAATGTCACTTGGACGCTAATCCCTTGAAGCTCAGCATTCAGGAGTTAACACACTCTGGTGGAACACAGGAGTCCTGAGGGAGCAGGACATCTCTTGCTCTGTGAGCGTCACTCCTGGAAGCGAGCTGCCATTTGGGAGCTGACATTAAACAGCATCCTGATGGGCTCCAGCCAGATGGCTGGGACTACACAGCTGCCTGGAGGGCTGCTCAGTGCAGACCTCAGCAGAGGGAAAGGTGCATGGAAATTCATGCTGCGAACATCACAAAGCTCACTCTTCACTTTTGAGATAGGTTGGTGAGTTTCAATGTATTACTGGCAAAAGTAGGCTTGAAAATTTCAAGCTATCCTGTGATTATGGGGTTACCTTCCCAGCAGAAAATCTCACAGCCTTCTGTGTTGTGTTTTTAGGGCTTCTGGGTTTTGTCACTTCTAAAAGAAGTCGGTGACATCCTCGAGCAGGATGTGATGGCATTTGGAAAAGCAAGGAATGATTCAGACTGGGACTCATGGACTCATTTCAAAACTAGTGACAAAAAAAGTGTATCTAGATGCCATGACCCTATGCTGTAACTTTATTCCTGGACAGCAGTTACTTGCTTGTTGTACTCTTATCTGTTTGAATCAGTTTGTTCTTCCAAGTGAACACGCAGGCATTGTCCTTGCCCTATGCTGTTGTTGCCATCTTTTACAGCAGCATTAGGAAGTAGGATTTTGTGCCCTCTGAAACTGCACATGCAGCTCTTGTTGGGGGCAGAATCTGGCCTGTCATGTACAGGTGGAGGGTCCTGCACACTGTGTTGTCAGAGGTGGTAAAGGTGCCATAGACCAGTCAAAATCTTATCTCATAGCTGGCTTGGGTCCCATTATTTCTACCTAGTGCATAATTTCCTAGAAGAATGTGTGAGGGAGGATGCCAGTTGATGAACTGAGGTTGTCCCTTAACCCCAGTCATTGAGCTATGGAACTCTGATACCACACTCAGGATTTGTCATGGTACAAAAGCTGCTTATTTTTGTCAAGATTACTGCTGAGCAGGAAGATGGGAACAGGTTAAGTTCTGCTACATGATCTGTTTTTAATTGTTTGTTCTTGCTGAGCTGAGAGCAGTGAGACTTTGATGTCAGCATCAAAGGAGTGGAGGGTTGCTCTACCTACTCTGCAGTAAGGGAAAATTGACATCCTAGTGCTACTTTGCTGTTAAAAAATGAATATAATACCTTCATGTCTGAGAATCCTTAAACAGGCATACCAGAAACTCCTGGGAATGGCTCCAGTAGCTGCATGATTCTCGAGCCTGCTTCTTGTGTGTGTGGTGGGATAATTACCTTTGGTTGTGTATATATGTATGTGTGTACGTATACATGTATATATATAAAAACCTCACAAGTCACACTCTGCTTGAGGGATGTGACCATAGGAGAGTCTGACACATTGCATGTCCTTAGCTGCAGTGACCTCACGGGGCAAACCTTGCTGCTGGGTTGGAAGTGCAGGCACAGACCCAGTGATGGCTGCATGGGGTGCAGGAGCCATGGAGATGCTGGGATCACCTGGCTGGACTGGGCAGTGCAGGCACTGCCTCATGGGCCCCAGCTCTGCATGTGCAAGAGGTGCACGTTTGGCCTCTGGCTGTGTCTTCAGTGACTTGCAGGATTTTTGGGACTCGTGCTGTCTTCACTGCTCAGACCAACCTTCGGCATTTGTTGTTGTCAGCTGAATGGATTCTTCAGCACAAAAGGATAATGTGCTGTGGTACAGAAAAGCCAGAGTGGGTAGAAATTTTCGTTCCTTTCTAGATGACAGGTGAAAATATCAAAGAGGAAAAAAAATCAACGTGATGCATGAACAAGTAAGTAGTAAGAATGAAAGGCAAAGGACACTATCGAAAGCAATTTAAATATCCACTGGGCATGTTCTGTTAAAAAACAATTTGCACTCTCTAGGTACATCAGGATTTTTCACTCCGCCTGTGAAGCTGATAATGGATTTTGTTTTCCATGTGTTCTTCTTTATATCAAAGGGAAGGCGTAGGTATTTTCATTAAATACAACCGTGGTACATTTAATTAGAAATAAAGATAGGATGAGGAGCAAAATTTGGATGTAAATTTCTCCAGAATTTGGAAGTTTGAGTGTGACAAGTGGAAGCATCTCTCATTCCTTGTGTCTAATTAAAAACAGTAAGATGTGCTAATTAGCAAGTGTTAATTTATTACTGTTATGCTGGCTTCCACTAAAATCATCGTAACCTACTACTTGGGTTTTCATATTTAGTATATTTGAAAGTAGGGAGGCTTTTAGCAGTTGCTGCATTTTGGCAAATGGGCAGGTGGAGAAGACTTCTGTAATTTCAGGGTGTAATTTTAGGCAGTCACTGCTGAGTTTGCTTCATTTGTAATTGGCAGTGCTCTTGTGCTGTTTGGGTTTGATGGTTTGTGGTGAGCATCCCGGGACAGTGAGGCACAGTTTGTTATACAGCATGTTCCTGCCTTCCTTAGCAGGTGTATGTACCACCTTTTGCAATTTCACAAAACAGAGCAATGGAACAATATTCTTATTTGCCTGGGCTTCTGAGAGGGTTTGGAGGCTTGTTGCCATCAAAGGAGAAGAGTATTTGCATGTAGGGAGGCTCAGGAAACTTGTCAGGTAATGGAGCCTTCATTTGTTTGCTGTTAATGGGCTATTCTAGGAAGATGTCTAAACAGGGAAATCTCTTGAAACGTGTGAGTAGGCTTCTTGAAACTGCTGCTTTTGGTTTCTTTGGTTTTAGGTGGATTTTTTTGTTTCGTTTTGATTTTTTTGTGTTGCTGTTTTTTTCTGTTAAGCTTCAACAGAAATATTGAGGATAGGATAGGATTTGGATCTCAGTTTCTCAGAGGAGAAACTCAAGAACTACTATAGGTGTCTGAACTGTTGTATAGAATAAAATCCAGCACAGGCTTAAATGCCTCTGGAAATCAGCTCTGTTCATGACTTGGTAACATTTTCAATAACCACCTATGTCGAGTACTATACTTACTTCTCCATTTAAGAAAATACCAGTTAGAAAGGACTTAGTTGAACATAGGATGAAGTTTATCTGCTACATCTGTTTTCTTCTGAAATCACTTGTGTTTCCTTCATATTGTTTGCATTGGTGTCTCACGGATGTAGAACAGCTGTTCATTAACTTTTGGAGCAAAAAATGTTCAAAGCAACTGATACTTAGCTTGATATGGATCTGAGAGCCCCCCATAGGAAGGAAGGAAAGATCCAGTATTTATCATAATGCTCTCAGAGCAGACCTCCTCTCCAGTTTCAATCCTTTCTGTACTTTTTGTGTGTTAGATGTTGCAGAAAACCCTAGTAATGCTGATTTCTTTTTTTCTTTTTTGACAGATGATTCAAGAGAGCAGGGTTCTTATTGAGACGGCAGACACCACTCATGACAAGATTGTTCAGTGCCAGAAAGCAGGTAATCCATCTGTATTGAGCAGCTCTGGGTGGAAGATGGGAAATAACGTGCCATAATTTCTTCACTAGTTTGTGACTAATGTAGCATTTTTCACCTGGATGTAAATGAGCATTCTGGTCTTTCTCTGGCATTCTCTACCCTCCTGAAGGCTCATCTTTCAATAGCAATGCAGGTATGGGATCAGACAAATATATTCAGCTTTCACCTTAGAAGCTATTTCTCCATCTGCTCTACAGCTCTGAACTGTCTGACAGCATTTCAATTAGTCAAATGAACCAAAAAGGCATTAAAAAGCAGGGGGTGAGAAGGCATGGTGCCTTTACTGAGTGCATTCTCTAGCTTGGTTGTTCCTTTGAACACAGAGCAGGCAAGAGGTTTCTACACCCACAGGACAACAATTATAAATACTATTGCTTCTGATAGGCATTTTTGGATTTGGCATGTGATGCAGGCTACAGGCGTTTGCTTCTATTAAATGTAAATAATGAATGAAATTGTTATTTTGTAGTTAATACTTTAATTCATCTTTTTAATTAGGAGAAACTGGTACCTGTTTCAACAGTAGCATTTAACTGATTTCATGTGGTATAAGAGCAGGATGGAACCTAGTCTCTGGCCTTTAGCCATGCTGGCATTATGGTAGCAAAGGGACAAGAGGCAAGTGGCCATGTCTGGCTGGAGGTCCTGGGCCTCATCATTGTGACATGCCTTGAGTTCTGTGTAACTGCAGAAGCAGTGTAAAATTCCTCTGCCCAAAGCCTTCATCGTGTGCAGAGGGTTTAGGAAAGGGACAATAACAAGGAATTGCAGCACCAGCAGGGTGTCCAGAAGGTATAATTTAAGAGCAATACTTTGCACCAAACTGTGCAGACTCTACAGCAGCATCAGCCACCTTTCTCCCCAGCTTGGTCTGTGCAGAGAAAAGAACCCATGGCATTTGCCTGGGCACTGGAGTCTTTGTGAGCAGATGTGTGTGGAGAATACATGCAGTACCATGCCACCACACTGATAGCCAATTTCATGCAGTTCCCCTCTCCTTCCTTCCCCCTGGAAAAAGAGAAATTTTTCAAGTGTGTTCAGTTTGCTGCTGCATCTTCTCATATTTTCATTTTTGTTTGCTTTATTAGCCTTAAAATTTCTGATTGAGAAGGCAACTGGAGAGACATTAAGTGCTTCTCTGAAGCCCTGGGATTTAGGGAGAGGGAAGGACTGAGATATCCCTCTCCGTGCTCATTTGCCAATTAGTTTGTTGCAAATGTTACCCAGGCAAATTTTGATGTAACACTTTTAATGTAGCAAGATGAAGCACTCAAAATTAAGAGGTGTCAGAGGTACAATTGCCTCTGACATTGTCCTTTGCCTCACCCCAGTGCTGCTTCCTTTGAACATAGGTTCTACCAGACCTCTGCTCCATAGCCTGTTTTGGTGCAGGCTCTGTGTGCCTCAGGGTCCTGCTGGCACTCCCAGACTGGTTCTTGTGTGACTCGCTTTTGTTGTTGTTTTTTTAAAATGTGCAGGCTCAACCCAGTGCACAGTGGTCAGCAACAGCTTGGAGGACTGACCCCACTAAATGCTTTCACTGGTGTTGCTACCTGCAGCTTAACAAATGTTTGTGGCTCCCTCTTTCTGGGCCAGTGCTGTATCCATGTTACAGATGGAGATGTGAGGTCCAGAGATAAAAAGTAGCTACAAGGATGCTAAATGAAGGCAGGGCTGTCCACGTAGAGCTAAGATCCATTAGCCCTCTTACGTTTTTTCCAGGACAAAGCAAGTAACTTCAAGATTTTCTTTTGCTAATTGAAGTGAAATGATTTGTAAGTCAGTTGGCATGAAGCACACCTGCAAAGAAATCTTGCTTGGGGTGCAGTTATTTAGAGAATTTTCCAAAGGATATACTACAGGAACTCAGTCTTGACAAGCAAAGCCTGTGAGTGGTGAAGTTTTGGAATATAAACTGTAAAGAGAGAAATCTTGCACTGTGTGGGGTTGAACAGCCTCAGTGTTACTGAGCTCTTGGAGTTGGTGCACAGGAAGGAAAACCAATGTCAATCTTCCGGAAGTTCTTTGGGCAAGCTGTGCTGAGTGCAAGCCTGCCTTGGAGTGTCCTTCAGCAACCTGCCAAGTAACTTCTGCATCTGCACTGTACAGGTGTTCTCTCCATTGGCATTTCTTTGATGTCATTTCGACAAAGCTCAAATTTGTGAGTGACATTTACCCTGATGTGTTAAGGGAGGGAGAGCTATGAAACAACTGGGGATGAAGCTTGGTTTGTTCGGCCAGGATAGGCTTCAGATGCTTTGGAGTTTAGTGCCAGTTTGGCCTTTGTAAGGTACAAATTAAGGGAACACGGCAGCTCTTTTCCATTTTGTTTCTTAATCTACATCAGACTCAGAGAAATGGTTGCATACACTGTGCTGATCTTGTAAAATTAGTAGGCTAATTGGATACCTTAAGGTTTTTAATCTGCTGCCAGATTTCCTCAAGTTTTGTATCCAGCAACAGATATGCAGGTGTTTGCCACAGAAACTAGCAATGAAATGCAACAGGGCTGTGGTTGGAAGTCCCAATTCTCCATGCTGCTGGAGTCCCAATCCATTAGAGTTACGTGCTTCTGATGCAGTTTGTCATTGTGGAGTACAAGGGCTTTTCTGTATGTCTGATTAAGATTAAGGAGGAGATATGCATTGGAGCCTGCATTTGCTGTGCTGAACAGGTATCTTCCACATGTGTCAGACAGTGCCAAGTCATCAGCTCAAGGAGAGTGACAAGTGATTGCCTTTTGTCGCAGTGTTGGCAGCAGTGCAGGCTGCAGGCAGAAGTGCTGGAGCAGTGTCCGTGCAGGGACCAGTGCCTGTGTGGAACCCCAGCACTGGCAGGGAGAGCCGCAAAACAAGTGGAAGCACAGCCCCAAAACTGTATGTGAGACCTTTATTCTGGAAAATGTTCTCCCATGATGCAGTCATAAAAACAAAAGGAGGGGGGGAAGCACAGAAGGAGGTTGTAGGAAGTCCCAGCTGCAAGACTGAGAATGTTCACTCAACGTTTTTATAGGGAAAATCAATTGTGCATTGAGCGATGTGGCAATCTGTACTTTTAGGAATGGAATTCCATGAAGAGCTTCATAACCTTGGGACAAAAGAAGGTTTGAAAGGAAGAAAATTAAGCAAAGCCATTGAGAGTTTTGCATGGAATATCACAGTGCTGAAGGTAAGCCCAGAAAGTACCACTTCTTGTCTCTTATTAATTTATAAATAAACTTTTGCTCTTTTAGCTCCTCTGTATGTAGATCTTACTAATTCTGAAGAAACATGTTGTTCTTTTTTAATGGGATGTATCAGTTACCCCCACTTACTGATATTTATCAAATATATCAATTACACTTCTGATTTGAAAGCTGTGAAGGGAATTTATCTAAGCCTTGAACAGGAGAGGAAAGATGGCTTGTGATTTGTATGATCAGGGACATAGGTTTGGTTGTCTGTTCTGCCCCATGCAACCTGAAAGTGACCTGTTTGTGGTCACTGTATCTCAAATACTTGTTTTGTAAAATGAGAATTGGAGCATCTCTTTGGGAAGAGGCAGGAGGGGCTGTCAAGAAAAAACATGAGGCATACTGTAGATCCTGCAGGATTGTTTCCAAAGTGGAGCGCTGTCCAAACAGCTAAAAGGGGATTTTCACCCCTTCATGGGTGTGCAGGGACATACCATGGGGTGAAGTTGTTACTCACTGAGCTTTAGCTGCTGGTTTAGCATCAACCAGCCACAAATCATCATGGTAGCTGTGTGACTGAGCTGGGGTGAAAACAGCTAGGGACAACCAGGGATGGAAAGCGAAGAGGATTTGGTAGAGCCGCAGCAGAAGACAAGGAGAGGGCCTGAGCCAAGCAAGAAGAGGTTGTTAGCATTCAGCTCACAGCTTTCACAGCCTCCTTTCCCACCTTGCTCTGATAGATCACACTTCCCTTCACCCTGTCCCAGCTGCTCCCTTGCTTCAACTCCCAGGTTGCCCTGTCTGGCAGCAACTCCCTGTGACCTCCCAGTGTCTTTCCCTTTGCTGAAATCCAGAGCAAGCCAGTCGATGAAAGGGAATTTTTACTAAGTTCTTCATCAAATATACCCCTAAACGTAGCATGCAACAGCAGTAGGACAGGTATGTGTCAGCACTGTGGTGCTGGAAAGAGCACTTAACATGTCTTGAGCAGAAGGAAAAAGGAATTGGGAACAGAGAGGCTGAAGGGCAGAAGTGGTAGGAGAGGCCATTGGTAGTAAAGTAGGGTTAGAGAAGACCTGGGTCACCTGTGGTTTCCTACATGCCTTGATTCACCATGAGAGAGAGGAAAAGTGAGGAATGGAGTCAGTGTCAGCTCAGTTAATAAGACCTCTGATGAAGAGAAAAGTCAACCAGTTCAAACTTATAGACTTAAATAGATAACCTATTCCACACAGAGCAATTGAGGTTAGTAGCAATAGTCCTTCCCACCCTCCCACCCCTCCCCTAAAGCACACTAGGCAGTTCTGAACATTAATTTGAATACCTTTAGCTGTGTTAGGTAAAATAAATGTCTAATGATCAGTCACTGTAAATGTTTTGATTTTTTAGATGTTTGTCAAATGTGAGGTTTGCACCTCTGAAGGTGACCTATGATTAATGAATGTACAAGTAGGGTATCAAAGAAACATTTTCCATGGAAAAGAATTGCTGCCTAGCACATACTGTCAACATACTGAAGAGCTTTTAAAAAATCAAGTTAAGGTCGAGGAATAATTTACTTGTTTCACTTGTAAGCCACAGCTTCTTTTCTGCCTTTCTCACACCATAAAATATTAACAGAGTTTGTGACAACTATCCATGAAATGCACATGAAACATCTTTTCATTGTGACTGAAGTCCAACTCAGGAATGACATTAGAAAACTGGGAATGAAGTTGTGCCTCGGATGTGTGATATTAAATCACCAGTAATTGTTCTATTTTTTCATCCTTTTTTTTTTCCTTTTACTCCTTAAAAATACTGTCTTTCAGTGACCCTGCCCATTAGAAACCAGCATCTCCTCTTTAGCACTGAGTCCTCTCAGTGCTGGTGAGAACTACTCAGGAGGATTTGGTGGGAAGAGACCAACAATCCTACCCAGCTCAAGCCACAGGTGTCCTCCCTGTGCCCAGTGGTGGGATGCACACTACAAATACATTTCACTAGGTGTTGTTATAGTGTTGTAAGAAAAGGAAAAAAATATCTCATAACATCTCACAAATGCATCAGCTGCTTTACATGAGGTGAGGTGAGTGAATGGCTGATGAGAGAAAGCCTCCTTGTGTGCTCAGGGTTGTTGGAGGCAATTACATCATGCAGCAGAAGTCAGTTTGTGTGAGGTGCCTGTGAGCAATAGCAGGTATTATGTTGTTCTTGTGCTGTGAAATGATTAATAGTATTTTCCTAGGCTAGTGAAGCCAAGACATATTTAATTAATGTGTTTCTTTATAAAGACTCATTGCGGTAGGTAAGCTTTGAATAAAAGAGGAGATGCAATAAGGATTGCTACTGGCAAAATCATTAAATAGCTACAGACTGCAAGATTAAAGTGTATTTTATAAAAATCCTAACTGTGGTCATTTGTCATGTTTAAAAATGCCCTAGGGTACTTTTTATCAAAATAGTAGGTCGTTTTCTTCCTTAGCTTATATAAACTTAATTACATGTTAGTAATACTCACTATAAGGACAAACTGTTGCCAGAAGGTAAAAATGTCACTAAGAACATGGATGTTATAACTTGGTGACAGTCTAACAAGTTAGCTTTGACATCAATATTTATAAAATGTCACTTCTTTCTCTTTTGGTTCCATGTTGTGTAGAACACTGTCAGTAATACTGAGAGTCATAACGTAAGTACACTAGACAGAAGAATCATGCTCTCGCAGCAGTATTACAGGAATGGTTATGATCCCAAATTCAGTTTCACTTCATTTTTATTTCCATGCAGCACCAGCTCTGTGTCATTGTTTTCCTCTTTCTATTTAACTGAGTGCCAGTAGAAAGCAAAGGTAGAGAAAGAAATTTTCTGTTCACCCCTCACAGATTAGAAAATGTTACAAACCCTTAATTTCATCCTACCAGGCATGCAAAGCTGCTCAGCTCAGCTGAGGCAATTGTTCTGGTGTGACCCTCTCTTGTCACAGAAGGTCATGATTCATTTTCGTGAAGTATTTCTTGTTTTTAAAGCAGATGACTCCCCATTTCCCAGAGCAGAGGCTTTTATGTAGTTGTGTGGGCTTGTGCTTGTTTTTCCCCAGATGCTGGTGCTTTTCCTGCCTGCTCTGATTCCTGTGGCTCCTTTTGCAGTAGCAAAAGCTGGGAAAGAGGGGAGCACCAGAGCCTGGAAGGCAGAAGCTGAGAAGCCTCCTTGGTTGGGGCAGTTGTGGCTTGAGCTGATGAGTCCTGAGAGCTGGGACACAGCCGCTGCCCTCAGTGCTGCTGTACAGTGCAGGCTGGTTTCCAGGTCAGGTACACTCACACGTGGGTGATGTCATGCAGCCAGCTCGGGTCTGCTCCTGGCCTTCTCAGCCCAGGACACAGAGCCAGCTGCCCCCTCTCCTGGGCTCTTCAGCCCACTCCATCTGCCTCTCCCATGGCATCTTGTACCGAGCATTTTGCAGTAGCTGAGGCACTCTTAGCGTCTGTCACATGTACAAAGCACTGATTCCATGACTGCTATATGAGTTTTTGAGAATGTTTGAGGGAAAAAAGTTGTAGCCTGCAAAATTACTCTCCTTGTTGAGGAAAAAGTGTCACAGACTGCCAGGAGGTTAATCACTTGAGCAAAGAAGTTGGGATCTGCGTGAATCCCAAGAGCATGGGGAGTAACTCAAAGTTTGAGTTATGTTGACTGTGATTCAGATTTATTGTTCTCATACAGACATGCTTTGACAGTCTGCAGGCAGGTTTTTCTGGGCTATTTGTGCTTTGGTGGGTCAGCACATACAAAGTCTAGAAACAATACCAAGAGGTACTTGTATGTTGATGGTAAATATCCAGATAGTTAATATGCCAACATGCCGGCTTATTTATAGACTAAACACGGGAAAAAGAGGATAAAAGTGGTGTTTACTGTTTTAGTCTTCTACTGAAGGGCAAAACACTCAAATGTTTGAGTTAATTCTGCTCTGAAATGCGCATGTGTTTTTAAATCTTTTTTTTTTGCTGCCCATGATAAAATTTTGCCCCTGCTGTCCTAAGTCTGTCTGTTCTGTCTGACTAGGACTCCAACTATTAGTACATGCCACAAGACATCAAGTGGTTACATTTTCACGGATCGTTTCAGCTCTCAGCCATGAGTGTATCTGTTAATTATCCTGCATTTTAATTAATGCTGATTAGATATATCAAGAGAAGTTTGCCGAATGCAGAAGGCATACAATTATTAAATTGCTAATGCAGTTCTCTCTTTGGGGAGACGTCCACAATTTTATGATATGGTTGTGATCAATGTTAGCTCTAGTGTACTGATTTTATGCAGCAGAACTGTGCAGAAATAGCACTTTTAGGAAGAAAAACTACCTGTCAGACAGTGATTGATATTCTATAGCACCTTAAACAGAATTTATAATGATCTTTGGAAGAACTAGGTCCATTCCCAGCCTTAATTTAAGGATTATTATAGTGATTATATAATAGTAATATAGTAATTATTGTTATAGTTATTATTATTATAGATACTATAATTATTATTAAATGTTTTTGAATGGATACTCTACTGTATCGTAAAATCCTGAGATATTTATATGCGTCTTTGCACATCAGTTCTTTTTCCTCCAGTTAGGCAAGAGCCATGGCTTTGTTCCTTGGCATGCTGCAGAGTGGACAACAGAGCAGCACAGCAGCATCTTAGGAACCTTATATGTAATTAAGCATAATGGGAACAATATATTCTGCCACATATTTAATAGTTGCTGAAGGATTTGCATGACAATTTACACTATCTAGATCTCAAGTGAGAACATGATGGATTCATGAGTCCCCACAAAGCTGCTGTGTTCTATGTAACATATATTTTATTCACTGTAAGTGTCAGGCTTTCCTCTGACCCCCAAAAATTCCTGATACTGTATCTCCCTCCTTTTCCCAGCATATCTCTGTAGACATAAGCACATTAGTGCTCAATTTGTGAAACTTCAAAAATTGATGGAATATAAGCCATAGCGTCTTAGAAACAAATTCTTGTGATTTGCTGTCATCTTCTGACAGTGATAGTCCAGCAAGAGCAATAGGCAGGAGTGGTTTGTGTGGCTTGGAGTTTTCATGCCTGCCTTTAAATGCAGGGCTCACTGTGTTATTCCATATCAACTCACCTCATGTCTACTCATACCCATTTCGATAAATGTATTTTGAATGTGATTACCCCAAAGGTTTTTTTTCCAGAAAGGTTAAATATCTTTCCTGCTCTCTAGTCCCCACATTGTTTGCATTTGCTTTGCTGATGTAGTTCAGACTTTTTAACTAAGAGCAGCGTTTCAAACTTTTAAACCTTTCCAGACTGCATCCCTGGCTACTTTTGAAGGATCTGCTGCCTTATGCCAAGACATGCTCAGCTGCAGTGGAGATTTTCTGAGCCAGTCAGTCTGTGATTGAGTGGCAGATTTTACAAACGTGAAGAAATGCAGAGCTGTTCTAATAATTCACATAGTGATTAGATCAGCTTGGTCTCTCACACATGAATTGAAGGACAAAAAGGAGAAAATTAATAAAAAACAGCTGGCTTTCTGAGAGTGCTAGAGACAAGGTGAAGAGGGCCATCAAGGTCAACATCTATTTAGTCCTGTTAATACCGACCTGCTTACTTTGAAGCAGCTAATTTAAAAGTAGAGAGAAAGATGAGGGAGGAGGTAGATTTAGGTTTTTCTTTATTGTAACTGAGAAGGAGCCTAGAGAAGCCACACAGGAGCACAGCTTGTTCCCAGGACCTTCGTGTACTCTGAGTGCAGTGGTGAGTGCACTGAAGGTCTCCCAGCTTCAGGGCTGGTTCCAGGACAAAGTCTGTGCTCCTGGCTCTCAGGACAGGCTCCAGGGCTCTTCTGTATATGGAGGTGTTGAAAGATTTTTCTGGGATAGGGGATTTAGAGTCCTTTGAATGATCTTGAGTTACAAGTTAAAGAGGTAAGTGTTGTGCTTCACATGCCAAGCTGTTTTGATCAGTGTATTTTGCAAACCAAGGAAACCAAACCATGTGATTATTAGGCAGGATAGGCAGATCTTTCTTGTACCTAGCAAAGTGCTGTTCTCTACTGATTTGGTTGATAAAGGCCTCCTCCATAAATGGTGAATGCACTGGTTTTTGTTTGTTTTGCCCAAGCCCAAAGACAAGAACTAGGGCTCTTTAACAGACCGTCTTTGTGGATTTTCTGTTGTATCTGGTGATGGAAACTTCTCGAGTAGCTTCAACACTGTGTATTAGAGTAAAAGGAGTGTAATCCCAGTCCATCAGGAGTACTAGTTAATCAGCTGGACTATCCTGTTATTCTTGGCCCTCAGCCATGCTGCCAGAGCTTTGCTCCAGGGAGGATGTAGTGAGTGATCTCAACAAGTACAGCATGACCTCTCTGGGTACCTGGCTATTCCCTGCAAGTTTTTGAAGCCCTAATGGTGTTTCTGACAAGCTCTCTATTTTCTTGGCCAAGGAAAATTCTGAGACATGAGTTGGATTTAGAGCAAGCTAAATATTTGTGTGTGTTTAAAATATATGTGAAGGCCACCCAGGTACTTAAATCTTCAAATATCAACTGCTGGCAATAGCAGGGACTAAGCAGAGAACAAAGATTACCAGGGTTCACAGCTCTTGATGATCTCCTTCATGATCCTCTGAGTTTCTGTAGGGCATGAAGTCCCAGGATAGCATGACAAAGAGAAGAGACTTTGTCCCCTGTTAATCATTTATTGCTGGGGTTTTGTCAAATAATGCCACAGCAGGAATGTTTCACTGACTGGCAAGGAATGATTGTCCAGACATTCAGATCAGGCAGTCTGTGTTTATTTGTCCAGGCACAAGGACCCACATGGGCCTGCACTTGCCTGCCTGCAGTGCTGGTAGGAGGAGCAGCACTCACCTCCCCATGCCACACAGCCCCTGCAGAACCAAAGCAAATTAATAGTTTCTGTTCTTCCAAGGAGCACATACAGTTTCCTCTCTTTTCTCCAGTCTTTACCACCTATTTGGGTTAAAAAAAATAGGACTGGAAGGGCCTGTGAGAAGCTGAGTAGTTTCTCCTGCTGATAAATATTTAGCAGTTGTAGATCTAAGCTCTGCTCAGATATTTGGCATGGAAGGTGCTTGGTATGAGGCTGTACTGTTTTCCATGGTGATACTCAGTACCTGGCAGACCCAGGGACCCAGCTGGCTGTTGGGGAAAGAGCTGATAGCCAGAGTCATCTGGGCAGAAATGTGTGTTTCTGCCCGTTTTCTCACTTCACTCTTCTTCCTTCAGCGCCACGGCTCTACTCCTACAGGTGTTTCATAATGGTGAGTTTAGGGACAAGACCCTCCTGCAGTCACTGTGGACCCAAGTGTATGACAGACCAAAAATGAAGGGTCACTGAAGTTCATCCAGAAAACAAGTACTGTAAGGTGCCTTCCTTTGATATAAACACTTTTTTTTTTTTCCCCCTGTGATACAAAGTTCTACAATTCAGGTCTAAATATTACTCCTTCAGTTCCATTGGAATGGGTTTGTATTTGTGCACGTGCATGTTTGTATTCAGGAGGTAAGACAGGCCATCTAATATATGTGCAAAACAACAGTAACTTTAACACAAAAGGAAGAGATGAAAAAAATGAAAGGTGGTATGAAAGTCCCTGAGTGATACCTTTCTGAGTTCTTGAATTTGACTAAAATAGGCCAGAGATGGATCACAAGCAATCTTGTGGTGTCTTTTACTTGAAGTGATGTGACAAATTGCCAAAAGCCATGGATCTGCTGCCAGGGTGCTGTTTGTGCATACAGGGTGAGATGCATCGTGCTGTGGTGGGAGACAGGGCCAGGAGCGTGTGGGGTCACTGTGTCTGATACTCCCTGTGCCAGGGCCACCTCAGCAGCATGGGCTTTGAGCCCAAACAAGGGTTGGCACACTGAGGTACTATGCATAGAGAAACACTTTCAGTGTCACTTCACAAATGGAGGCTTTTCAAGATGTTTGAAAGGCAAAATAGATGCCCAGCTCTCTCTCTTGTGTAGGCTGGCAACTCAGCAAAGCCCTCTGCTTGGTTGTCTGTTCTAACTCCATTACCACTCTGTGCCTCACTGTCATCTCAGTCTTTACTGCTTCTTCCTCTCCCCAGCCTCAAATCCCATTCCCTCTGCATTGGCCCAGTTGTATCATCTAAATCATGCCAGTGTGGGGGGCGAACCACCTGTGACCCCCCCTGCCTTGATTTAGACTAAGATCTCCATGGCTCTAATGCTGTCCCTCACCAAGATGCAGTTCCTGGGAGTTACTCCTCTATATTTTATACCAACTTTGCCCTTAGGTAGCTGTGTGGGACCAGCACTGCCGTGCTTGTGCCTTTGGGGCAGACCCATGACAGGCTGAGCCCCATCTGTGCTGCCCACATCACTCTTCCCTACCAGCCTGGCAGGGATTTTGTCACCTGGGTGTGAAGGCCAGCTTCTCCTGAGGGGATGTGTCATTCAGTGCAAAGACTCTGCAACTGGAAATGTAATTAATAATGTTCAGGTGGAATACAAAGAGAGTTTGTTCTCTGAAAGCTGTTTTGGGCAGCAGCAAGATTATCATCTATGAAGAGGTTATTTGAACAATCAGCAAGTAGAATAACAAATTTCTTGAAGATGCTCATCTTTTGAGGAAAAGTAGCTACTCCTGCACGTGTGTGCTTGGGCAGAACTGCAGAACAGTGCTGGAAAGTTGGTACTACTAAGGGGAGGCAGTGGGAAGAGGAGGGATGTTGTGAAGGAAAGGTGGATGAATGTAGGTGGTTCCCTACTGAAGGAGGATTGCTCGGGTATAAAAACTGGGCCAGTTTTTACTGACTGCTCTCAGGAAGAGACAGTGCAGGCAGAAACTGCAGGTGGCATAGGAACTTAGGCAACTTCTGCCACCACCCCCTCCCTCCCTTGCAGCCATGACGTTTTTATCTGAGACACGGATATTGAAGGCTGCTGTACGTGCAGTGGAGTTAATTAACACAACCTGGAACACATGGAAATTGGGAATCTAGTTTGTGCCAATCTGACAATGTGACCTTGTTCAGAGGAATTAATAAGGCTGTAATGAAAGTACGATTTTCTGCAGAAATTCACACATTTCTTGCTTCTATCTGTCAATGGCTGTACTAACAAAGAACAAGAGAAAAAGACAGCTGCCTCTGTCAGGTGTTCTGGATTGCAGTGTAACCCAAGCCAAGCTGCCAGGGCACTGGTACTGATTTGCATGTGGCAAGAACATTAAGAGAAAATTGCTTGTACATTGCTTTTTCCCCAGCATTTGCTTATTTTTAAATCTGTGTAGTGCCATTCTCTGGGATCTGTAACTGGGGCTCACCTGAAATGGTTGTGTTTGAATGGTGTGTGATAAGAGGTTTAACATCTTCTAAAAATTACTCTTGTAATACATTTGGAACTCCTTACAGCTCCTGTCAGCAGATCACATACAGTTTCCCAGAGCTTACAAATGATGACAAGCTGACTGCCCCTTTTGTTGTGTGAATTACATGCCAGCATCTACAAAACCTGCTCCCTAGGGGGGAATGGGTATCTAATTTAAGATAGTTCCTCAGGGAGCTTAGGAGGTGATGAAAGCTGCTGATTGCTCCATTGGAACTTCTACCTCTGCAGTTGCTAAGATGGTGTTTGGGTTTTCCCTGGCACAGCCAGTGGCCTCAGTGAAATCCAGGCATGCCTTTTATAATGGAGCAGTACCTGGCCCTTGTGCTTGGCCGAAGCTGGGGGCTGGCATGTCTCTGTGTGAATGCCAAGTCCTCACCTTCTCCCTCCTGAGCATTGATAGAAATCCTCTCTCCACATGTTAGAATGTGCATAATGCAATTGTTAGCCAAGACCTTTGATGACTTCTGTATTTGTATTTGTGTGAGTGTATGAGTCATGGGAGCCAAACTCTGAATCCATCAGGGAGTTATTTGCTGGCATGACCTTCCCTGTTTCATCGTGCCAGTCTAGATTCCATTACTGCCTCCTGACATTGAAAAGTCCACCACTACATATTCTGAAGGTTGTGGTAAAAGTAAAATGCTCTTTAACTCAATGGTGGTATTGATTAATTTTTGTTGTCAGGAGCAGTAGAAGGCTATGGAGTAAAGACTTCTGTGTTTACATGTGTGATTATTGGAAATATGGGTCTGCAGGGAGGGCTGGAACAGTGAAAAAGCCACAAACTGCATTAAGTGAAAGTTGTGGATGTTCAGTGAGACCAGGCATTTGCTCTGCAGTTATTCTTCCCTAGAGCTTATGGTAGACCCCATAAGGCCTAAATGTGGCAGGCATTTCAAAAAACCTTGCATGGGAGCTAGGGAAATCAGAGACCCAAGTACCTGTGGGTGGAAGTAAGCTTTACTGTAGGGACTGGATTGGGAAACTGCAATCTTGTTTTTTGACAGCTGCAGTCTTCTCTTACCTAGGTCAGATGAATTCAAGTGTCAAGTGAAATCCGCAGGAGATAAAGGACACTCTTATGGGTCATTTCCCCAGGCACAGGTGGGATCCATTTGTGGAGAAAAGCAGAGACAAAACCAGTGATTCATGTGCTGAGGCAGCTGCTATTTATTTTTAGGTCACAAAAAGAAAAATATGGCATTTCTGATGTCAGAAAGGCTATTACGTGAGAGCAGATAGAGGAGTAAGTTAAAAATGCCTATTTAGTAGCTCTTTTCTCCAGTACCCTCTGTGTTACAGATAAGACATAGGTCTGGTATTGGCAGGAAGAGCCTGACTGATAGGCTGTGATTGCTCTGAATAGTAATAACAGAGGTGATAATTACATTTAAGTTCTCACTCTGTTCCCTGGGTTCCCACTCCATCGGGTGGTGACCTAGGAATGCTGGTGTATGTAGCAGTGGGGAGGGGCTGAGCCACATGAAGGCACAGAAAAGCGCTCCAAAAAGTGTTTTTAGCTTTTCAGGCATTGGTGGTGGTGGTGGTAGTTGGACAACCTGAGTGGCCTAATTTAGCAGTCTGGGATAAAGGGGCTGGGACTGGAGGTTGCCAGCAGCAGCAGGACAGTTTCCTTAAGAGGATAGCTCAGTGGTCTGATGCTGGGTAGTCTAAACTCATCTTCTCCAACCCTCCCCAGTAACTGTGGAAGTATTATTATAGCTATCTGTAATAATGGCTTAAAGTTGAGTTCAGTTTGGCTGAAAAGCCTCGTATTTTCTTTGGCATAGCATTGTAATGGATTGTAAATTATGCTTATTCAAATTCCCTCATTGACATTTTGGGGCAATGAGTTTGTAAATGAATACTGCTCCTATCCTGCACGACTAATTTTTGTGCTTGGCTCAGTTTGCTGTGTGTTTCCATTCCCATCCTTCTAAAAAACAGAAGCAGAGGCTTCTCACTTCCACCTAGGCCTGTTTCTGACCCCTGCTGATTTTCTCCTCCCCTCTCAGCTGCTTCCTTTCAGTAGCTCTCTGCCTGCTGGGTCAGTCAGTGTTCTGCTTGCAAAAATAACCCTATCCACTCCTGTTTGTACTTAATTTCACATCTGCACTGGGAAGACAGGACTGGGATTCTCCCAGGGGAAACAAGCCCTGTTAGTGTGTGAGGCCCATGGCTTCTGTGCCCACAGGAGCCCCTTTAACCACTGGCTGGCAGAACATGAGCAGAGAGGGTGGCTCAGCTCTGCTTTTACTGAGCTTGCTGTCCAGCCTCACCAGCAAACCTGCCTTTGAGTGCAGGGCACCAGAATGACAGGGCTGATTCCTGGACAGGGGTGAAGCAAACCAGAGCATTTGCACAGGGATCCTATAAAAACCTCTTCCCTCCTTACCACTAGTTCGACAGTGTTTTGTGTTACTTTTTTCTTTTGGCACTTAATCCTTACGTGACTTGGAGGCTTTGGTCTTAGCTTAAAGCTTTCTGCTTCAGCATAAAGTTGTTGGTGGCCTGTGCTCCTTGTGAACAGGTTAGAAACTGGTTGCCCACAGCTCCTAGCATGGAGGGAGGAGAGGGGTGTCTTGTCCCATGTGGGACAGTAGGAATAGGGAGCTTGGATGGCTTCTGCAGATTCCCATGGACCAGTCAGCTGGTGGTGTTGGCCAGCAGCCACCACAGCAGCAGCATTTGCAAACCACATAGTTGCTAAGGCACTCGTGCTTGTGGCAGGCAGAAAGGAGCAGAGCCTTAGGAGCTGCGTGTGAGAGCAATGCTGAAGATGCTCTATCCACAAACACTCTGCTGTGACTGGCACAATTTGATTTCATATTGATTAGATTATTTCAGTTAGCATTAAGCACAGCTGTAGGTATTTTTTTAGCTGGTATCTCCAGCAATTCAAAGGAGAAGAGGGACTGTGTGACATTGCTGCAACACTGCCTCTCTCGCTCCCCCCAACAAAACCAGCCCAGGTGCGTGTTGTCTTCAGTCAAAACAGTCAGCTCAGAGTTGGCCACTAAACCCTTTCCAGGTTCTGATGAACTTAAGGGACATCTTGTGGCTACACTGCAATGAAGGGACGTGATTTTGATGTTAACTGTGTGCTTGCAGCCTGTGCGTCTGAGTCAGCGCTGAGGGCACCAGGGAGCAAGGGGTGCCAGCCAAATGTTTTGCTTGGGCGTTGCCTTTCATAGGTCTTTCATTAGCTGCAAAACATCTCTTTTCCTGCAGCTAGTCCTTTTACTCATAAGAATCAAATGCAAAAAAAAAAAAATTGTGCACTTTCTGTCTCCTCTTTCTTCCCCTTGTTTTGTTTTTCTGGGACTGTCTGGACTTTACTGGAGTTACCAGTTAATGCTGGAACTGGTACCTGTGAGAAATTGGGTTTTGTGATGAAAGGAGGACTAAAAAATAAGTGCCTGGACATACAGCTTCAATTTGTATTTCACACCTGCGTATCAAAAATAAACAGTACCCAATTTTTTTCAGAGATGTGGGGTTTTCTTAATATTAGTTGTGCACTCCTGGGCTTCCAGCCGGCCCTGTGATTTTAAACTTATCACCAGAAAAAAAGACACATTCCTAGCATGGAGAGGTTGACAGCAAGAGTCTATACATTTGTGGCTGTGCTTGCAAACTGTCTGCCTGATGTTGTGCCTGAGAGACACACAGGCAGCTGAACAGCTCAGCACATGGCTAACATCAAATTAATGGCATTATTTCTAAAAGCAAATTCCTGCTGCAGCACAGTTACAGTCAATGCTCGCATTCATTGCTTTTGACAGCCTGATATAACATAATTTAATTTAAATGCCCATGTGAGACAGAAGCATAGGCATTTATTTAAAAAATAAAAATAAAAGTCTGCTCTTTTTATACATAAAATTCCTGCTTGAAGGAATAAATTAGTAGCCGTACAGTGCAATTGATTTGCAAGAGCCCCTGGATTTCAGTGAAGAACTCTTTTTAAAGATCAAAAGGGAAGGCTGTAGCATGAGTGCATTTGTCACTTAGGTGCTCAAACAAATGCTTGTTGTTAATTCTTTGTCAGGCTTTGATCGAGGGTTTGGGGGGCACTCAACTGAGTTTGAGAGCAAGCTGGCCGTGTATGTCCTTCGCCTTTGTCTTGTTAGGCAAATTCTGTAAGAGAATTACAAATACAGACCCTCTTTCCTAAGTTGCCATGGCTGCACAAAGCAGTGATATCCTCGTGCTGGCAAGGCCAGCAGCCACAATCAGAAGGTTTTCTAAGTATTTGTTCTTTGGTAATTACCTGACTGTTCTCATTGAGGTTCTCCTTGTTTGTTCATTTCCACCTCCCGGGCTGCTCTCAGTGTTGTGTTTGGCTGTGTCACATAATTTGGGAATATACAAGGAGTGGATCGGCAGTTTTGTAATAACTGGGGAGCCTCGCCCAATGTGGTGGCTGTCTCTTGGTATTCAGCACAACCTTTCAGATTTTAACTGCACCTTTCCAACATCTGGAAAAGAAGGCAAGAAATAATATGAGTGTTTTTCAAGGGAGTGCCATACCAGCAGAGACAGACGGGGTTCCCTCTTCCCAACCATTTATATCATGCCACTTGCTTTGGGATTGACTGCTTGGCTGTGCAATGAACCAGCCTCCTAGAAAACCAACCAGGCTCTTGCAGAACAGCTGTGTAAATCCCTTTACATCGTCCTCTCCAATGCAGACCTTTGGAGTAAGATGCAAATGGCAAATTAAATTAGTGTAAAAGTTCTGGGTTTTGCATGGGATGGCCTAATACTGAACAACTGTCAGATTGGGAGTTTAAATAAAAGTAATTAAAATCAGATGGAACTGGTTTTAAGGTAATGTGAATATTGTTTTTAACACACCACATTTACATGGTTAGCATCAGGCTCCATCCCTGGGTCAGACTATCCACCTGCAGTCACATATCCACTGGGTGTGTACAGCCCATGGTGTGTAATGGCATTAGTGAGGTGAATGCTTCGTCTGTGTTACAAGTTAGAGCCATTCTAATTCCTGCCTACTTTGCTCATTATTTATACTAAAATTCTATTTATTGTAATATATTTAATAATTTTATTAACTTCCTCTGTGTCCCTTTGCTATGGTATCTGAGCACTGAGAGAGATCTGTTTCTCAAGAGGACCAGGCTGATCTACTGGAACCTGCTGGGTGCTTAGGACAAGCCATGGCTGAATGGGCTCTGTGCAAGTGCCACAATCCAGATTCCTGCCCACTTTCCCTTGAACTGCTAAGAGACCTTTCTGCTTTTACATGGGACCAGATTGTTTCAGAGTTGCCTTGTGAATTTTCCCAGCCACCTGGAGTCATGCTGATGTTGTCCTCTCCTGGTTTCACTGAAAAAGAGAATGTGCTTTGTGAATGGTATTTGCAGAGATAGTTGCTCCTTAGCTCTTGTCTCAGCAGTTGTCCTTAGGTTAGGTGCTTTCTGGCAGGAGGCTGCTGACTGGCATGTGGCACCTTAGGACTGAGTGTCTTGGTGAGGCAGTGAGTGCCCTCAAGGCCTAGAGTGCTTCTTGCAGGTATAGTTTTGTTTTCGAGACTCGTGCAAATGGGATTTTTTTCCCTGAGTAAGGAGTAAAACAGCTGGGACATACAGAGCAGTCAGGGCTGGTTCTGTGCTTCCCAGTGCTTTTCCTGGGAAAAGGAGCTTGGGTTTCTACCTGCTCAGCCCCCTGTGCAATGAGAGACAGGCAGGAAAGCCTGGAGTCAGCATCCACAAGGCTGATTCATGAAGGAAATGGAGAAAAGATGACATGATGAATAATTTTAGATACTGAATTATTAGGAGATTGTTCCTGTTGGATGTCCATCTCCTCCTCTTTGTGATCATCCTCAGCCTTGTTCTCCAAGGCATCCCAGCTGCTGGCTGCAGTGCAATGAGCAGACCTGCCCTAGAGCTCTGACCTTGTTGCTTGGCACAACCTTAGATAATTTCGTCTGTTTTTTATTGTGTGACCTTGTGTCAAAACTGCACACAATAATCTATTCCACAGTAGTTACGCTTTGCTGCTCTTGCTTACAGAGATTGAGCACTTTATATATAATGGTGACTGCCTTTCCCTAGGTGGATGTTTTCTTTTCCATCCATCTCAGATTTGTTCTCTACGTGATATAATTGATTCTCAGTTGTTTCCTTCTTGTAAATTTTTGCTAGGCTCTACTTTGGGAAATGGGAGAGAAGGTCTCTGGCTGTCAGTAACATGCTGATATACCAAAATGAGATGCTCAGTTTGATGTCTGAAATCACCAGCACATCCTGCAAAATGTGATGACTCAGGTCCCAGCGAGCACTCGGTCAGATCGCCTGATTTACTCAGTGTCAAAGCTGCTGCTGGTTTCAGCCAGGTAGCAGCAAACTCTTGTATTTGTTTTACAATGGGTTAAGTGAGAAGCTCTGCCCAAAACAGAGACCTTAGATGATACACCAGTAGCACAAGGAATGCCATTTAAGTGCCATCTTTTATATTTGTGGCCTTTTTATTTTCCTGTCAGGAAGTGAATTTCTGCTGTGCAAGGGTTTAAAGATAAATTGGCAAGTAACATTTGGACCCTGCTTTTCCTGTGGTGTAACTCATTTTTGCAATCCTTTATTTTTCAGTGTGTGAAAAGTGATTATAGCTTTGTGTCTAATCTTTGTGTACAGTAATTTTTCATGCCAACATGTGCATTATGATCTCTGTCACAGACAATAAAGCAAAGCTGTTGACAAACTATCTGCAGTAATAACGAAAAGGGTGGGTTTTTACAGTCTGCATTGATTCAGCAACACTGTGTTTTTGGAGTAATCTGTTCTGAAATGTGAATGTGTCATAATCAAAATCAAATCAATTGTTCCCACATTTAACTTTGAAGGAGGCATGGGAAAATATCTGCTTTTTGTAACAAGTTTAACATAACAGTCTAATCTTTTCATTAGTGATTTCCTACCCAAGATTACATTTTCAAAGCCATATGTGGTCATTTAATTGTGTGCCTCCTTATTAATATTAAACACAATTAGTCCTACTATGACACTTTGAAAATGCACCCCTTGCAGCAAATACTGCCTCCACACGGAGTATCCCAGTGTGAGAGCAGCTCCCCAGCATTTGGAGTCCCTTGGCACAGATTGTCAGTGCTGTTACCGTGCCTGTGTTGCCCCTGAAATGTGGAGTGGCTTGGTGCTGGCGGCTGTGTCTGGCTTTTTCAGCCACCCGCTGGCATCCACTAGCAGCCTCTGGAGATTTTACTTTGTGATTAAATAGTAATGAGAGAGCTTGATTCTTTGAGAATAAGTTAAAAAATAACAGTAATATCATGAGCATGATGTGGGATGGGTGTTAAGGCTTGTGTTATTTGTTTGTATTTACTCAGCCCTTGAGGATTGGAGAGAAAAGCTCCCATAATGTGCTGTCAGAGAATGTGTCTGCTCAGGAGATAAGCAACTGTCTGCTTTAGCAAGCAGCAGATTATAAAATGGCTTTCACAGCTACTGCCTCAGCCTCCCTGGAAACACAGCCAGTTTGGAATGCCAGGAAAGCCCCATTGCTCAGCATGGGATTTTCTGCTTCACCAGGAGCAGTGCAAGGTGCTCGTGTGGGGCACCTGTCAGTGCAGTTCACTCCTGCATGGGCCCAGTCTTTGCCTTCAGGCTCCTCCTACAGCCCCTGGTGCTGGTGTGGGAGCTGCCAGCACAGAAGCTGCAGGTGCTGCCAGTGCCATAACCAGGGTCCTCAGTTCTGAGGGTACCCACAACCTGGCCTGTGTGTTGCAGGGTGTTTGCTAGAAAGCACAAAACCAGTAATTATTAGTGTACATGCCCATATATTTATATAGAAATATACATGCAACATGTATGCAAGAAATAATATCATGAAGTTGAACACAAAAGGGTGCCATGAACCTAACCCAGCTTTCATTTCCCCAGCCCCAGAGTGGCTTGCTGTTGGATATAGAACTGTCACCTTGACTCACAAAAACTTTGGTATTTGATTTGGAAAAAAACAACTGAACCTACAATTATATGGGATTTGTCTCATCTGTAGCTATTGCCAGTGTCTGTCTAGAGCTGCTTGTGCTTCTTAAATCCATTCATGGCTTGTCATGGGAACTGAACGATATTTAAAACCATGTCAGATTATGGGTTTTCTAAGCAGTATTAACGTGTCAAGGTAAAGGCTTATAGTCTTGCAGTTGCTTGACAAGCTGCATTATTTGTTCTGAAATGTTGATTTGTACTGAGGCTCTGCAGTTGGGTGTAGTTAGGTGTATGAAACCTGACTTTTAATGTTCCCTAAGGCTAAATGAAAATTGGACCCCTGGATCAGTTTTTGTTAGAACATGTGATTAGTCTCTTCTGGCTTAATTCACTGTCCTGCCAAATGCTGAGTTTAAACTTTTTCACGAGTATTTATTTTCAGAAAGGCTGATGATACCAGTACCAGAAGGGAGATAGATGGATAGATGCTGGAGTCTCATGGTTTCTCCTTGTCTGGAAGAAAGATGCTTTGTTTGTAAGGGCAAGCAGGATGGTTCTTTGCACAGAGGTGATCACAATGATTGGTTTGTGAAGGTTGTTCCAATGCAATCATGCTTATGAAGTTTACTCTAGCTTCTATCCCGTATTTAGTTTGTTAAGGTGTTGACACAATTTTGCCGGCATTCTTCTTAAGTGGATTATGCTCACAGGCAGTTTTTCAAAGCAAGCAGATGGCTTTTCAAACAGAGCACGCACACAGATTTTTTTTTTTAATGGTGTCTCTAGAATTATGACAGCTCTGTCAGAGAGGGCTAGTTTGTCGTTAATTTTCTCATGACAGATGATTCAAAATAATCTTAGCTCCTTCATCTTGCTCAAATGAACCAGCTGTTTAAAAATAAAAAACACAAGGAGACTAAGACATAAATCAATTGGCCTGTACATGAATGGAATAGCACTATTTTGATAAGTCTACTTCTGTTTTTAGATCACTGTAAAATAAGAATGTCTTCAAAATATTGGAAGTATGCTAGGAGGCGTGTGTTTCTTCTTGGAACCTGAAGACATGTTGTGCATTGCCTCAGACAAAATGTGTAATCTGAATTGCCTGGTTACTCAAATGTGAAACCAGAATATGTATAAGGGAGAGCAGGTGGCTTGGCACTTTTCACGTGGGGTGTGGAGTCCCTTGGCTTCTGGGGACTTCAGATGTGAGTCTTGGCTGGGCAGACTCAGGCTCTTGTCCTCCAAGTGGTGCATTTAATCCCAAATAGTGTCCATCCATGCATGTGTCATACCCTGGACAAAAACACACAGTTGGTGGGTCACCCTGAGAAATATTTCCAAGCTTTGCCCTCACCCTGGAGAGGGGCTGCTTCTTGCACTAAGGGGATTTTTCTGTTCTTGGACATGAACACACAGTGCCAGGTTTTGGCTTGGAGAAGTTAAGGCTGCAAAGCATGGTCACACTGACTTTTCCCTGTTTGATGGTGAAATCTTTAGTGTCTTTGGTCCTGTGCACATAAGAAGTAGCAGCCAGGGGTATTTCATCCTAAACCAAATTATTTAAAACTGCATTTGTGCCGTTTGAAGAGATGAAAGATGTATTGAGGAGATAGAACCTTTCTGATAATATTACCATATCATTAATGACACATACTTTATGTGGCAGTGTTGTCCCTGTCACTACAGCACTGGCACTATTCCTGTGCCATTTGCAGACAGGGAGGCACACCAAGGTGGGGCAGGTGCTCCAGGCAGCTCTGGGGCTCTTGAATTCCTGCCTACCATCTTTAACCATAAGCAAAACCTCTGTCAGAAAAGCAAGCTCAGAGCTATAAGAAATATCTGCTGCATAAATTATTCTTGTTTTGTTTTTTCACACCGTGCCTGCTGACTGGATCCCAAGCTCTTTGTCTGTGTATTCCCATAACTGTCATGCTGCCGAGACACAAATCCCTTCAAAAGAGCTTCATAGCAAATAGCACAGAGCTGCTCACGCAGTCCCAGTGCTTTTTGTTATTCTCACACTGAGTTGTATTCCCAGCATCTGGATGGCGATTTGCATCATTCAGCGGGGACAAATTTGTGACACCAGGAGATGAGGCAATCACGTTCTCAGGCACAGGCTGCTGTCCCTGGATGACGTGAGGTCCCACGTGGTGTTTACCAGTGCTGCAGCCTTGCAAGCCACCATTGTTTCTTGGTTGTGAACATTGTGTACAGGGGTTCAGGCCCTGTGAGTCCAGTGCCAGGCGCTGGCAAAAAGGGAACTGTGCTCATCGGTGTAAGATAAATCCTTCCTCCTAGCTCTGGGGAAAGGGAGGGCAGAGATGCTCCCACTGCTAGAAGGTGTCACACTGTGACTCATCCAACACATCTGATCTGTTTTGAGAACCCAAGGAGGGGCAAGTGATCAATCACGCCTCCAGTGAGCCCAAGGTCCTGCTGTAGTGTCTGTTGTATCCTGTGAGGCCCATCAAAGTATCTGTGATTTGCAGGAGATCAGGCTGGGTGGCAAAGATCTGAATGTGACATTTCAGTCGGTGGAGGTATTCCTTATGAATATGAGTGTAACCAGCTGCAGCATGTGCTGTACTTCAAGCTGTACTTGGGGTGACATTAGGAGAAGAGGAGCTCAAGTTCTTACTGATACTGAATTTTAATAACCAGATGCATCTCCTGGCTTTTATTTATTTGTATCCTGTAGCTCCAGAATCTTGTTGCTTCATGGCACTTGAGATATCAATATTGCATAAATATTCATTCTGGCATTTCTGAACCCCAACTCCATAATACAAATTTCATGTAACACATTTTTCCTGATTGTTACAAATTGGATTGACATCCTGTTAGTCACCTTATGTTTACATGCTCTGAGAAGATACAGAAGCAGTGTGTTGTTTGTGAAATCTCATTCCCATTTGCCTTCTTGAAGGTCCCAAACAAAATAGTTCAGAAGGATTCACTGGAGAGCGATGGGATGGGCACAACTTGGCCTGCTGTGTTCTAGGAGGGTCCAAGGTTGGGTATTAAATCCAGATGTAAGGAGGGGTGGGTTATCAGAGTCTCTCAGCTCCTAAGGGACCCCTGGCTGGGAACACACAGCCATTGCCATGTGGAATCTGATGCTAGGGAGCAGGGAGAGAGCAGTGGCTTGGGGAGAGGAGTGCCATGTGCCATCACGGCCCTGGCAGGACCTTGCTGTTGACTGTGGAAGAGGAGATGCCTTCTCCCACAGCCTCCTTCAGTTCAGGCCATAATTGCCTCCCAAGGGTGGTGACATGGAAGTGGGAGGAGTTTGGTGCTTTTCCAACCCTGTCCAGTGCTGGCTGCTGCCTTCCTCACTGTGCTGGCACCAAACTGCAGGAGGGGCTTCAGTCCCATTTCCAGAGGGCAAAAGTGTCTTGAGACGGGACCTGAGACCTGTAGGGACGCAGGAGCAGTATTGCTGCCTTTGGTCCTGAGCGATGTGTGCAATCCCTGACTCTCTCCTGCATGTCTGTGCATCCCCAGGGCCAAGGAGATCTCCTGAAGAACGCCAAGAACGAAGCCCTGGAGAACATGAAGCAGATCCAGCTGGCGTGCCTGTCATGTGGACTGAGCAAAACTGGGAGCGGGCAGACGGATGCCAAGGCCAAACGGTGCCTGGAGGCAATACAGGAGAAGGATACTGGAGATGAGAATGGGAGGCTGTGAGGAGAGGCTGAGCTGTCACATTTGTCACAGATTTCAATAATTCTAAACTATTTTTTTAAAGCATTTAAAAATTCACACAGGAGTGCCCTCTACAGGGTGTGATAGTATTAAAATCCTCACAATGTCAGTATTTTAATGCAGTTAATTTATCCAAGTTAAACTCTGGTAGTGAGATTTCTAATGAAGCCAAGCTGTCTGTATGCAAGTGCGTGTGTGTGTGCGCACATGCAAACCCTGTAGACACCCTTTCATGCATTACATTAGCCATTTGCTAATTTGTTCCTTTGTCATCTTTGAATAGGCCTGCTCATTCTGAAGATCAAAACAAATTGAGAGCACTTGTATCAGTTTTGGGCTTTATTTTACTCTCCAGCTTTTATCATTTTACTTATAGGTTACGTTACTGTTATGCTGTTTAAACAAACAAACAAAACACAACAAATATCACTGACAGCTGTTTTTGTGAGGACAAGACTGGTGGTTTGCTGCAGACCTTGAAGGCGATTTTTAGTGAACAATTACAGCCAAGTAAACAGGATATTAAATGGTCAGAGTTGCTAGGTAGATTATCAGTAGATTTGAGGTGTATTTTTTGCTGAATTTAGCAAACTGCTCTTCAGGGTACACCCAGACAACACATACTAACGTAAGAACTAGCTAATTTAGTTTATTCCAGCAAAGCATTGCTACCTTGTAGATCTGCAAGACAGTTACAGTCTTTGCTGATAGGCATTAACCTGAGTAGTAATGATCATAGCTAGTAAGCCCTGTAATTATGGGGAGAGCTGTGAATACCCTTTGGTGTTCATGAACTCTGAAGGTGACCTTCAGGCTGTTCTGAAACACCCAGTGGTGCCAGTATTAAAAGGAAGGTTTTCCAGATTTCACAAAATGTGAGCTTTTAGTGCAAGACGTGCGAGAGGTCAGACCTTGCTTGCCACCTTCTGTGTAGATGTTGGTGTCAGCTGGATGAAGCAAGCAGGCTCTGTCCTTATGATTTTATGGTTAAAATCCTGCTGTGCTAGAGATTTAAATAAAACAGGGCTGAAGAGCTGCTACAGGTATAGTGTAGAGAAATAGCTTGGGGAAAAACGGTGCCAGCGTTTATGTGCAGCAACTACAAATATCCTAACACACGTTGTGTGTTTGGGGTAGTTCTGAGAATTAGCTGCCTCTTTGTGCCACTGTAGAAAGGAGACAGAGAATGTCCTGAAGTAATGCATCCTCGTCCCTCCCAGTGTCCAGCCCACGTGTGCTCACAACATTCATTTCAATCGTTTAAGTACTGTGCTTGAGTGGAGTATTTGTGTTACCTTTAACAGGACTAAGTGTTTTATGGTTATAAAAAAGACTATATTTATTTAAAGCATTGCTTTTATTTTTAAAAGCTACTTTTTAAATTAATTTGATTAACAAATATGCTAATTTTCTGAACTTAACAAAAAGTAATTGCTGAAAGTTTGATCATTGGAAAATCTTATATAGCTATTGTGTTAAGTTATTTTTGACTTCTTAATAACACTATTATGTTCATGTTGCACATTACTGAGAGAGTAAAGCTATGAAACAACTTTGACCCATGATTTTGCAGTGATTTAACATATGATCCTGGATAAAGGTGGGTTACAGTGGGTAAGTTGCTTGAGAGAAGGTCCTGCTCTAACAGCAGCTGTGTTATTGCAAAGATTGTAACTCAGGTGCCTTAAATACCATTTCAGTAAAATTTGCCATACTTGTTCAGATCCAGCCCTAAATGCTCTGTTTATCTCTCCATTAGATTATGAGTGTGTGTTCAGATTGCACTGAGGTCTGGAGAAGTGTCTTTCCTGCTTCAGGCAAGGCATAAAGCCCACGTCAGTGGTGTAAGTGTGCGTGTTCATGTTTTGCCCTCTTGGGTTATGTTTTTACAAAAACAACACTTTACTACTTACAGTTAGGGACAATGGAAACTGTTACCCCAGCATCATCAGCTGCAGAGATCAGCCTTTGGAAAGCATCCCTCTCAGAAGAGAGAGGTTGCTTCAGGAAGGGTGAGTGGCTCGCCTCTTGGTGCTTCATTTAAATCTAGAAATATATTGATTTTCTCAATCTAAAAGGCTGTCCTAATGTCTGTACTGGCAAAATACCTTCTCTGATGTTAGGAACAAACAAACATGAAATTACAGAGAGAAGGGCTTGCTTTCTGTGCTCACATGTACGGGGGGAGAACTACATGGCTCTCACTCTGGATGCATTAGGAGAACCCAAAGTGGCTGGATGGAAATCCCATAGCATGCACACACACCTTTCATGCCATGTTTAGCATTCATGTCATGCCCTGTGCCAAAGTCATGCATTCTGTGCCAAGATACAGGAGTAGAGAATTTGAGGCGCCCTGGGTTGCCCCAGGCAGCTGGGACTATTCGTGATGCTGGCACCCAGAACCCTGCAGCTGGAGCAGCTCCACCCTTCCTCCTGCACCAAGAGAGGGGCTGGCAGCAAAAGCTCATCTCACCTTCCTCTGAGCTCCTTTGAATTCACTGGGAGTGGAAGTGAATGATAAAGTGGCAGTTGGTGTTATAAAAATTCAGCCTTGAGGGAGAACACATGGAAAAATCATATCCAGCATCACCAACAAACACACACGGGACTGAGTGCCTCGCCTTTTTGGGAAGTGTTCCGTGGCATGCCTGGCTTCTTGTAGTGGAACACCAGCCTTCTCTGAGGCCTCTGCTGGTATGATTTGCCTGATGTCCACTCACATGAATGGGTGGGTATTACCTGTATCACTTGAATGGGAGTTATGTCAGGAAAGTGTTACAGGCATTTGCAGTTGTTTACAGCATAGTTGAACAGCTAGAAATTGGAGAAGCTCTCAGGGACTGGTGTGGGGAGCTTCTGGCAGGAGGGAGCACAGGAGTGAATCTACCTGGGTTCTCTCTGCCATTGAGTCCTCCATCTTCACAGTATTTGTTTTCTCTCTGTTAGTCTCTCATCTGTAAGGTAAGACTGATGATGTTTTCCTTCCCAGGCACAGATTAATTACACATTTCTGGAAAATCTTTGAGTTTGCTCTTGCTGTCAGGAGAACAACCAGGCACTGTAACACCAGTGTCTGCCGAATCCTTCCACTGCTGGTGAGCACAGGTGAGGCAGCACATGTGGGGAGGGCTCAGCCACCACACAATCACCACTCCCAAGGGCCTTGGTTCCTCCAGGATCTTGTCCACGTGCTTGTGTGTCTGACCCCTACCAAACTGCACCTTTGGTCAAGTGTGGCAGAGGGGCAGTCATCTCAAAGGTGTTGAATTCCTGCAGGTTTCCCAAGCAAGGATGGGGTGGGCAGCTCGAAGAGGTCCCAGCAGCACTTTCCATGGGGCACAGGGCTACAGTGTGACCTGTACCTGTGAGGGGGACATTGGGGCCATGAGAAAAAGGTGGATGCAGAGGTTTCACTTGCATTTTGCTGCTTATGTACATGCATGAAGGAATCCAGCCATAAAGCATGGGAAAAGGCTGAGTTAGTCCAGCTGTTCACAGACCTGATTAGTCTTAAATCAACAGGAATAGTTTTTACCAAATTTCATGTGCTGGCATGACCAGCAGGACTTGACCCCTTTCCCCTCCCTTTCCTGAACTCAGCATGACTTAAATCACCATGCTGTTCCACTGCTTTCTGTATCATTTTTCATGTATTTAGTTCCCCCTTTTTATAGGGATAATGCAGCTTCCCAGGGCAAAGAAGGTGAAAGTTTTGTTCCTCTTTCTGAAATTCATGTCCCAAAATAGATTATCAGATAATTGTACGCATAGAGAGTGCTTTTCCTGTATGATATTCCATCTCTTCCATCTTTCTGTTCAGACTAAAACATTAGGTCATAGCCTTCTTGGCAGCGGTCCCACTCCTACAGGGATAGACAGCAGCCTCAGGCAGGGGACTAACTCGGGAAGCTTCAGAAAAAATGGTGAGGGGGTCACAGGAGCAGCGTCTTCAGGTCTCCACCACTTGCTGTGGAGCTGAACATGGTGGCCCTGGCTTATATCTCAACAGCAGTAGCTGAAGTGCACATTCAGTAAAACCCAGATTTGGTTCTTTTTGGCCCCTCTCCCTGCTCTAGGTAGGCATGAAAATTCATCTGTTTCCAATAATATTGTACCAGTGAAGCTGTCTCCAAATTGCCACACCGAGCAAAAGGCAGCTGGGGAGCACTGCTGGGATGTGTTTCATGGGTCCTAAGTGTCAGTGCTCTTTGAGACTGTTCTGGCACGGTCCTGGCAGGTTGCCTTTGCACAGTCTCAGGCTGAACAGTCTTGCATTTGCTTTCCACAGCAAGTCCCTGAAAAAAATGTTTCCTATTTGAAGTTATGTTGAGGGGTTTGTCAGTTCAGTAACCAAGATGTGACTGACCTGGCCAGAAATGTGATGCAAGTGCTGTCTCACCAGCTGTTCCTCTGCAACAGAGAGTACTGTGTGAACATGCCCCTGATCAAACAGGTCATGTTTTAAATGAGGATGTTACACTCTTTTTGATTATCTGAAACACTTTATGAATAAATTGCTTTTGCAGAAAATATTCATGGAGTAATTCCAAGAAAATGTGCAGACATCAAATTCTCAACAGATAAATCTTGAGCAGGAGACAGTGTTGTGTTTGACAGCTGTTTGCTGTGCACAGTCCACACCACCCTCCCCTAGGAGCTGGAAGAAAAATGAATGATTCCAAAGGCAAGTTTGAGTTATTGATGACGTTTTTCCCTGTTAAGTTTCACAGCAGTGACTCATTCATTTAGAAAGACATGAATACAGTAGAATTGGGAAGCAAATGGGATACTTGAGGCCAAAAGTGCTTGGAGAGGAGGTGCCATGTTGAGTGTGGGGCTGTGCATGGGGGAGCACTGGGTGAGAGCCCAGGAGGAGCCATCAGCCCCCCCTGCAGTGGCAAGAAAGGGCTGTTTGGCCAGGGAGCAGTTTTGGTAACTGGTGGGGTTGGTTTGCACCAGCAGAAGTTTGCACAGACCTCAGTGATGGCTGGAGGTGTGGTGGCTATTTGTCCCATCCCTGACCTATGGTTTACTGAGGATAAAAAGGATTAATCTGGCTTGTTTGGAAGCACTTATGGGGAGAATGGAGGATAGAGATGAATTATTTGTATGCTTCCTCAGATAGTGTCTGGTGAACCAGCTACACGTAATGCAATTAAAAACAAGGTAGAAATTACTGTTCAGACAGCAGGAGCTGCTGTGATTATTTGTGATGCTGATGGATGGAGGGGGGAGCTCTGCAGTTGCAGCATCAGTGTGCCCTGCACAGGGCAGAAGCCGAGTGCTGCTGCTGCCTCCTGCACCTGGCAGACAGGGCAGAGTATGGGTTACAGCTGTGCTTCATTGCTGGGTCCTCCCAAGGTGGGAAGTGAGTGTGCTGGAGGGGCAGAAACCAAGCATTGAAGAACGTACCAGTATTGGCAAGTCCATTGCTTGCTGGTGTTGATGTACTTTGCCTTCAGGATTCACCAGCCCTGACTTAGCTGTGCTTTGCTGGTTTGCAGCAGCCTTCCTGCACAAGGTGTTTCCAAAGCCAGGGCAGCACAGCTAGAGCTGAGCTGTGCCACCAGCTCCCCCTTGGACATCTGGTTTGCTCCTTTTCTTTGTGCTCCTTGGTGGACTCTAGTTTTTAAGGAATCTGAGCAGCAAGAAGGAAATGCTTGTGGGCAGTGGCAGTGGGCACCCAGCCCATGCCCACAGAGACCCTTCTCTGCCCAGGCAGGTGGCAGCTCCCTGTGGGGCTGTTCCCTCAGTGACTGCCTGGTGAGGCAGTTTTTAGGAGGCTGAGATCAACCATAGCATGAGGGGGCTCAGCTTCTACAAAAGCCAAGCTGGAATTTCACCTGCTGATGCTGAGACTACGTTTTGCTGGTTTTTTGTCTCTAAGTAGCTGGTTATCCAAGCTGTTCTTCTGATTCCTGGTGAGACCCATCCCAGCTTCCCACTGCCTTGCCAAGGCAAGCAGTGTGTTGTCCCAACTCCTGAGGGAGAGGGTGGCAGCACTGTTTCAGGACTGCCATTAGACTGTGGTGTGGAAACAGAGTTACTCTGAAGGATTTGATGCATTGTCCCAGAAAACCATCTAGAGGTGTACAGGAACAGGCAGCTGATGATGTGGCAGGGTATCCCATTGTCACATCAGCTGAAACATTTTGGAAGCCATTGAGTGCAGAATTGAATTGTCATCAGAGACAAAAAACAAAAAATGCTGACTCTATGAGACTGGCTCAGGTTTGCAAACTGTGTTTGAGGTTGGTTTGGACTTGCTTTGAGGCACATGCCCCTTAGGGCTAGCAGAAGATGATCCCGTGTTTCTGAAAAGCCTGCTTTGATATTCAGGGTCTGAGCAGAGGCAGGATGTGTGCAGGTGACTGCCTGCAATCCAGCAGGCTGGGGGAATCAGCAAACCCAGGTGTGTCTTATTTGGTTACTGACTCTAACTTGATATTTCTTAACAAGGTGATTGCAATTAACCAGTAGCTGCGATTCAGTTGGAATTGCCCCCTCCAGATCTTGAGGAGATATGTGAAAACTGACACCGTGGTCTGTCCTGTCCTGTTCTTTGTGCATGGAGGCTGTTCCCTGGGGATTTTTTTTGTTGGTGCTTAAAGGTCATAATTACCATCAAATGAACACAAATATCCACAGGAAAAATGCTTCTGCCAGACATCAAATTAAGGCTAGATGAAAGTCTCCAGTGTAGAGTCAGATGACAGCATTAATGAAGACAGAATGGTATAAGTTTTGATTTCTCTCATTATTTATGTGACTTTGGATGTGAAAATTGACTGAATAGTATTTATTAATGATGTGTATGGGAAAGAGGCTTAGGCCTGGTGAGGAATTTTTATGGGGTAGCTTTACACCTTGGGTTCATGTGTCCCTAGTTCCTAAGAGAGCAGATAGCTCTAAACCTGCCTTTTTTCCTGGTAGGTGCCCAGAGCACAGACAATACTCTGAGCTGTATCCTGAAGAGGATCAAGTGCATCCTTGTGTGGTACCCTCCAGCCACTGGGAGCTCCTCAAGAGGGGGCCAAGGGGCTCCTGCTCAGAGAAATGCACAAACAGCAGCATCTCAGCCTGATGGGGAGAGCAAGGGGTCTCATGAGCACTGCCTGGAGCAGCAGTTCTGGGCATGGGGCTGCTGGCCTTGTGCAAGGCAGGTTTTCCTGTGCCTGTTTCATGCCATATCTTACAAATAATTATAGTGGAAACCAAACTTTTTTTCTGCATAAAAGACAGCTGGCTATGACAAGTTGCCACAAGGTGTACACTTGTACAAGGTCACGTGATGTGTCTCTGCGGTCATTTGTCAGGTTCTTCGAACAAGAAAATCCAGGGAAGCTGGTGGGGATTCAGTTTACCCTGCAGACACAGGGGCAGATGTTTGCACATGGCTGCTGTTTGCTAAGAACAGTTTTGTCATAATAAATGACTGGATCATGAAATGAATTTGCACATCTGCACAACCAAAGGACAGGGGAGAATGGGTGGCTTTCAGTCTCACAGCCCTTGTGCTCCTTGCCTCAGGCACTGGGTGGACTGAGGTGGACTGTGGCTCTGCCATGGGGTGACGAGCTGAGAGAACCCCCTGTAGCAAATGCCATATACTCCTGTCCCGGGCAGGAGTCACAGAGAAAATCACAGGGAGGAAATGGAGACCTGTCAGGAAGCTAAAGTACCACATCTTGTTTTGTGTGGTACTAACATTGCAACCTGGCCTGATGGGAACATGACAATCATCTGCAAGATACTGCAGTAGGCACAAGGACAGTTTCCTGAAATTTGGGAGGTCAGCACTGGGGATCTTGGTGTGTCTCTGCTTCCCCACATAACACGTTTCAGCTCCCACATTGAGGCAAATTAACCTTTTCCCTTGGACTGGCTATGCTTCTATAGCATATCACGAATCCTCTATTTCCTACTTCACTGAAAACAGTTGCACCTTCTCCTGGGAAAGGGAAATTGATTGTAAGGAGTTCAAAGAACAAAAACTGAGCAGGTGGCTTTCTAGATTATACACTTTTCTTGGCAAGAGCTGCTTCTCTGAGCAATGTGCCTGCCTGCAAAAGAGAAACACCAAGAGCACTCTAATTCCCTGGGACAGGAGCAGCAGCAGCTGGAGAGTGAAGGCTCCGCAGAGTGAAGCTGAAAGGATGAATCTGTTTAACTGCACATCCCATTAAAGCCAGCGGCTGGACAGAAAATTGCTTCTAACGGCATCCAGAATGGCTGAGACGTCAGACAGGGATTTGGGGCGGTTGCCTGTGTGATTATGTCTGCCAGAGAGACTCAGTGTGGAGCACAGCCCTGCCTCTGCCTCCTGCCAGGGCGCAGGGTCAGCCCTGGAGCACGGACGGAGCAGAGCAGTGGGGCCTGGCATGTGCCCTGCTCAGCACTGGGGGCGATGCCAGCGTGGGGAGAGCAGCCTCTGAGCTTGCACTCTGAATGTCTTCATCTTAGAAAAGGCACCTCAGTCCTGTGAGGTCCCTGCTGGGTGCTTGGTTTGTGCCAGATGGCAGTGGAATAGGCCATAAAAGCACTGCTTTTGTAGTGCCCATTCAATGAAGGGAGAGTTTTGTCCTCTTTTCCTGGAAGAGCTCCCGTGGGACTTCTGGACTCCTGTGGCTGGGACTGTCATTATTTTAATAGTATTGTACCCTGCAATGTTTCTGCTCCCTGCATCCATCAGGTGGGGAAGCATGCATTCCCTGGACACACAGGGACATGGAGGCAGTGCAGAGTTTGGCTGATGGGGACCTGAGGCCTGTGGCAGAGCAAGGAACCAAACTTCCCCCCAGGAATGTAGTGCAGGTCTTTGCCTTTCCAATGCAGCCCTGTCCTCTCTGAACTACCAAGTCCAAGATAAACTTTTAACCACGGGGTTAAGCTTTTCTTTAAGACAGATGACAAGAGAGATAATGAGGGATAAAGGTAATTAATGACATCAGTCTATCTTTCAAATACAGGTTGTTTTGTAAGTGATTGGACAGAAACTTCTGAAAGCAGAATTGAAGAGGCATAAGATTAGCCAAGATTAGTAAGGATTTCTGCCTGGTAGCCTAAACCTAATGTCTTTCAGTTAGTAATCCTTCTTTCAGGTCAATGAATCTTCTTTTAAGAAGGAAAAAATATAGGTTATACAAGAGAGTTCAAAAGTTTCACTTATCATGTGAAAGGGATTTAGAGCTGTTTCCAGCTCCTCAACTGCTTTCACCATTTAAGGGGACCTGTACTGCTGTCTCAGAGGAAGCCACAGAGACATCTCCTCTCGTGCTATGCTGAGGCTCATATGGAGAGTTGCCCAAAAATGCTTCAATTCCAGGATTTTCCTGGTCCCTTCATATAGCGGTATCTGAGCTCATCCTTTAGGACAAGATCACATACTTTTTTTTCCTCAGAGATTGTCCTATGTGGAAACTCCAGTGTGCATAGCCTGAGCACAGGTCAGCAAAGTCTGTGTGGACCAATGACTAGACTTTGCTTCAGTGAAACTGCCCATGTATCACACTGGTGGTGGGAGTTTTGTGCTGGAGGGGGAGCACAGAAGACCGAAGGTTTCCTGCAACTGAAGCACATTCCCACCATGGGTAGGACATACCTGCAAAGGGCTGTGCACTGGCAGTGGTGTGCTGTGAGCTGGGCTGCATGTGTGAGGTGCCTCGTGTAAACCTGTGGGAGGATGGCAAATAGCCTTCATGATTGTATTCCACTTTCCAGTGGAGGAGGTGAGCCAGAGTCGGGTGCCAGGTGGACCCTCACTTCATGGAAAAGAGACTTCTTTAATTCATCAGCTGAACTGATGATCTTCAGCTGACTTTGTGTGGAGGGGACAAGTGTCCTTTCCACAGAGCATACATGTCATTTCATCCCATAGGCATTTACTGGGGTAATTTCTCTATCCATCCTACAGGCTTGGTCACATTCTGTTTCCAAGAGCTGAGCTAATGCTTTGGGTACTCCCACCCTGCAGCAGCCATGAGGCAAGGCCTTCATTTAAACCTCAAGGGAGATATTGGTGTTAATGTGTTGGAAGTCACGTTTGTGAAGGGTTACAATGTGAGCACAAGCAGTGACTGTAACTCAGCTGCTGTGTTGTAACTTGGTTGCCTGTTTGTATACCAAGAAGAAACCTAAATTCCATTTCCCAGTGGTGGAGTGGTGTTCAACAGCCTAGATTTGAAAGTTAATGAAGATCAACATAATTAAGGCTAAAGTAGTTATGAATGTGAGTATCTCCAACAGCATTTGATGCAATTAGAAAATTTCATTTTAATTCAGGACTTTAGTTAATGGAGACTAAATTTCTTGTTTGACAAGTGCTGAGCTGGTGAACTGCCCATGGTTTCAGGGCAGCTCCCAGCAGGCTAATGCATGGCTGCTGCTCACCAATGGAAAACTGGCAGCAAGGTGAGAGAACAAGCAGTTAACTAAAAATACAGAAATCCCAGTCTAAGAGACTGTGTTTTGTCAGTATAATCCCTCGTGCTTTGGTTGAGCTGTATGGCAGTGGTTCCTTTCCCTGCTCACCCCAAGGCACAGACAATGTCAGTGTCCCACTGGAAAGTCAGCTGGTGCACTGCTGAACTGGGTGGCAGTGTGAGCACAGCAGGGTATTGCACACTTAGTCCCCAGCAGTAAATGTGGTGATGTGCTTTCATCACTCAAGTCTTGCCAAAAGGAAGAGAGGAGCACAGAGGTGCTGGCTGGTGGTCAGGGCTCTCTCAGTTCACCACCCACCATCCTCCCTGTTCCCAGCCTCTGGAGGAGCTGAGGACACCCTGCCAAGCCTGTCCATCATTGAAGGGTTGCATCTCTCCCTCGCAGAAAAGCAGCTACTGAGGTGGCTGCAGCAGCAAGAGCACAGCTTGGGGACCGAACCAGCCCATCATCATATCGAGGGATGTGACTTCCTTAGTGCCTCCATCTCCCCTGGCACCAAGGTGAGAGCAGTATCTCCTCTGTCAGGTGAACTTGGCTGCTTCCCATGGCCTCTGGAGAAGAGCTTTTCTTGCCTTCGTCTCAGAGAGAGGTTGGGGATGGCATAGATGCACCTTAGCTTGGGAAGCCTTACTCTAGATTTCATGGGGAAGCACATTGTTCAGCCTGCAGTTTCTGGGTTTTGTACATTGTTCATCCTGACCCACTGCTGAGCTGGCAGTCTGTCCTCTGTTTGCATGAGCAGCTGAGAGATTTTCTGTGCTAACTGAATGCTCTCCTAGCTCTGAAGGGGCTGTTCATCTCTCTGCTTGGTAAGGCTTTTGCACTTGCGTTTTTTTCCGAAGCAGAGTTTGGTGGTGCAAACCACTCTGTCTCTGCTACTGAAATTCAGGCAAGCTGGAGAGCCCCTACCACACACACAGGTAAGAGGGTAAAATGAGCCCTTTCTGTGACCTGGGTCAAGAGAAATCACGGGAATCGGTTTCCACTCTCTCAGAACATGAGGGCATGTGAATGACTGCTGACTAATAGAGGGGAGATGAGAAGGGACAGGAGTCTCCTGGAGGCCTGGAGAAAACACAGTATGTTTTCTGTGTAGAGAGTTAACTTGTACTGTGACTTTCTGGGAAGTAAGGAGTGAATTTTTCCCCTTGATGTCCAGATTGTATGGTTGAAGCCTTCCTGGATGGGGCAAAACTAAACAAATGTGATTAGTTTGAACCCAACCTACCTTTTCATTGTACTCTGATGCAAACATGAAGCAAGTTGTACAGTGCTGGCATGATCTTCAGCTTGCTAATTTTTTCAATATTTATTTTACATTATTTCAGATGCATTTAAGGGAATATAATTTATTCACTACCCATCTGGCATCTTTGTCTGAGCTTAGTATTCATCTGCGGTTTGAGTAAAATGAATATTTCACATTTTAAATTATGTATGTACATTATGTATGATGCCAGCAGTGCTGGCATCTCAGGCTCAAAGACCTGTGCAGTTACCTGAGTATCACACATTTTTTGGCATCTCCTAGTAGATGATGGGGAGCTTTTGCTGGCCTGTCAGAAAGCCATGCCTGACTGCAGCAGACCATGTCCTGTAGGATACAGAGGGGGAGGCTGGCAGAGCTGACCTGTGCTGGGAACTTAAGAGCCTTCTCCTTGAACAAAAACCATGAGCCCTTTGCTTTCCCCTTCAGAACAGTGGTCTTTGCTGCTCCTCTTCCACCTCCATTTCCCCCTGGTTAGCAATATCCTGACTGTGCTTTCTGGGTTTTATCCTCCCCTGTCCCTTTCTTCCTTTCTCCCTTGGTGAGCACGGTTCTGCTCCCTGGCAGTTGCCATAGAGATAACACCCTTATCGATGCCTCTGTTTTTCTCTTGTGCCCCTCTGGCAGAGCCAGTTGCATCATCCCAAATGTGCCAGCCTGCCCTGCTCCCTGCCACATGAGCAGGCTGTGCTGCAGAATGCTGAGCTGAGTACCCCTGTCCTGGATGGATGCCTGAGCCACTATTTTGTACTTCAGGCTCCCAGAAAATTGCACTGATTGGTGCAGTGTAATCGAGGACACTGAATCTCCAAATAATACTATGGCAGGACTGGACTTAGAGTTCCTGCTGGCTCTTCCCAGCTCTGTGCCTTGAAATCTCATGCGACTGTCAGCCACAAGCGACTGGATGCAAACGGGGCCGTTTTCCATGGGGAGAAAAGCTCATCCCCCCAGTGTCTCAGGGTCAGCTCAGAGGTGGTGTCTGGGGCTCCAGGGGCAGCCAGAGTCCTGGTTGTTTAGTCCATAAGTCCTGTGACATTCATGATTTTAGGAGGCGGCACCCCACCTCGACTGGACGCACACAGTGGCCACTTTCCAATGGAAATAAAACTCAATCCACCTTCTGCCTTCAAGCTGCCAGGGGCCCTGATCGGCTTGGGTGCCAGGCCAGAGCAGAATGCCAGTGTCTGTGAACAACTGAGTGCCACCCGCCGGGTGGGGTATGCAGGAGAGAGGCAAAGCAGGAACAAGGGACTTCATCAGGGTCAGTCCTTTCATTTCGCTCCCTCAGTGCCCTGGCTGTGACTTCAGGTTGCTGCAATCTGTAGCTGACTCATAACAGCACTGAGAGATTCAGTGCTGATGACTGGCTGAGAGATGAGAGGTAACTGGTTTTTCTCCCAATCTAATCTCACACCCCAGAGAGAAGAGATCATGTGGAAACAAAGCAAAGTGCTGAGTTAGTGTCCTCTGCTGACCTCGTGAATATGATTATCTGAAAGGATAGCTTTTACTTGGCAGCTTTGTGCATGCTGTTCTGGGTTCAAAATGATCAATATGCCTTCAAGAAGCTTCTCCTAAATCCTTCTGACAAATTATTAATAGAAGTAATTAGAGCAGTCAAAATATACAGAAAACTTAAGACTTTTTCCTGTTCAGAAGCTTGACTGCTGGGAATGCAGTATGCAAGATATTAATTTTGCCTTACACTTCCTCAAGATGATTTTCTGACAGAAGAGAAGCTTTGTTCTTTTCAAGTGCAGTAGAAATAGCAACATGGCCAACTCCAAATTGAGTCTAGATTTGATCAGGTGCAGATAGATGTCTAGAAGAGCCTGTGTTTTCCTCCTGTGTTCACAGACAATTAGAGGAAATGTGTCTTTATCTGGCAAAAATGAACAGAAGAGCAGAGAACCTCAAAAAGCTCAGAAAAAGGAGTGTGCTTGAACAGTTTCTCAGGAACTGCAGGACAAAACCTGTCCTGCTTCCTACATTGCAATACAGGAGGGAGATTATGAACTGCCTGATATCCCTAATGTGCAGTGCCAGTTAATTGTTGGATGTTACAGAAAATATTCTCTTTGTCACCTTCAGTAGGGCACAGGGGATTTGACTAGAGGTAGAATCACAGAGAGATGACTGCCTTCCCTGCGGAGACTCAGATGGAAGGGACACTTTGACAGGGTAAATTAGATGCAGGACAAAGACCTTCTGATCACAGCTGGTTTCAATGGGCTTATTTGAATGGGAAAACTCTGAGCTAAGGGCAAACTCTGCTGATGACTCAGAGTTGTGTATTGCATTAAAAGAATTGTAGGGTTTTTATTTTCAGTACTTCTGAGATTTCCTCTTCCCTACTGACACCACTACTAAAATGTTAAAAGATCTGAAGGGATGGAAAACAGCCCACTTGTGATGTTTGCTTTCCTGCTGAGCAGCCACTAGCAGGACAATTTTACCAATCAGTCGGAACCCCAAGAAAATTTTGCTGCAACTTTGTAAAATCTGACTCCATCCTTCAAAAGAGGAAGTATAGCCTGTAGAGAGAACACACTGACTTGGCCCTCTGAAGCATAAAGCCGATTTTGAGATATCTCTTCTTGTTTTGGGAAAGTGTCTAGTCCTTGTCCACTTCTTTAAAAAGTTTGAATGATACTTTTCTAGTGAGGCTGGGCTGTTCTTGTTGCAAGTTCTTCCTGGCAGTGAGTGTTGTATGTTTGAGGTCCTGCCACCACAGCATCTTGAAATTATCTGGAGAATTCTTGCTTTAACTGTAGGATACCTATAAAAATTGAAATGTTGGATGTGGAAAGTACAACTCTAGTTCATAGAAAAATGTCTTCTGCCACCAAGTTACTCTCCAGGACATTGGATTGTGGGTCAAGGCTATTCAGCTGTGTGACAACACAGGCTCTTACTGCTTTTGAAGATTGCTGCTAGTCCTGTGGTTGATGGATGAATGTTTTGGGCCTCAAAGCTGTCCCAGCAGCACTTCTGAGACACAGGATTTTAACTATGAAATAGTAGAAAAAAAAAAATCACAACTTTCTACCTCTGCTGACTAGAGAAAATAGACCCAACAGATAACAGTTTTGAGATGAGCCAGATGTGGATATGTTTTCCCCAGAACCGGAGGCTCAAACCTTGTGTTTATGGTCCCAGCAGTTGTACATGTGCATGTCCCCTCTGGTGTGGCTGACCTGTTCTCCCATGGAAGCAGCCATTGACTCCAGAGCCTGTCTGGTTCCCCAGGTGGCTGCAGCAGCACCATGGTGGGACTGACAGGTTTAATGTCACAGCACTGCTGAGCGATGTTGCTGGAGCTGAAAGACTGAAATGGCTGAAGCCAGTGGCTGTGCTGGCTGGGTGAAAGATGTTCCAGATGTCCCAATCACTGTGTAATTTCCAGAAATACATCTGCATTTCTTCTCCCACAGTATTCTGAAAAAAACCTGCAAGGCATCAGCAAGAGACACAGGTGGCCAGTGACTCCAGCACACTCCAGTCCTAAGGGGAAATCTAGTCTAAGCACATAAAAGTCTGTGTGCATCTGTGTCAGAAGCAGACACTGAATTTTTCACTTCTTTCTCATGCCAGAGGGGCTGCCTGCTCAGTTGGCTTGCCATGAGCATTAGGAAATCTCTAGGGCAGCCTAAGCACCGGTTTGTTGAGGGCTTGTTTTGGGAAACTCATCATGACCTCACCTTTGTAGGCTGTCATGCCTGTGGTGTCACTGCCCTCACCATGTGGGCCCAGCACAGCCCTGTGGTATACTGTTATCCTGGCTGGATTAGCACACACAGCATCTGCTTCTTCCAGAGACGGATCAGAAGGCAAATGAGATGAATATGTCCCATGTTAACACATCATCAGTGATCAAACATACAAAGGAAGAAGGTGGTGACTTCAGTGGAAGTCATCTGAGTGAACCAAAGGTGCTTATAACTGTCCACTTCTTCTTCTTGCCAAGATACTGTTTGGGAAAAAAAAAAAAAAAAGTTGCATTTTGAGCATGAACTCGACCTTACTTTAGGGTTGGAGTATCTTGGAAGTTTTTGTGTTTGATTGTTTGTCCCTTCTTGCACTGATTTCCTGGCTATTCCTGCTTGAAAGCTTTACTGGACAATGACTGAATCCTTTTGGCTTTCCTGCCAGAAAGCAGATCATCACAAGAAAAATATTTCATGTATCACATTTTGCAGACAAACCCAAAAAGAACTTGGATGCTTCCCTTCCCCTGAACTTGCTCCCAGATCTCACAGGGCATTTTATTCAAGCAATGTGGCAAAAGCCTGCCTTGCAGTGACTTCAGAGGAGCCTCAATGATCCATCTTTATTAAAGATTGAGCCATTCTCCAAGGAGAAACCTGAGCTGTCCTGCCTTTGAGCACAAAAGTTGTGATGCTTCTGGTCTCCTAAAAGCGTTTGTGTGACCACGTGTGCGAGGCTCTCACTGATGTTAAATGGACCCTTTATACACAATGTTTTATTCCCCAAAAGACAATGTATTCAAATGCTGATTGTAACAGCAACCTATCTCCTGCAACAAAAATACTGAACAAGATGCTGGATCAAAGTCATCTCTTGGACCTGATTACAGTTTTTCTTGAGACCACCGAGTCAGAAATGAGTTCTTCCTGAGCTTACTGTGCTCAGCAGCTGGATGTCCACCAGGTAAGTGAAGGTTCTGGGCCTGTTTCAGGAACTCTGCTTAGCCCTTGTTTCCCAGGAGAGGTCCAAGGCAAGGTGTGGGTGACCTTGAGGTGTGACCTAACCCCAGAAACTGAGATCTTTGGATTATCAGTTTCTGATGGAACATTGCACTGAGGTACCTGGAAACGAACCTGTTTTAATTAGATTGAGCCATAAAATCTCGATGTCTGACCCTAGGCTTTGCAATGCTGTTTGTTGGTCATCACAATGCCTGCTATTTCAGGCAGACTTCCTCACTAGGGCAAGGAGAAATCCTGTCCTGAGGTCTGGACCTCTCTGGAGGCCTGGGAGTATTTGCCCTCAGCCATCTGGGTGGCTGGGCAGAGGTGTGGTCTGGGAGGCCAGAGTTTCAAAGGGCATGTTGCACCTGCCTCCCCAGTCACTGCTGGGTAGTCTCAGTTTTGAGGCCGCTGGGATTTGAGTATGAAGCTGATTCTTCAGAGGCAGCATTTGTTTTCAGCTCTATCTCGAAGTTTTGTGCAAATTTTCTAGCAAAAGTAAAGTTTCATGAGGAAAGTCTAACCACAAAGCAGCAGAGGTGGTAAAAGGGAGTGGGTAGGAAAGACACTTGCTCACCTCCAGTCTATTTTAATTACATGTTGTGAAGTAAAGGGGCCCTAACAACGCCAGTCAAGTATCCTCAGAAGAACAGAACTATCTGCATGTTTTATCTTCAATAACACTGGGGGTTTTTCACTTTTCTATAGGGAATTAAGCAACTCTTTCATGAGGCGGATCTGGGGCAGCGTGTGCCTGTGTCCTAAATTCCTGGTAAGGGGAGAGGAGTTATGTAACTGGCACAAGGAGATTAAAACTCCTACTATGCTCACTCAATAAAATTGGTATCAGGGGAAAATACATGACAAAGTAGGCTTAAACAAACAGCACAGAGACAACAGACCTGACTGACGTATGTAAGGGTTACAAGGAAGACACAGTAATTTTAGTAGTGATTTAAGAGTTTAAAGGAGCAATGGCAGATTAGGGGTAAATCCAGTGCTCATCTGTATGTTACAAACAGCTGATTATTTTCATTAGAAAGTTTTTCTTTAACTTTTGGGTTTTTTCCTATCCAGTCTTAGCTGTCTGGTGTGAAATCTGGCAGCGTATGTTGGATCAGAGCACGTTCCCACTGAAACCCAGTCTAAAGGCTTCCACAGGCTTGTCAGTTTTCCAGGGTCTATCAAACTTCACAAATATTTATCAAACAGATAAGCTTCTACAGCAACTCGTTCTAGACCATTGAAGTTATTTCTTGGAAAAGATAAAATTTGTTAAGAAAAGAAACCGTATTAAAATGTCCTAACAGATAGCATTCCAATGACAACTAGCCTCCTAAATGCCCAGCATAAAAAGGAAGAATAGCACAGCATTTGATTTCCTGAGTGCTAAGAAACGAGCTAAGAACAACAAATATTGTCCCTGTTTGATTTGAAATGGAGCCATGCCCATGCTGGCGCTCCTGTGCAGTCCTTGCAGTTCTGAAGTGTTTTCCCACCATGTTTGGAGCCTTCACACAGGCATTTGGTGTGTGTTTATGCCTCTGTAGATATTTGGAGCTACCCAAAGAGGTTCATACTGCTCACCTTTCCCCATTCCTGATGTAAATATAGAGAGGCTGTAGCTCCTTTCTAAAACCTGCTTGGGTTTAGCAGGTTTTTAAAGAGTTATTCTGTTGTGTCTGAAAAACAAGAGGAAGACTATAACTTATATTATTTATGTGCATGCTACGTTTTGGCTTTCTCAGAGCTTGGTGTAACAGAGGTACATTTTCATTGCTCAGATCCCCCTCTCTTCCTCAAGTCTAATAAAAGCCAGCTATAAATCAGCTATCTAGTGCTTTCACAATGCTAGGGCACACACAAGAGGGGGTCTGATGGGCAAATGTACTTGGTAAAAGGCCAGACTAACTTGAAGGAATTCCAAGTTAAACAGAGACCCTTTAACAAGTATCCATTGAGCTCTGATGAGGTTAGAGCAGGATGTGTGAAGGGCAAAATAATCTCTCAGCACTCAACAGGAGCAGAAGGTCAGTGAACCCTGGAGGATCATTGGCATTTCTTGCTCTTTGCCTCCCATTTCTGGTCTGAAAACTGTCAAGGCCCCAGCCTCTTCAGAACCTCATCACTGCAAAAAGGCACTCTTTCCTGGCAGTCTTAGCTGTCTTTGGAACAGAAGGATCCACTGGAAATGCCTCTGGTGTCCCTCAGTGGTGATATGCTATTACACACTGATTGCAGAGTCTTAATGTTCCCTGTGAAAAGGAGAATATGCCCACCTTTGTTAAGTGTCAATGTTTTCAGAGATGTGGAAAGAGATACCAAAGGATGTGGGGAGACAGGGAAAATAATGTTGCTTGCTTTTCCCTTTAGGATTGTGATAGCTGAGTTTCATAGAGGTGTTCCAAGTCCTACCACTGCTTGGAAATGAAAACCAGGGCCGGAGACAAAGGCTTAGCTATAGCAACAGTGCAGCTGGGAATGCTCATTACAAACACTGTGTGTCATTATGGTGGTGTGGGAAAACTCTTCAGAACCTCTACTACCTTTCAAGAGCTCCTACCTTCCTTTCCTCCTCTTGGCACACTGTTGCAGTCTGCTGCTAGGAGGCCTTGTGTATCCTGCTTTGTATTTAGTCTCCTACTCCTGGCCCTTGGTTCTTCCATCAGCTGTTTTCAAACAACCTTTTTTTGCCAATCTAATGCACACTAGACATCTAATTTTAGAGAAGAAATTATCCCGGGTGCTTTTCTGACTTGCACTGTAATACATTTTTCTTAAACAGCAGCTTGCTTTTTAATCTTCCAAAAGTGATTTAGCACTTGGAAAAGCAGCCTCATTTGGGCCTCCTTTACCTGCTGTTTCACATTTTTGTGATGAGAATTATAAGTAAAATCATATTTCAAAGTCTTTAATCATGGTCTGAAGGTTAATACCAAGGGGTCACCCTCTGCATTTCCCTCAGGTTTTAGCAGGAATACTTGGTTCCTGTGCATGTCACAATTTCTGTGCTATACCAACTATTGCCTGGTTGTTACTGAAATCACAATAGAGAATTGCTTGGTTGGAGGTAAAGCTGAGCTGTGATATGTGTTGTCCAATCTTATCAGACAAGTGTGAGGCTAAGATCCAACAAGAGTGATGACTTCATGCTTTAGATACCAAAGCTAAACATTCCAATTTTGTGAGGAGAACAAAAAGACACCATTTTGTATCTGTCTGGGATGTTGTCAGTACTTTTTCTGTCTCCTACCTGAACTCAGGCACCTAAGGATTACATTTTTCTTGTTGACTTCTTTTTCTCAGCTGAATTTACATATCTATGCTGAACTCTTATGTCTTGATCCAGAACCTGCACAAAGGGATAAAATATTTTCAGAAAACTTCTTTTTAACTTTAATGGCTGTGGTGTCTTTTCACAAAGAATTTGCTGTGATTTAGCAGCATGACTACTAAATAACATGCTATAACTAGCATGATCTACCTAGCTTTGTAGAGAGATGTAATAAAAAGTAAAGACAAAATTTCAAAGTCTTGGGGAAAAAGCAAACAATACACAAGAAGGCTGAGAAAACTTTGTTTCTTCTCCATAATATCAGCTGGTTTAATAAGAAACATAACTTCTCTAAAACCTCAGCCTTGGATAGAATTACTGCAATGTTACAGAACAAGACACATTACGGTAGGATGTCTTGAAAGGCCTTTTTCTTTGTTTATGTGTAGTATCCCTGGGAAGAAAGAAACATGACCGTCATTTACAAATGAATAATTGATTGTCTGAGCAACAGTTAAAGAAAACAATAGCAAAAAGAAAAGAAAAGGCACAGCAGGTATTTTGATAACTAGTCAAACAGCAGAGAGCAGAGTGACTTGCCAGGTGTGCCTCATTCTAATGTCACTCTGTTGTCCCGCCAAAGGATCGGTGTGGTTTGTAGATGTACACAAATACTGGGGAGTGACAGACTCACTTACAAATACAGCTCCTCTCACCTCTTTGTTCTGGGTACCTGCCAGCCATGATCAGCAGAGTATAAACGAGCCCTTTCAATGCCTTCATTTTTTTCTTCCATTTTAGGGTCCTCTTTTTAAGCCTTCTTTTGGTTTTGCTGTAATATGATGCTAATTCTGTTATAAGTGAAAATGTTGACAGGCGTATGTTTCCTCTGTAGGTTTAGAGCTTGTGGGTGAATAACGTGTCTGTGTGCCACATTTAGCTTTGTGCTTTGCTGGAACAGTCTGTTCCAACACATCAGTTTTTTTCCCCTAGACCTCACCTTTCTGCCCATATGAAATACAAGCTGCTTGCTATTTCATATCTTGCTCCTTTATAATGAGCTAATTCTTTTCCTACACTGTCTTCCTCCTACTGTCCCATCTTTTCTACATCTCTGTAGAATTCTTCAAGCAGGAAATGGATCTCTTCAAGCCAAGTGCTCTGCTTGGTTGCTGCTGTGTATTTAGGGTAACTGCAGTCCTCTAGTGGCCCAGAATCCCTGTAGAAGACCATGGAGACCAAGGAGATAGTCATGGTTCCCAGGGAACTGAGAGACATTGAATTTGCATCCTATGTTTTGATGCCAAACTCTGGAAGGAGAGCCTAGGCATTTCTTAATGTCTCCGTTCTCTTGCAAACAAGAGCTGCAGTTGCCATGGATATGTTTTGAGATCTTACATGGAAGGGGAAGAGGTTGACAAGGCATGTCCCATGGTGCAGCCTGTGCACTTAGACCACAGTCTCTTCAGGAGCTGCAGCCAAGGAGACCCAAACTCAGCAATGTGAAGTCCCAACTCATCTACTGAATGGACAGAAGGAACAAACAGCAAAGAAGGACTGGTTGAATGTGATTTGTGAGTGCCAGCCAGCAGTGAATGCTGCTCTAGAATCGGGAGTCAGCGGACCTGCTGCTCAGCAGCAACATGCAAAGCTACTCCCGTATCAGTCCTGTGTTGGGAGCAGATCCCAGTCCTGAACCACACCTACTGTGTGCTGCTACTGGAGCAGAGCAGAGTCATGTAAAAAGAAACAGCACATCTGAATTTCCTCTCCCTATTTATAGTTCTGTTCAAGAGAACACAACATTTTTTCCTGGAAAGGAACCATCTTAAATCTATGGGAATAAGAAAAGTACATGGGTGCTTTCCAAGCCATCTCCAGATTCAAGCATTAATGTAGGAATAGATTTGGACTAAAAATATCCACTGATTTAATTTTTGGCAGGTAAAAGGCAGCTACCTGAGGGACAACACAGGTAGTTGGGGCTCTTGAAGAAGTGCTGACAGACTTGATTTGGGATTTGTGCAGCTGGCTAGACCATCAGAGGTGTACATATTACTGCATTTTTCCCTGTAACACCAGACCTTTTGGTACTTAGTGCTCTTCTGTAACCATGTTTAAAGTTGATGTAGAATGAAAAATGCTCCAAGTGACAGTGATGACTCCTTGCTTTGGAGGGTGTTGCCTGTTAGCTCAGCTCAGATGACTGGTTTCAGATGATCCTGGGAGATTTCTGTTTTAATCCAGAATTGTGCTTCCTTTGGAGACATTTTTCTATTGGCGAAAAACACAGTTCCTGGCATACTCTCCTAAACTATGCTTGTGCTGATCTTCCTTCTTTCCTTCCATTACCATGCTTATCAGACAGGTGCTTGAAACGCCTGGGCTCACACTCATCAACCTATCCTGGAGTCTTCTAGGATTGTGGTTCTTTGGGAAGAACAAAATCACTTAGGGGTCCTATAGACACCATGTGTTCCTGTCTCTCCTCATCTCCCCAGAGTCCTTCATGATATGCTCGAGCCATGGCTGCAGCATCTGCCACCTCTCTGTGCCCCGCTTGGCGTGCAGTGGGGATGTCAGGGCTGGGTTCATCCCACAGCTGTAACTGCAGCCATGGCTGGGCAGCATCCCCAGCATCACCACCACATCCCAAAGGCAAGGACCCATGATCTGGGAAGGCTGAGGATTCTCACAGCCTGGGTACTGCGGGCCCACAGAGAGACCAAGTCATGTGGGGATATTAACGACCCCACTGCCTGGGGCACCCACCCCACCTCTGGGGACTCAGCACATCTGCTTATAAACAAACAATATTGCAAAGAAAAGAATCATCTTAGTAAATATTTATCTGAGTGCCATGTAAGTATATATTTAAATTGGCTCACTGTATTCAGTAACAGGATTTGCCAGCAAATGGACAGTCTTCTGTGTGAAATAATTCAGTTATAACAATTAAGGATCTGTCAGATTTCCACCAGATGAATAGTTATTTAATTAAGTGAGGATATATGTCCTGTACTATTTAATACATAATACAATTCTTTTAATGAATATGTGAGCTAAGATTAAGGCTGCTAATTTAATCACTGACAGCAGAGTCTCTCTGTGTGGAAAAGAATGCTTTTGCATTGACACATTAATGGTTGCTAATTTTTCCATGCAGTTATTTTACATGCAAAGATCCAAAAAACACTATTTTCCTGGAGGCAGGAATAAAACTGCAAAAGCTTTAGAGGAAGCTGAGCAGGGAGCTGTGGTTCTGTCTTTCTTACAGAAAAAATGTAATTTTAGAGGGGAGAAGAGTCTATGACTTTTTATTGGGAAATTCAGGCAGGTGGAAAACCCTTGATCAGTCATCTCAGTTGCCTCCACTGGTTCTGAACATCTTATTTCCCAATACCCAGTACCAGTTCCAGGTGTTTGGGGGAGAACTATGGCTTCTTGCTGGCCAGTCCTGCATTCCCAGCACACTGATTTCTCCAAAACAGATTGTATGTTTTTGTATGAGTCTGTATCTGCTGCATGTTAAATTAATATTGTGTGTACTGGTGTCAGGAGACAGGAAGAATAAGCAGCCTCTAAGCAGACAGAAGGCTGTGTTTAGGTCTAGGCTGAGTATGCCCTCTGCCTGCCAAACACAAAAAATCCAAACCCTAGTGCCTCTTCATTTCCTGCTAGAGACTTACATAGGTTTTTCCTCCTTGGGTTTAAAACTTTCAAACGTGGTTACAGCCTTGTGACAGCCACAAGAGCACATGGTGTGGCTTCCATGCTGTCAGGCCATGGGGCACTAACATGGGCCCTCCCTGTCCCTGCCCAGCCATGGGCCAGAACCTCACTTGAGTCCCAGCACAAGTGCTGCCATAGAAAGCTCAGCTCAGCACAGCCATGGCTCTGCCAAGCCCAGTTCCATCCCCAAGGCCCTGCCCAGCCATTCTGGGACAGTGGCTGATCCTGGTTTCCTGCACCAAGCCTGAGTCTGACCCCCACCCCTGGGGGTACATCCTGGCCTGGCCTTGTCCTATCCCCATGGCCAGGGAGTTGCTGGAGCTGCTCCCAGGCTTCCCTGGTCCTTGGCTGGGGTCTCCCTGGGAACACCCACTGCCTCTGTCATTCACAGTGCTCTGACATGTGGTGTCCAACTTTCCAAACACCACCGTGGAAAGACCCCTTTCACCATTTCAGCTGAGAAAGATTAATCCAGAAAGGGCTTGGGCTAAAGTACACACAAAGGACTTCTGTGGTTCCTCCTTTATGATTTTTCACCAGGAACACAGGACTCCCCGTTAAAGAGGCAGTGAGTCTCTGAGAAGCAGCCTCTGTCATGGTGGAATATAGAGGTTCCTGAGCTAGATTTAAATGAAATGCAGGGGATATCACAGAGGAATCCAGCTGTGGGACTCAGCATGGGCTAAATTTATCCTGTTCTGTGCACTCTGCTGTACTCTGGTTTAGAGGTTTGACAAATGGTCTACAGGTCTGAATATTTCAGAAACAGCCTGGCATGACTCCCAGGTTCAAATAGGAAGTAAAGACTGCCAAAAGACATTGGGAAAAGAAAAAGAGCTGCTTGTCACTGGCACTTAGAGGACTTTAGTCTTTCAAGAGAAGATTCTGAGCTCCTGATGAGAGCAGACTTTCATAAACTGCATTCTAGTTTTACAATTGTATAGCCAGGCTACATCTTTTGTTCCCAGAGCTTCTGAAGTTGCTAAAAAAAAATACAAATCAGTTATTGAAAGCTTTTTTCCCCTTCCCTTTTGCCAAGACTGACTCTCCTTAGTAATGCTGAGCCTGTGCACACTGCTCTATCAGGAGGGAAACTGCAAGTTATCATGAAATGGAGAGCCACAGCATACACCTTTGTGGGGAAGAGTAAGGAGAGCAATTTCCCCTTCTAGATATTGCTTCCTTCCCTGTGCAGATTATGTGTAGATATGAGTGGAAACCCACCTAATCCATAAGCCCAAACTGTTTGGAAACACATTGTAGCATGAAAGTCAGGTTGCTCAGGTCCCATTTAATGCTCAGCACAAAGTAATGCTTCATGACCTGCTGGTTCAGAAAAGATGGTTTATTTTAAATGTTTCAGTACATGACTATGCCTCACTGTGCCATCTGTGTTTTGAATGCAGCAGGTTCTGTTGTGTAGGTATGTGTATTTATGGTGTAAATGTAAGTGAGAGAAGCTGAGGGTGACTATCTACCTGCTTACACTTCTCATTTCCATGAACTAGACAGGCATCTGTATCGTTGCTTAACCTCAAGCTAAGATTAGTGGCATTAGAAGTTTTCTACACATCTCACTGAAGAAGTAGCAGAGAGTTTTTCCAGAACCAAATGTTTATTTCCAGTATCCAGCAGAATACAAGTCTCCTGGATTAACTGCAAATTCAAAACTGATTATGAATGACCAAGGGAATGACACAGTTTTTTTAGCCAGCCAGGTAAGACACAGTCTTTGATCTTGGACTGCAGTAAAAATGCTGCTTTGATTTAATTGTCACTTAAATGGGTATAAAGGACGAATAGCTCATGTAAATCTTACATCTGTACTTCACCTTCTGGTAAATCTCACAGGCTCAGTGATGATGTGACCTAATTTAAAATGTCTTTGAGTATTTATTCAGAATGAGTTTTCCCAGAGTAGTTTGGAGCACTTTTCTATTTGAAAGGAGAAAGTAGGTTAAAAAAAAAAGGTATTTTACAAGGAAAAGTCAAGGCAAGAACACTCAGCATGAAGGTCTGGTTAGACACATGGCAGTGTTTAATCCTTACTGTTCCTAATCCTTCAAGCCAGGCTTGCAACACTGGGGGCTTTTCAGTTCTTACTCCTGGACATACCGACTGCTAAGAGGACAGAGCAGTCCCAGTCTCCTCACTTTGTGTTGGCTTAATAGGAGCAGTGTAAAGGACAAGATGCAGCATATGTTAAAAGTATATGCCTGTGGGCTCCATGTGTCATGCAGCTGGAAGGCTGCTGCCTTATAGAAGTAATAAGTAATATGGCCAAGAAACAACCATTATAATCAGGCATGTGGGCAGCCAAGTGAGTAATACTGCCAGGAGGAATGCCTACAGTACAGCAGTTGTGAAATACTGATTAAAAAGTCCTAAAGTGGCTGCTTTCCCCTGACAAGTGATTCCTGCTGAAACAGGCATGTTTCCAGGCTAATAGTTTCTAAGTGCACTTTCAGGCTTATACGTTTTGGATGTCTTTAGCTGAGGCTGGTTTGTTCTTCCTGTCTGTGTATGCAATGCCTCCTATCATAACCCACCATTTCAGCTTATCATCTCTCTCCTGGGAATCGTGAGTTCCTCCACAGAACTGACTGGAAACCTCCCACCATGCATCATTTCCTGGACAGTTCAGTCAAACCCTACTAAGATAAGCTTTCCTATGGTAAAGAGAACACTAGATGTATCAGCTGCTTTTCTTTTTTTTTTTCCTCCCCTTCACCTCATCCTTATTGTATGTGAAATGTGAGGCTGAAATCTGCCCCTTTCAGATACTGGCTGCTGTTAAAAATAGACGTCTCCAATAAGATGTCTTGGGGGATGGGGTATTGTTGGCAACCTGATCAAACCTATCACTTTGCAATTTTTGCTCTCCTACTTCCCCCCACCTCAGTTACATGAGTACATTGTCACTCAGAGATTTTGTTATTTATTTTAAAGAAATTCTTCCTATAGTAGTACCAGCAACCCAGAAATGAAGCAAGTTGTTCTGCAAGGGTCAACAATTAATATTATAATATTCTATTTATGTAGTTCACCCAATGTTAGAGATTTATCCCAATATCATTTGATCATTGTAAGAAAAGTAATGTTAATAATATTTAAGATAAAACTGGAAACGGAACTTAATAACTTCATAATTCCTGTTTTGCAAAGCCTTGTCTGCTTCAAAACAGCCTTAAGATCTTGACAGCATCTCATTCAGTACAGACATATTCATAATATTGCTGTGGGCTCCTAAGAGTTACTCTGCTGCACTCAAGGGTATTACTGGTGCTAGTTCTGCCTGCAGTCCGCTCAGCCCCTCGCTATCAAAAGCGTTTGTTAGACTCATTTTGTGATGTATGTGGCCTTTTGAGGTCTCCAGTTAAAAGAAGTGTTGAATCTATGAGACATTCTTAGCTGTTGGCAGCTACAAGACATTTTCCTAATCAAAAGAAGCAAGTTCAGAGTATGGTTGTTATTGCTGCTCCTGTTCTTTTTTAAACGTCCTTATGGCAATTGTGCCAAATGTCACCCTTTGAAGAACATGAAGGGAGCTGATCAAGTTAAATTCCAAGATTGCTTTGTCATCATAAAAGGGTAAGGAATGACTGCAAATATTCTTTATGAAAAACAAATGGAGTGTGTAAGTTTCTTTCCCTGTTTTTTCTTGAGTGGAGTAAATCCCAATTTGTAGTGGCAGGTATAAGAGAAGGACAAGAATCCTAGGCAACAATCCAGGGGAAAATGGATGCCAACACCTAAAAGTGAAATAATTGAGAGTCGGTTCCTCTTTGCATACTTAAGGCTGGAAGCTAGTGACAATTAGTGATGAAAGTCACTCTTTCCTCCAGCAGAACAATGTCCTGCTTTACTGGCATTTTCCTATTGGTGTTTGTCAAGTGTCTCTTCTGGAGCATGAATGACCTTACAGCAGAGAGCTGCTAGTATCTTCTACTCTCTGCAATAAAAGTGGTTTGGCTTCACTTTTGAGGCTTCAGAGTAGAGCTTTACAGTTTTAAAGAAATGTATATATGTTGGTGTGTGTGTCATACATACACACACGCATAACTATGTATCTACATATAAGGTCAAACTCATTGTTTATTAATGTTCTTGTGGCTGTAAATACTTATGATATAGGAAAATGCAATATGACCTTATAAAAATAACATATTATTATATAGTAAAGTACAGGCTCCCATTGTAACTCAGTTGCTATTTGCTAATTAACAAAACTAACTTTCCCAGACACGAATGGGAATTATTGAGGTTTAAGTGTTATTTTGATTTTTGGTTGTTTAAAAATTTCCATGGCTAATCTCTTCTTTATAAGTATCAGATGTTCTTCAAGGCTAGCTTGTGTAATGCAGTGCTGAGAACAGCTGGATTTTTTTGCTGGTGCTGGTGACTCCAAATCTCCTGCACATCTGCAGTGTGCACCTATGGCTCTGGAGCAGAGGTACCTGCAGTTGCCTGGCTTTCACTGACAGGTATATAGGAAATCAGTTGTGGTATTTAATGTAATTGGCTCCGTTTCATTTGGGAGGGTGGGAGTTTACAGTGGTGATCTGAGAGCTCAGCAGAGTTTAGCCAATGTGATCATGCTGAAATGCAGTATTGGACAGAAGTGACAAATATGCTTACTCAGAAATCCAGCTGTCAATTCTTCTGCTGGATGTGGATACCACTGCTGGGAGCACAATAAAAAAGAAAAGTTTGCTTTAGGAATTGTGCTGTCCTTAGTCAACATCTTTCTGTGAATATATCATGAGCTTGAACTTCCCTGTTGCTGTGTGAGCTCATGAGCCGGTTGGCAATGAAGCAGTGAGTCTTTTTTTGATGTCAAAACATTACTGTGCATTTAGAGTTGCCACTGGCTAATGTCATTTTAAGTGGGAGAAAGAGTAAGAATGAGATTTACAGTAAAAGCCTTCATTTGTAGGTCACTGAAGGATGGAAAGCCTCACCCTGCCTGCCTGTGTGACCTTGGCTGTTGACCTACAAAGTAGCAGGACCTGGGGTTCCCTGCAAGGTGAGCTGCTGAATGCACACGCTGCCACAGACAAGGGGGTAATTGTATGCCTGCCAGAATGATCTCAAAGTATCAAGAGTTGTGATATGTGATAGAGATGAAAGATGGAGAGAGGGAAAATGGAGACAGAACCATAGAAGGTGATGGCTAAGTCTCTTTTGAGTAAAGATCTTGTGATGATAGGAGGCTCCCAGTGGGAATGGTGTCACTTCAAGCATTACCTCTTCAGGAACAGATTTCCATTCATATCCCAGCATTTGGCTCTGTTAATGGAATCTCTTTATATGGAACAGCTTCTTCTGGAGGGCAGGATATGTCATGCTGGTGTCAATCTTCATACCAAGCTCAATGCATGAAAAAGCCAGTTTATGCTGGCAAAGCAAAGAGTTAAGTTCTGCTTACTGAAGAAAAACACAAAAATGAGAAAACTCCAACTTCTGGCACTTACCTCTTGGATTAGAGGATATCTGAAGCATCTCTCAGCTTCAGAAACCTCAAGAGACCAATTCAGAAATTTACCAAGATGGTATTTTTCAGTGGACCTCCATCCACTTCTCACTATTATTTGGGACAGAGGAACAGTGTCATTTTTGTTGAGTACCAATGAAGCTTTAAAATCTCTTTCCCTGACAACAGTTAAAAAATAAGGGACCATTAAGGTAAAAATACAATTGGAAACTGGGCCATTGGAGATCACATCTGTGTTCTGCATATTCTGCAAATATCGAAGCTGATAAGGAAGATACTGCCAGCCCCATCTAACAAGCTCTTACCTTTTACATAAAGGTGAAGACAGCACCTGGGGTTCTGATATCCAAATATCTGGTATTTTTGGACAGGCTTGTATCCTTCTAAAAAGCCATAAGACATCAGTTGAGGTTATCACTGGAAATCTTGCAGTTTGCACAAGTAAAGCCACAGGCTTTAAGTTTATACTAAAATCATGCAAGTATTCTGCGTTTTCTTCTCAAGGATAACACTCTTCACTGTCTTATCATTAAAATCTCCTGTATCTAAATTGGTTACAGAGATCTATTTTTCTAACAGCTTTTCTTCCCTGTAAACCATGTGGCATGCCAGTATCACTTTAAAAACATAAAATATGAATATGTGCTTGTAGATTTTATGCATTGCTCACACATCTTATGCTAGAACTAACATGTCTTAGTCAGCTATTTAATGTTATGTGACCCTTTGCTCTTGCATTCCAATGTCACCAGTGTCACACTATTAAACATTAACTTGAAAATTATTTTGAAAAGCACAACCTGACTTCATTAACCTTTTGTAAGGACACTTGATGTTAAAATATGACACTAGCTTGTTTTAAGCCTAACGTGGTGATGCACTTCATGCTTTATTGCTCTTAATGCTGTATTAGCAGATACAATTTATCCTTTCACAGAGATAATAAAATCATTATATATTTATTTGGCCCTTGGGTCTAAGGTGCAGGTATACTTTGATGTTCATTATGGAAGCTAACAAAACATTTTGGTGGGGCATTAAATCCTTAATTGCTTTCTGTTAACAGATGTCCATTAGCCGTTACTGTTGAAAATGCTAAAAATACCAACAATGCTTCCATATCCCCAGTGAGACTGAAACCAGGCAGTTCCCCATGTTTCTTGCTAATATTCAAGAGAGGTTTCCTCTCCAAGAGTCCTATTTTCCTGAATAATTGGTCTCAGCTGTCCAGTTTGGTCTCTTAATGATTTCAAATATTTTATGATTTAATAAAATAAATTAATAAAATAAGCTTGATTCCCATTTCAGCCTTGGGCTTTCTTTTCTCTCACTCTGCACTAGTAGTGAAGATGATTGCTTTTCTAGTAGCAGTATTCTTCCTATGTATCTTTTCTAGGGACTGCTATAGAGTTCATCACTGTGCTCTGAGTTCCTCTTATTTGTCTAGGTACTTTGGCTTTTGTGGGGTGTTGTTTTGTTTTCCTTATGGTTCATGCAAGAACTAAGCTCTAGGCTAAAGATATATAAACAAAACCAGAAATTATGGGGACCTTCTCTCTCAAAGTAATTTTTCTTTATCACTTTTTGGTGCTGAAGAAATCCCAAGCAAACTCCTTATTTGGTCAGTTTAGGAGAAGGAGGAGGTCAAGAAGAGACACCAGCTGTCAGATGGAGAGCCTTTCCAAAATCCTTTAGACCAGACTTTAAGGAACACTCAGTGAAGACAAGAACAGTATTTCTGAGTAGATGCAGCTCTTTGATCTTTGCTGGGATGTCCCCTGTGACAAGAGTTCGTGAGACACTACTCTGCTGTTAGTTGTCAAAACTGGATCTGAACAATGACATGGGGAAAGAAAAGCTCTCATTATCTTCCTGCTCATCTACACCTCTTTCTTTCTCCTGTAACTCGTGTGCTCTGGCTGAACTGGGATCACCAGTGAAACTTCAATGCTTTGTCTGGAGATAGGCAATGCATTGACTCTGAAAATAACATCAGAGATGATTAGATGATTATCCATAAAATGAACTCCCATAGTAAAGCCCTGGATGACAAGATTAGCTTAAAGGTCACACAGCTCTGTACAGACACCTGAGCTGGGTTTTGTTATGGTGCCTGAGTCATGCAGCTCTGCAATGCAGTGCACTGGTGTTTTCTCATTCTAGATATATCAGAACTGAACTCCAGGCAGAAATTAAAGGCACATAATCTCTGTCGAGTGCTGATGAAACTGTTGCAGGAATTCTGTATCTGCTCCTGGTAGATTTGTTTTTAGCTTACAAGGATATAGACCTTGAAAAATATAAAATCTCTTTTGTCTTTCAGTCCTGGGCAACCAGCTGCCTCCTGATTTTTTTATTAACAGGATTTCCTTATCTCCCATCTCCTTGAAAGTGTCCAGTTGAAGCATGACATGGGACTGTGTCTAAAAGGATCAAGAAAGATCTCGCTTTGAAAGTATTAGATAAATCAGATTCAAATCACACTGAGAGCTCTGTAACAAACCTAACCTTCTCTTCCCTTGGCCTCTTCCTCAAAGAGAAATGCCCTGAATAAGAATCCACAGTGCTTTGCTTCATCTGTAAGAATAAGATGCAGTCTTGTTTCTTCTCAGTGTAGTTGTAAGCCATATCTCAGGTCTGGAATGCCAGTTTCATTGCCTGCACACACTAGGAGGTAAGTGGCTGCAGCACACAAACCAACATAATTTTTATGCATCTCATTCTGTGATTGTTGCTTTTACTTCCTAGTATTTATGATGGGAAAGCTTTTTTTTCTCTCATTAATATGCTACAATGCTTGCAGATGACTCCTTTGTGAAATAGCATGAAACTTCCAGGGAAGTAGTATGCTTGTATGTGTTATGGATTCTGCTGGAAATAAGCTCGTTTTCTGGAAGCCATTCTCCAGGTACGACACCAGAATGTTACACCTGCTCTCTCTGTTCCTCCGTTTCCCAACTGCATCCTGACATAGCAGCGGGCAGAGTGACTCAGGAACCAGTTGCCAACCTCTGCTTTGGCTATGGCCCTTCAGAGGAGCTCAGGGGTTCACAGCAGGGCGCTGTGGCAGAAGAGCTCACTGCCAGTTCTGAGTGGGTTGACAGCTACCTTGGTGACAAACAAAAACTCAAGAGTGTCATTTCAGATACAAACCCTGCTTAGAAAACAATTCTCAACAAACTGAGCTCACAAAGTACTCAAGACTGAGACAGTAGAAATAATTTCTCTGACTTTCACTCCCATTGCCAGGAGGAATCAAGGCTTCTGAAGAATTCTGAATTGATACAGAGCTGGAGAGGCAGAGAAGGTGGATGCTGCTGGCAGCTGGGCAGGGAGCCAGCGTGCTGTTCTCTTCCAGACTTTCATGGCTGCACAGAGCATAGCATCTCCCTCTACCATTTAGTAAATTTATGACATCACCAGCTGTTACCAGGGAAACACAGAAACTACAGATTTGGATCCTGGCAGCTAGGTATAAAGAGAAAATATCTTGCTCTTTTGGGGGTCAAAAAGGAAAGCTGAAACAAATTCCAGAACAATTTTGGTTTGGAACAAAATTGAGGTAGATCAATAGTTCCAAGCCAAACAATTTTTTTTGCTAAAGTGACAGTGTGGTCCCGATAATGTTCCTCACAGAAAGCAAACACAGAGGATCAAGTGTAGGACTTGTAACTTCGTGCAGCTTAAACGTATCATTCAGACATTGCTGACTTACAACTTCAGTTCTGATCACTGGATTTAACAAGTTGCTTTTAGGGATGTGATATCCTCTCACCAGTGATTTTTCAGAAAGTGCCGATTGCTGCCTTTTGAAAAAGAGTTTGCTGGTGTTTCACATCAAAGAAAGTAGGTAGTGTTGAGTTTTGATAAAATAGTGTGCAAACACCATTACTGTTCTGATGAAGTATGTGCTTTTTATAGCTTTTTAAAATGTGGGGTTTGTGAGAACTGATATTTTTAGGTGCTTGAGATTTTTGAAGTTATGGAAATCACGTTTTTGTCTTTTAGTAGCTTTAGCTGATAATTTATTTATGTTACATGTTAAAATGAAAACCCTCCTTTTTAAATGGATTATTATCTGAGTATTGAGTAGTTGAGACCCAGCCAATATGAGCTCTTGTGCAGGTCTGTATGATTTCATTCACACTGCACAAGATGTATGGGTGTGGTGTGTACTTGAGCTACTCAGAAACGAATTCATCTTTGCAGCAGATGGAACAAGCTCGAGTGGTGACTCCAGCTCAACACAAGTCTGGAATTGTAACAGCTCGTTTGCCTCTGTTAATGCCTGTAAGGCTGTGGACTGTATGACTGAAGGTCCCAGGTCAGAAAGGTAGAGGTTGTTATGCTCACCAGATGTGCAGGAAGATCTGAGACAATCTATTTGGAGGGCTAAAGACCTGTGGACTCACCGTACTTGGCTGTATTTCCCCTAAGGAGCAAAACTCTGTAGGAAAAAAATCCCTCTAATGCTAATCTGATGTTAAAAATATCCATGACAAAAGTTCTTATGTGGACATTGAGCAAATTTCTAGCACTGTTCCACAACTCTTGTCTTAAACAGCACAGGAATGTTTAATCTGATTTGTGTCCTCCATACCGAAACCCAGGCAAGAGCTGATTGCCAAACAAGGAGTCTCTTTCCCCTGTTTTGTTGGCGGCCTTGAATGCTAGAATTTCTATGTCACAAGAACAGTTTCCATACAGTCTGGATCTTGTTATCTGCAACATGGTTCAATGTTCCCTGTTGTGCCTTGTTCCAGTGGGATAATGACCAAGGAGACTGCTGAGACATGGATGGATTGCCAGGGATATGTCATGAGAAAGCTGTCCAGAGTCCTCTGCCCACATGCTGTGATGTTGGCTCACATTTCAAAAGCAGGGATGCACACTGAGGAGATCATTAGTGCTCTGAAGAACTTAGCTATCTATGCAAGTTCCTTTTTAATCCTTTACAGTGAGTCACTTGGAAAGGCTCCTTTTTTGGTCCTCTTTAGTTCTACTGCTGGTTCCTTTTGCTCATATGCCCAGTCACAGCCCTGAGACTTGTGACTGGGCCTGCAGTAGCCATCGGGGCTGCTGTCATGGTTCATCTCTCTGGAGTGGTGAAATATTCTTCTCAACTTTTTTTTTTTTAAGGACATCGAAGATGTTTCTCACAAGCATGGAGCTTAATTCTTGGGAGAATTCATGGACAACCAGGGTGGGGTTCCACTGGCAGACTTTCTGGTTGCACATTTGAACCGAAATTCCCACGAGGAGAACGTTTTGTGTGGTCATTTCAAAGTGTTTGCAGCCTCTGCCATGGTTATGGAACCCGGTGCACTCCTGTCCTGCACATCCGTCTCCAGTTCCACTTTCCAAATGTTGCATCCCCTGGAACTACTCTTAAGTACACACAAGGGATCAGTAGGAAGTACTATGGCTCTGTGCACACCCCACACAGGCATTTAGGAAAGCAAATCAATATGACAAGACTGCATTAATCAGACCAATATATGATACTTATTATTTTATGTACACTGCCCCTTTTAATTGTACATTACTGCAGGGCACCTTCACATTGTTGCTGATGTCTTCTCTATTTGTGGTGCAGTGGAACAGGAGGGACAGTTTTACAGGACATACAGGGACAGAAAAACAAGGAGCTTCAACTGCATGGAACCTTGCCCGCTGAAGAAGTTAGTTGTGAAAATCCAGAAAGTAAATAATTAAATCTGGTAACTGCATTGATGTGCGTTTGGCAGCACAATTCTCTCCATTCCTTCTGGATGGCACTGTGTTGGGAAAGGTGATAAAGAAAATTTCTGCTGTGCTGGTTATATTTATGATAGATAAAAGTCCCTCTAAAGATAACACCCTCTTGTTCTCTTTCATGACCTTCTGATGTACTTTAATTGCTGACTAAGTAGCAACACAGATAATCAAGCTTTTAAAGGCCCTATTTCATAAATCTAATAACAACATTAAGAGAAGCTGAGGTGCATTCTTCTCTCACGGAGTATCATAAAAAGAACTGGTATCATATTTTCTCTGTAAAATAGCTCCTAAAAAGTATCTGGGCTGACTTTCGGGCTCCAGTAAGGATGATCATTAGGAAGCAAACCTTTCTGCTTCCTTCTTTAGAAAGAAAAGGACATGGCATGGCACTTTTCAAAGTATGTCTCACCATCAGCCCTGTGCTGAGGGATTCAGTGCCCTGCAGCTAGGAATACTTAGAAGTGTCACGCAAAAAAGGGACTCAAGCCAGTCCTGAGTTGGTAAGGGATTTTGCCAAAAAAGGAGAGGAATTTATTACCTATTAGAACATAGTTTGGCTGTACTATGCAAGCAATTTAATAAAGTCTTTCTGTATGAGTACTGGCAGTTTTTGAAAGGAAAGAAGTAGGGCTGCTTCATGTACACTGAAGAATTTTTGCTGTTGACTTCACTAGAGTCATGGCTCTTCATCAGATACTTATCCTACAGGGCTAAAGTGCCCTTAAAAGAGCAACTGTAAATTTGTAAATCATAATCAGAGTCCTCAGCTGACATGGCAACCAGCACCACTCCTGCTTAGGATCTTGCCCTGCAAACCTGTAAGCCCCCGTCTATAGTGCTCACTCAGGACATTACTTTGCCCCCAGTTATTTTTACTGGAATTTTTGTTGATAATAAAGAGCATCTCCTTTCAAAAAAGTGTTAAAAGGCAAATTATATTCCTGAGTACATAGTGTTTTCAGTGCTTGGGCATCAAACGTTCTGGAACGGGCTGATTTGTTTAATAGCTGCAGTCCTGACTGGAATGTTTTTAAATTGTGTAAACATTCCTGCTAGTTTTATGGGTTGCTAAAGCTTTTTTTTTTTTTTTTTTTTTTTAAATGTGGGTACAAATTTAACTTGACAGTGTACTTTCCAAGGCTCCATTAAATAGGGACAACTTGCTATTGATAGAGGAATATCTCTGGAATAGCTTTATGATGCCTTGCAATGGAAGACTTTTCATTAACACTGACTAGAAAAAAGAAACCCCACCTAATACTTATTTGTGAGTTCTTACTGTGCCTTAATGTCTGTGAGACCTCTGCTGGTGGAAAGGGGAAGAGATGGGAACAAAAACCCAAAGTTAATTTAATGGAGAAAGGATTTTATTTTCAGTGTGTTGTGTTTGCCAGTCACTGTTACCATGCAGCCACCAAAGACCTCAGTGCTTTGAAACTCCTCACTTACAGGTTGCAGTTTGTTGGTGCTTTCCTCATATAACTGTGTTTTACCTCTCTTCAATCGTGTCAGTGCTGCTTTAAAAGATCAGTATAGAAATCTTTGGCTACACCATCTGGTTTCTGTTTTCCTTAATATGGTGTCAGCCAAGATCAAGCTCATCCAGTCCAGATAATTAAAAGGGACAGAGTTAAACTTGCTGCATTTTAGGGATTTAAGGCCTTCCTTTTTCTCCTGTAAATTTTGACCTTTTCAAAGTGAGCTCCCCCCTCCCCCACCAAGAAAGTGGAACATAAAATAAATGTTTGCTATTTTTCCGGAGGAGCCAAATTCCATGCATTCTGGCTGCTTTTCACTGACACAAAAATTATTCCAAAATAATTTGTCAATATTTACAACATGACACTGTTACTGTAACAATAACAGCTAACTTGGCCCTTTGAAAGTTACATACTTTCTCAAGAAATTTCAATCTAATAGGCAAAACACTGATCATGATGACCTAGGGAAATACAATCTTAATAAAGTAGGGGATATTTGTGATTGTGTTGAAATCTCCTGGCTGGAACAGTTTCCCACTGAGGCAATTTGTGCATGTGTCACACCCCACGGAGGGGCTCTCTTGCTTGCCCTGTCTGCAGCCTGGGTCCTGGAGAGGTAAAGAAGGAGCAGGGGCAGCTTTAGTCCCCTCTGCTGATGAATTCCCTGGGGAAGGAAAATGTGCTGTGCATAAAAAAATCAGTATAACTGCTGTCTGATTGTCTGCCTGGTGATGGGACTAAGCAGAACTGGGGTGAGTACCAATCCATGCCATGCAGACTTGTTTTCTCTGTTTCAGGTAGCATGACTGGGCCTTGGGAACAGTTACTTACTGGGATCACTGAACAGGCTTGATGAGCTGCTGAGTTCTTCCTTGTCTAGTTTCCTTTGGCTAGGTTGCCTCAAATTATCACTGAACGTTATTATTTTTGTACACACACAACTTTTAAATCCACACAGATGACACTTTTTGTGCTGAAAATGCATTACACACTTCTCAGGCCTTGCAGCTGGTTGAGCACCAATGAAGGAAATAAATTTGATAACTGAGCTGAGAAAGAAAGGTGCTTGGGAGATGCAGTTTCTAATGCTTTCTTGTAGATATTCCCATCAGACCATACAAAGAACTCTTCCCATCTATTTAAGAAAGAAACAGGAGAATATAAATTTTTTAAAAACTCTTTTAAAATTAAAACCTTTGGGAGCTTAATGAAATGTACTGTGAGAAAAAATGTGCAGTTCACTTACAGCTATTTACTTGAGGTTTATACAGCATTGCCAAGTCCTGGAATGAATGAAGGTTTAATGTTGGAGCATTTATTCAGTGCATTTTTTTAGACTGAAGCAATGAGAAAATACATACCTAGATTTCACATACATACTAAAAAGGTGAACATGACTGCAACTGCAGACAGAGGGAGATATTCTCAAAGCAAGGCAGAAAAAAGTAAATAAAAAGGCATAAGAAGAAAGCTGAGCACTCTAGTTCCAAGATGTAATTTGTGGAACATTACACAATATTCAAATTGAAACAGAGGATGTATTACTGCATGTAATGAGAAAGGCTGGGAAGGAAAACCATCCAAAGACAGAAAAACATCCAGAGTGCCAGAGCTAGAAAAATTCTCTAGAGAGAACATGATGGCCTTTGGTAGAATTCAAAATTGTAAAGATCTGGCAAGTTTTAAATTTTTTTCTAACTCTCAGGCTCTATGTGGAACTACTGTATTAGAAATATCACTGTTTTAAAGCAAAATAAGTTACAAATATTCCTTAGATGAACATTTTAAATTATTGTTACTGTGTTTTAGTCTTTCAGGTAATTTCATCTTTATTCAATAGAGGACACAAAATTTTCATGTACATTGTAGGTAGTTCTGCACATTCTGGGCCCTTACCTCTGTCCTGTGTTCACTTCACACCACACAGAGGGACACTACACTGATGACCTAAGCTTGTTCTTTAGGATTTTTTAGTCCTAATAAAACACAGTGTCTTTTTTTAAGCACTGAGTTCTATGAATCCATCTCCTATTTTGATGCCTTGTATTTTCAATGTAACTTTTTCCTACTTCAGAGCTATACCACCAACAGGAAAAAATATGCATCAGTGCTCATCACCTCTAGTGCTAATAGTATTTGCCATTATTTGAGAGTAAAGAACATGCAGATGTGTATTTCTGATATATCCCCTGCAGCACTTTCTGTGAGTAATCAAACTGGAAGCAATGCATTCCCCTTTTAGAAGAAAATTTATTTTTTGTCTGCAAGTATGTCAGTAGTTTGTCCATCCCAGTTCCTTTATCTGGGATTGTTTGTCTTGGATGTCTTAAAAAATTCCAGTGATTTAAAATCTGTTTTAAATTGTCCTTACTAGCTTCAAAGCCATATGAAATACTGTTCCATCCATAAAGTGGGTTTGGTCACCATAAACAAGAGAAAACAGTAAGGACCAGGTAACTGAACTGGGCACAAATCTGGAGCAAAGAGAAAAGGTAACTATAGAGATAGGGATTTCCTCTCATAAAGAGGAAATACATTACCACCACGACTCAATAAATTGGGGCAAAATTCCCGTCTAGGATCAATTTCCAAGGTCCCTGTCTGTAAGACTTTTAATTGACAGGCTTGTGGTTTTCAACATGAGTTCACTTTCAAATGCAAGAGAAATAGCAGTAACAGGGGTGGTATAAAATACAGACTGAGTCATCTAAGTGAGGTAATTTGACTTAGGAAAAAGGCTTCATCTCTCCAGGAAAAGCTGTCTCCTGCAGTGTAGCTCCATCAGATGTAGGAACTCTGGCAAGGAGGAGTTTGACCATACATTTCTGTAGCTATGATGACAAACTAATCTTGCATCAGGGAATCCAATCTACTTCACTTGTGTCTTTTGAACGTTGCAGGAGAAATGCTTGGCTCTCATGGGTTCCATAAAAGCCCTGAACACGGCCTCTGGCCCGTGTGGAAAGTCGCTGCTTTCAGGTACTGCAGAGATTACAGCTGGGAGGAGCACTTCTATGGAAGGTGTGAGAAGGCGTCCTGAGAGCCCACAACAGGCCCATAAACGTGGGCAGAGACTGTCATGGGGAATGGCAGCTTGAGCAGCAGTGTCTGAAAGAGAGCATTTCCATGTAAAAGGAGGACATGAAGTAGCCTTCGTTTTGCTAACCTGGAGGTAAGGCCTAAGAAAAGACCCAACAAAGTTATTGAGGCAGGCTAACCAAAAGTGGAGAAAATCCCAGTCTTCTACCAAGTACTACAGCCTTTGTTTTATTGCACCTCATTGCAGCCAGGGTGAACCAAGTGATCAGCATTTTGGAGATGAAAATTTGGCATGCTTGTGGAGATGCCCCTTGCTCCCTTAGAGCATTGGGAAAGAGATGAGGTTTGCTGGATCTTTCAGTCTGTTGGATCCATCAGAGAACACTTCTGCCAGGAAATCCAGGTAGGTAATAGCACAAGTTGCACCCAATGCTAGAACCCTTCTGTTGGCAGACTGGAGACAAGATGTGTCTGGCACAGCTGGGAGGGAGGGGGGCTTTGTGTCCAGGCTGGTCAGTGTTGGGACCCTATTGCCAGCCTGCAGTTAGCTCACATTTATAACTCCTATGGTGCACAAATGTCTAAATCACCAAACACTTACTGGATGGGCTTTGCTGGGTACCCAGGGCTGCAGAAGCATTGCAGATCAGTGGATACCCAGAGGTACCATCAGGACCCTTCACTATAGCAGTTTCTGGTGACAGAGAATTCTGGATTGCTGAGCTTGCTGTGTCTCATTCTGACTACAGAAAAACTGTGCACATCTGTGCATGCCATGCTGAGCTGCTGCTGCTGCAGAGAGGCTTTGTGCACCTAGGTGGAGCCCCAGACCATCATAACTACTTCACTCAATACCTGGGCTGTGCTGGTAAACTGAAGGGTGTTGATATCAATCCCATCAAGATCCAGAGATAAACAAGCAGTGCAAAAAAGAAAATTAGTAAAAATCATACCAATTCTTACAGTGCGATTTGAAAAAAAAATGTGGAGGGGTAGAACTGGCTCAGTGGCACATCTCTTGAACTGTGCAGAAGTGGGTGAGATTTAGATAGGCAGATAAAAGGTGTCCTTCTCAAACTTCAAGGCAAAAAAGTCACACAGCTGAGCTTTGTCACTTGGAAGTGAATGCTAGCAGGAAACAGTCAAGAGAAATAGATATCACCACACTCAAAAAGCCAAATCAAAACGCAAACAAGTCAAGAAGCTAGAAATACTTGATGTTGCTTACTGCTAGGCTGCAGCTGGAGTCATAAGAAGCAATGCCACAGCTTTTTTACATACATTTTGACAAGTTCACTTCTACTGCTGCATCAGTGGTCCAAACCCTTGGTGTGCCCCTATGGGAGACCTGCAGTAGAGTGATGGTGCTGTGTCATTTAATTCTGAGGTGCTTGCGAGAGGAAGGGACGGGCACTGGGCAGTTGCTGACAAAACAGACTCAGATGCTGACTTTTGAAAACAAGGATTTTCTGGCTTTTTTCACCAGTTTGAGTGAAAATGATGAAAAATTTAGTCCTTTAAAAAAAAAAATAGGTAACTAGCCATTGTACATGAGTAGTTGATGTAGAGTATGCAGCATTTGTAACTACTGCAGTTCACACAATCACCCTCACAGAAGGGGTCAGGCTGGAAGGAATCACAATGGGTCATCAGGCCCCAGCTCCCTGCTCAAGCCCAGGATTGCACTACCAGGTGTTCTGTAATGTCTTTTATCTCTTTGAGGAATAATAACGGAACTGTCAGTATCAGCTGCGACGGCAAGGGTGCAATGATGTCGTGCAAAAACATTTTTACCGAAGTTTGCGCTCCAGTGCAGACAGCGCAGCCTTGAAACCCTCACTGTCCTGATAATCCTTGTCCAAACGGGGATAAATCTGGGGACGAGGGGCAGCTTGTCCATGACGACCGCACTCCGGACCGTCTCCGTGTGACCCAGGGAGTGCGAGGGCCTCGCAGAACTCTGCAAGCCCCGGGCTCGCTCCCGTTTTCCCGGGGGAATCCCGGGTTTCCCGGGGCGGGCCGGGCGGCGCGCTCCGCCCCCTCAGGGCGCCGGGCCGCGGTGTGCGCGGCAGGCCGGCAGGGGGCAGCAGAGCGCCGCGGGAGGCGCGCGCTCCCTCAGCCGCTCCTCGGCCCGCGCAGCGCCCGGCAGATGGCGGCCCTGCCAGGCGGCGGGAGCGGCTCCCGGCCAGGGGCGAGCGGCCGCGGCTGCCCCTGTTCGGGACCGGCGATCCCCCGCCACAGCGAGCCCATCGTCTTCCGCTCCTCCCGGCGTGTGGCAGCGCCGTGAGGGGCCGGCCGGCGGCCAAAGGCGTCGCTTTGCCTTTGTAAACACTTGGGAACATGCCGCTGGAGCTGCCCTCCCCGCAGCGCAGCCGTGCGCCGCTGCCCCGGCGTTGTTCAGCTTGATGCCGTGCCCCGCGATTTGACGTTTTTGTTTCTTGACAACTTCATATATCTTTTTAGCAGGTTTTGGACAGAGGTTTTCTGCATATTTACTGTCTCTTCTAAACTAAGTGCAATGTGTAATATTCAGACGCATTGTGAATAAGCAGAATTTGTTAGCTTGTTAAAATAAAGTGATTCCTAGTAAGCACAGGGTATAATCCTATACTTAGGCTTCTGACTCTCATTTATTTCGCAGCACAACTTTTTGTCTTGGACACACACTTCAGCGCTACAAATTAATCTTTGAGGTGACACACCGCGTTGCCGCTGGCAAGGAGAGCTTGCTTTTGTAGTAGTAGTGACTAATTTACACGCCTGCCCCCGCTCTCTTTCTAGCCTTCTATTCATAAGCAATATATCAAGGGTGGACCAATGCCAGCAGAACAGTCTGTCTTCAGGAAAGATACTAGCTTTTTTTTCACCCTTGCTCGACTCTCTACTTGCGCTGGCACAGAAAGTCTGTCAGCACAACCTCCATCGTTACCTTATTTTTCCTTGTTTCCTTTCCTCCTACTCCAGTTCCCTCCAACCCCTCAACTCCTTCCTGATAAATATCTTGATGCTGAGGAAGGCGCTAACAGGAGTTTGTGAGTGTTGTAACTTACAAGTCATTCTTTCTGAGATTGATTTCGAGGAAGCAAAAGTCCCTTTGTAATTGTCACTTGAATATTTCACGTCTGATACAAATGCCTTGTCTGCTTTGCTCAGGTTTATTACGAGCTGCTCTGTAGCCACAGAAGTCCTCAGGCTTCTTGCTGAAATTGCATCCCTTTCCGCAAGGCGAGGGAGAAAAGAGGTCTGCTAGAGTTCACGTTAACAATGACTCTAAATGCCCATTTCCCACACATCTCTCCTAGCACAAACAGCAAAAATAGTCCACTTGCAGAGAATCTGATTCAGCTTTCTTGTATTCCGCAATAACAGATGGATTGCTAGACTGTTTACTGTTGCTTCCCACAAACTTCCTGTTAGTAAACTCCTGTATTATTTATGAAACAAAAATATTACAAAGAAGTATCTTAGCTGATTACTGCCTGCTGGTGAACCACTGCCAGAGAAACTTTTTGTACAAATATGTGTGTGGGAGCAAGGAACCCTTCTGATGCAGTTGTTGGGGTATTATTATAATTTTTACAATTGTTTGTTTCACGATTTCCTGTGACCCCATTGTGCTGCGCTCCTGAGCAGGTTATTTCCTGCACTCGGACATTTGCGGTTGAGTCGAGGTATCTGTGAATGTGTAAAGGAGCAAGGGGAAAAAAAAAAAGCAGCACACATACATGTTACAGAGATAGCTATGAATAAGAAATACTTAAAGCCTTGTTGCTTTGCAATGACAATGATGAATGAGATTTTACTAATGTGGTATTAATCTCTGCTGACCTAGCTTAGGAAGCTGAACATCTCGGAGCTTTTTGACAGAAAACAGGGAATAGTGCTGTACTGACCACCTTCATGCTGCTTCTGACATTAAGTAGACAGTAAATGTAAAGAAACTTAATTTTCCTCTCAGATTGGCTGTTAAACTCCACAAAACAGAAGAGCTGAGAGGAGCACTTTGTTTGCACTGCATACCGTAGATTAGACTGATTTCTGACTCTCAGTGATGTGAGAGGAAGCGAGCCTGAAATCTGTCTGTACAATTTTATCAACAGAGCTAGTGAATTTTAAAAATCATCTGTAATATAAAAGAGCAGAATGTAATGCAAAAATATGAAATTTGTATATTAACAAAAGTACTTTTAGTTTTTTACAAATAACACTTGACCTGACAGTCATTCTGGTTTTTTTTAAATGTTGCTATTATATTTCATTGAGATTCTGTTCTGTTTATGTATTCTGTATGAATGAATTGGCTGCTCCACCTGATATTTATGATTGTAGTCATGCATTATATATACACATAGAAACAGAATGAAATTTTTCCTGATCTGAGACACAGATAATTTTTCCTTGAGATTTCTTATTTGATTCCCTAAACCAAAACCAAAACTCAAACCAGCTCTGCAGAGCGAGGACTTTCTAATGTTAGCCCTGCTACACAAATCATTCATTGCTTGAGGTTTAACAAAAAAAAGCTGCTGTGTACTGTAGTCAACTGCAGGATGCTGATTAAGTCATCGCATACCTTTATAAGATCTGTATTTGCAAAAAAGCTGGTATCAGATGGAGCAGGACATTTACTGATCCTGGGGCAGAGCTCGTTCCTGAGTGTTTGTGTGAGACCGTGTCATGTAACTGATCACTCATTTCAAGTCACAGTAAGAATATGTCTTCTATGAGAGCAAACTCTTTTCTCTGCCTCCTCAAACACCCTCGCTCAGAGCTGCTGCTGACAGAAACAGAATTCAATAGTATTAAGGCAGATGATCAGTGGCACTATCTCCTGATGCTTCAATCCACCAACAAGAATCTTGTGACAGATGTTTCTGCACTTTATGCAAATAGGAACTTCATGGATCAGTTTTCTTTTCCTCCACGGAATATATGCAGCTGGAAGATAGAAATCCAGCTCCACGGCACAAAGTGGGGGGGAAAAAAAAATCATGCCGCTGACCAAACAGGCAGCCGGCAGAAAGCGATCTGTAGATGTGAAATCAAATAATTAAACTGCTGGTTCACAGAATCACTTCTGGGCTTAATCGAGTCGTGTACGTGATGATACAGGTTTTGTGGGCTCTCTCTGCAACAGCGCCGTAGCTCACAAGTCATTTCTGAAACGGGAAAAAGAGATCTTTCCTGCGTTGTGTATAATGTTCCCTCATAAATCTTTTTCTTTCTTTTACCCTTTCTGATACGCTGTTGTCATTCTCACGGTAGTTGTGGATAGCTGCATTAGATGTGATACGTAAATGTATTAAAATAGTGGAGTTTGCACACGAAGAAAGGGTTTCAGCCTATTATATGTAATAAATAGGGTACAGACATTTATATAAACGGAATGGGTTTAGATATATTCTTTATAATAGCATGGAAAGCTGGACATGTGAGAATGATTGATGAAAAGAAGAAGAATCCTTTCCTTCCTGTTGTTTGAAAGGAAAAAATAACCCTTAAACTTAATGAATTAAAGAAGGTTCAAAGGAAATGCAGTTTTACAAATTATTGTGTAATATATAAAATCATGCAATATGGAAGAGCTGTAGAATAACACCTATTATAACCCTAGAAAATAATGAAAGGTGATCATCCTAAATGCAATTATTTTTAAAAAGCGATTTTTATTACTATTAATAGATAAAAACAGTACCATTATTTTAGACTGATTGTTCTTCTTCTGATTTGATATATTTCTTTGAGGATTTCTGTGGAAGTATTTTTTATCATCAGACATCAGAATAAGTCTCACGAGTTTTTAGGCAATGTCTGTATCTTATTTTCTCTGAGAGGCTTTTGTTAATTTTGCATATTTTAGGTGTTTTAAAATCTCTTGTGGGTCACAAAATTTTTTTTCAATATTTTCACTTAATGCTTAATTCAAAGCCTGCGTCTGGTACTGTGTGAACATTCAGTCACGATCTATGATAAATTTTATTTATAAACACACAAAGCCTGGTTTTGTGTCATGGTATTATCTAGGATCTTGTCTTCATTTCATGACTAGTCAAATTCTGGGAAAAGGTTTTATTCAATTCAGATGTACTACATGATTTTCTTCAAAAGCCCCTTTCTGTACTCCTTCTAGTTAAATTTACAATAAACATTAGTGATTTTACCTGGATTTATTTTAATAGAGTTTCTTAGAAAAAACAAAACCAAGCACAAAGCCAACACCCAAAGATGTAGTGCCATTTCTAGGAAAATAGGAGAGAAAGGCTCTATGTGTGAAAATGACAATCATGCCACACTGACTCTAATTCAGATACCAGCAAATACTTGCCAAAATGTCTGTATGTACTATATCATGTCTGCTTTTGCAAGTGGCTGTGCAGCTACTGAAGTTCTGCAGTTAAGGTACAGTTTGAGCTGACCTGTGCCTGAAGAGTCAAATACAATTCTAGACTCAAGTATTAATAGAATAAACTTAATTTTTTTTATAGGTGCAGCTGCATTTTCGATTTAATTATAGGCTCTCACAGTAGTAATTTTTCCGTGACCTACTCAATCTCAAAAGTCAGAAAATTGCTTCTTTTTTAAAGCTGACAATAGCACGGTATGTTTCCAAAGGAAAAAGACAAATTACAGCAAATCATTACTTTAAGCATATTTAAATAGCCAGGAAGAAATCCTAATTGAAAAGTTTGCTAAAATGTGAAAAAGTTAGTGGTGTTTTTTTTCTTTTTTAGAAAAAGATTATTCTGATGTTTGTAACATTGCAAGCTGCTTATGATGCAATGCCTTCCCTTTCTCTGCTCACCCTCTACTTCTCCTTCTTTTCTTTCTGATGAGGTTAGACACCACATTTTTAGGAAGCAAAAATTTTAACTGGAGAGAAATTAATCTGTAGTTGTGTTTGATAATGTAAGTTGGCTATTCCTTGTGAAGCTGAGATGAAGATAATGGGAATCTTTATATTTCTTTGCATGGGCTCCAGACGAGTCTGTGAGGCTTTATTATCCAGTAGTAGTATCACTGCCAATAATGGCATTCCAACCACATTATTCAGAAAGGGGGGAAAAGGGTATCATAAAATAGACTTGACAGTCATGAAATGCACGCTTGTCCTTCCAGAAACTTCCTCCCCAATAAACCTGTGCTCTCTCCCTTTATCTCTGGTTCTTGTCATGCTGTTTCCTGCTTGTGAACTTTCCCCCAGCAGGGCCCTTTCCCTGACAGCCCTCTAGGATTGTGGCAGGGGTTTTTGCAGCTCACCCCTGGGATATCTGCAGCAGCCCAGCTCCCAGAGAGCAGAGGCAGGACAGCCACAAGCTCACAGGAGATTTTGAAGGGGTTGGTGAATGCAGACACCATGGGAGGAGGTGGCTGGCCAGCAGGAACCACTGTGGGCATTCCCTCATCGAAGAAAGGATAAAAAGAAAGCTGGCACTGGGGTCCCTTCTTCTGCCACGAAAGAACTGGATAAAAAGAGTTGTCTGTTAAGGTAGGTAGCCATGGTAATGTGCCTTCAGCAGTTTCCCCCAGAGAGCTCACAGAAGGTGGTGTTACTCTCCTGTATCTGCTGAAGTGCTTGAGCTCTTTCCCATCCCTGCATTCTGTGTTTCCTACATCTAAATGACTGATGCTGTCAAAATTAGTTCTCATGACAGAAAGCAGTGGTTAGCATCATTCTTATTACTAAAAAGACAACCATTAGAGGGGAGATTTGCTGTATTTTTCACTTTTTTTCCAGCAGGTCAAGTTTACCTATGTGCCTCTTCCCATAAGACACACAGAATGATCTAGCCCTTAGACCCAGAGCAGTGCAAAAGGACAGTGCAAGGGCTGATTCCTGTGCAAGGGGCTGCTCGAAGTGAGTGCAGAAGCAGCATTGCAGCCTCCATTTGCTGTCAGGCTGGGCTGGTTGTCCCGCAGCTGTTCGGAGCTGGGATCTGTCGGTCGCTCTGTTCTCTGTCCTGGTGCTACTCCTCTTCTGGCTTGTACGTCAGAGGAGCTGTGTGCAAAACCAATTGGCATCCAAGGATTGTTCTGGAAAGCAATGATTTTCGTTTAAAGCCAAAATGAAAAATGAGGTAAAGTTTGTCATACTTGCCTGATTCTTTTTCTTTCTGTCACTTCTGTTTTCTTCACTCTTGTGAAGAAAGGGGAGTTTAAGTATGAGGGAGGAGGATTTTTCTTGCTTTTTTTTTGGTCTAATTCTTAAGTCATTTATGAGACTATGCTGTTGTGTTTTCTGACCCAGCTGATCCCAGACCAGGCTGATCTACAATTTTATTTTTATGACAGATGGCTGATCACCAGCACAGCTGAGTTAAGGCCCTTAATGAAAGGACCTTGACCCCTCAACCAGCATCTCTTGAGGAATTCTCTTTGTTGGGTGCTTTCAGCTGAGGCCTCCCCCAAAGTCGAAGGTGATTTCTATTTGCCAAAGTGGGAAGACAACGGGAGGCACAATAAAGATGAAAATCTAAGCAGTCAGTTGAACTTGTTCAGACTGATACCAGCCTGCGGTATTCAGGCAGCAGCTAACCCAAGGTTTCCCTAACCTTGGCAGAAGTGCAGGAAATAGTTGCAGAAGGATGAAGTGTTCTTGAACTGTTTCTCCAATGTATCAAGCACAAACAGGCTATTCTTCAATATTAAGCACGTGCTTCTCTTTTCTTCCTCTTTAAAAAAACTTTTTATTGTAGACTACAAAACGGGGGGGAGGGGGGGAATCAATCAATCACTGTTTGTGGACCCCTGTGCTGCATCTACACTATCCAAGGACAAAGATGCAAATCAGGACCTCCCCAGCATAATAGCATTTATAAGGCAAATTTCTTGCTTAAGTCTTATAGCAAAAGAAATAGCTGTGCTCAAGTGTTATTTTAAACAAAAAAAAAAAAAAAACAAAAACCAAACTACATTCTTTAAAACATCAGCTTCCCTGGATACATCAGAAACAGCATTCCAGATAAAAGCAGCATGATGTGAAAAGACCTGATCAGCAACATATTGATGTCTGGGCTTGGGGACTAATGTAAGAACTTAAAGACTTGGCTAGAGAATATATCTTGAGAAGCATAAACATATAAGAGGATGCCAAACCATGAAAGGCTTCCTTTGCACTGAGAATTCAGAAATCAGCGTGTTGACAAGCAGAGAAGCCAATGCTGCTAGCAAAGCACATAGGGTGATGAATAAACTCAGATTTTGGGAGCCTAGGATGAGATCTAGAAAGAGGCCAATTGGTTTAGCCATGTTTTTAAGTCTCTACACCCAGCATTTAGGTGCTGTCAAGGCTCAGGCCTCTCCACCCAGCTGCCAGTGATGATGTTTCAGGGACTGGGGCAGCCGGCTTTGATTCAGAATGTGTGTGTTAGTGCTCAGTTCTCAGAGGGGATGGAGAGACTCCTGAGACACTGACTGCAGCAGGCTGGCTGAGCCGTTTGCTGAGGCTAGGGGAGAGCCAGGTTTAATTTCCTCTCAAATGTGCTGCATTTTCTGTCTGTTGGCTCCCTGGAGGCCAGATACACCTCCTCCTGTGTAGCAGGGGAGAGCCTGGAGGCTGTGTGGGATCTGAGCTGTTCTCTGGCTGGCACAGCACGTTGGAGGCAGATGTATGCCTCTGCAACTGTGACATCCCATTAGCGTCTCTGGAGCTACTGCAGCAGGAATGCTGGCTTGAAACACTTGAGCCATGAGCAAACTAAGGGAACAGATATGGCTCATGCAGTTCTTAAATGTGTGACCTGGCCACCCATTATTAATTGGGGGATTCCATCTCTTTGAGATGCCAGTGGAGAAGCAGTATTCTTCTCTCGTGAGGAAAAAATGCAGTTTTCCTCCAGCTGCACTTAAAATTGGATAGTTCAATAATTAGCTGAGAAATAATAGGCTTACATATGAAGCAATATAGCAATCGAAGGGTAGTTGTTAGGTACTAGCTAATGTGCAGTCTGATTTTTGATGGATAAGCTAAATTTAAAAGCTATATTCTGAGGAAAATGGACGTATCTGCAAAAATACGGGATGTACATATGATGAGGAGAAAAAAACCCTCTTTACCTAAAAGAGAAACTTGAGAGGGCAGTCCATGACACCAATGGTTTCATCTTTTGCTTTTAGCATAAGCCAACCATGCAACTGCTCAAGATAAACACAGTCTTTTTTCTGGTTTGGAAAAGATCTTGAATGTCCTTTAAACTTGTTGACTTGCTCCACTTTTGTCAAGCCCTCTTGCATAAGCACATCGATCCCAACACAATAATGCCTTGAGACGTACTCGTGTTATTGTCAGGTACCTCCTGGGGGCTGAGCACCTACCCTGGGAGGATGCTGGTAAGTACTTGCAGGCACCTCTTCTTCAGCAAAGTGATCAACGTCTGTGCAGCTGATGGCTCTCATTCTTGTTTGGTTGGCAGGGATGGTGTCACTAAACTTGAGCTCACTTGTCACAATGGAATTTAATTATCTGCTGGAGAGAAGCCCTGACAGCTGTGGCGTAGGTTTTTCAATGTGATGTTGCCTGGATCGCAAGAAAAATATCAAGGGCTGGTGAGAACAGCCATGTTCTAAAAGCATCTCCGCCTGGGTTAGACCATGCCTACCAAAGAGGTACGTGTGATTATCTTGAAGTTATTTATTGACTGTCATGTCAGATTGTGGTTAAAGTTTATCTTTACTGCAAGTTGTCCTCAGGAATTCTTTTAGTTCATCAAAAGTAACTTTTCTTTTCCAGGGCTTAGGTTGGAAGCACAGTGTTTGTTTACCACATTGCCCCTGGGTTTGCCTCTGGCTTGTGCTTCCTGGGGGAGAGGCAGTGGCTGCTGGTTCCTAAAACATTGACATCTGTGATGGCCTTCTGTAGTGAAACCATTTTCCTAGCAGCAGCATCAGGTAAGACCTTATCATTTTCTTATGGTAGTGGTTATCATTGATAAACGAAGGAAATGTGAACTGAAAAAAAGAGCAAGTGGTTTGTGTGTGTGTGTGTGTGTTTTGCAGTTTGTTTTTTTAATGGAACATTGCCTTAGCTCGTATACCATAGTATTGGGATTTTAAAATTTTTAGCTTTTGTCTTGTTGGCAAACAAGTACTCATACCAGTAGCTCTCTATGTTCGCCGACATGCTCTGAGATGCTGAAGGCACTTTTATAACAAATTCTGCTACACGCCTGCACAAGTAAAGGACCCATACTGTGAATAGGAAGGTAGCCCATCTAGCATTTGGTTGCCCTACTTGCCAGCCTTACAGGAAGAACTCACCCAGCAAGATGCACACACACCTTTGGGAGGCCTAAAGGTTAATGAGGATTTACCCCCTGACTTAGATCCCTGAATCTACCTATCCCCCAGGATCCAGGAACATTGTCCCTCAATCACTGAAAAAGGAGCCTCTTTTCTGTGGGGATCTGTGACAGCCAAGCTACGCCACACCAGAGACTACTATGCATGTCTTTTGGGAAGTCCTGGCTGTGTCCCCTGGGCTTCAGGTAAGTTCTCCCTAAATCACAGAATGGTCTGAGTTGGAAGAGACCCACAAGGATCATCAGGGCCAACTCTTAGGTGAATAGCTCCTATGGGATCAAACCCACAACCTTGGCATTATTAGCACCATGCTCTGACCAGCAGAGCTGATGTCCGGGGGACATGGCTCCAGTCCCTTCCTTCCCCTCCTGAGGCAGAAAGCACATTTTCAGTAGTGGAGGGGAGGCACTCCATCACCTTCATTAAAAAAGAGCGAAGCCTTTTGGCCCCAAGGATGGTTTTCTGTCTGGAGCCTTTCTGTGTATTAAAGAACGGATGCTTGTGCACTCTTTAGGCCACTGTCAGATGAAACCATGCATGGTGCAAGCCCGTGTTTCTTGTGCCTGTCATCCTGGAACTTCCTGGGCTAGGTTTGGAAATGAGACCACACAGCTGTACTTCCCAGGACCAGGCAGGGCAAGGACATCATCTGTCCATGCCCCACCCAAATGAGGGGAAAGGCTCCTTTGTAAGGCCCTGTGCTCCTGCCTCAAGCTGAAAGGGATGACCTGTCTGGTCAGAGCTTTGGGAAGGAGTTTCTTTTCCAAAAAGTGAGTGTGTAGTAATATGTTTACATTACTCACAGTCAGCTCTTGATGACTGCCAGTAAGATTAGAAACAATTTGGAAATTCTGGAGTTAAAAGTATGTAAGTTGCATGAAGATAATACTTAATAAACATGAATACATGGTAGGGAGGTTTTTTTCCACCCTTTTAATATGACTTTTAGACTTACAAGCTTTTATCTTATTTTATGAGGCCATGTGAAATAAATTAAATGTAACACAAGATGCTGTTAAAAAGGATTTCATGACATCAAGAACTGGTTCTATATTAGGACCAGATCCTACAAAGGCTTATTGATGTGAGCAGTTTTGCTCCCACAGATAAGCTATGGAGTCAGCTATGGCTAACCATTTAAAAGCTCAGAATCAGGCCCTCATTTTGGATGCACGTCTCATTGTTAAATCAATGTGAAAGTGAAATCTGTCTCCTCTCAAAAGGAAATTGCCAAGACTTTCTACGCTAAGATTTGGGATCTGTAGAAAATGAAGCCTTTTTATTTTTTCTTCCCTCCAATAATCTGTTCAGTGAACAAGCTGTGAAAAATAGTTCTATATTTTTTCCATGTGATGCAGCAGACGGTAAATTTCCATTTAAAAGAATGATCAGAGTAGCTGCTGGCACTGAACTCTGTTGTCTTAGTCAAATCTACTTACAAAGAGTTTACAGCAATACAATAGCTTATTATTTCACTCAACCAGAAATCAGATGAAAAAGGCAAAGGGAGAGCCTGAAGTAGGTTCATGGTCAGAATTCTTTTCTTCCTTAACATCTTGGGGTTTTTTTAATACAGGAGTTGAGATCAGTAGTTTTATGTATAAGGAGGAGACTACTTCTTTTCACCTCTACTTTTGTATGCTGTGAAATAATCAGACTACACGCTTCTATAGTGCCTTTCTTCTGGGGATCTGAAAGCACTTTACAAACATTAATTAAAGTCTCACAACACCCATGTGGAGGTAAAGGAGCATTGTTTGTGTATCTAATGCAAAGGCTTAACCTGATTCTTTAAGTACTCTACCAGGAAAATAATGGAATAGCCAAAGCAAATTAATCTAACTGAATTGCTGGGAGCATTTATATGTGTATGTGCGTGTGTATATGTGCATATATGTGTATTTGTGTAGGTGTGCATGTGTGTGCCTGCATCTCTGTGCTGCTGGAAGCCTCAGGCTGCACCTCCTCTGCCCTGCATGTCCTGCCTGTTGTTGTCTCAGGGGATGGGATGTGTGCTGCTGCTTCTCTCTGCATGATGCCTCGGGTCCATCATCAAACGTGTATTTTCTGGGAAACCTGGGGAAAGCTCACATTGCCATTGATTATGCTAAGATTAGTTTTAAAAATTTAAAAGGCAGAAAATGTCTTTTCCTTGATCATCAAATTTCTGAATGAAAATAATAGGTGGGCGGTGAAGACCTAGAAGGGGCTTTTGCCACCTGAGCTGGACCCCTCTGGTGGAGGCTCCAGCCCCTCTCCTCTTTTACTGCCACTTGTTCTCAAGCCTGGTGGCCTTGTCCTTGCTGCTATTACTTCCAAAGTCTCCCCATCCAGGGAGTTTTGGGTGCAGCACTGCAGAGAGAGGGTTGCAGGGTGGGCTTGGCTCCTGCTGGGGCTGCCCGGTCCCCTCCTTGTCTGGAGGCAGGAGAGGGGCATTGTCCTACTGCAGGTTAATATTGGGTTTGGCTTGGCTACCCACAGTAGCAATGCCTACATTAAAATACATTAAATTATTTTACAGACTTTATAGAAAGGGTGTTAACCTCCTTCAGAGGGGCTTTTAGCATCATTCCTGCAGAGGTGTATTGTCAGGTAGGTGCTCACCCCATGCCCTGGGCAGGTAGAGTTGTGCTGAGTATCTCTACTCGTCCACCTTTGCTGCTTTGATTTTCTGCTGCTGTCTCGTCAGCCCCAGCAGAGGGCCAGAGCAGCCCCAGCCCAGGGTATCTGGCAGGGAAGGCTGATTCATCATGGCCTCTAGTTACATCGGCAGAAATGAAGTGAGGGAATTAATCAAAATGGAGGAAACTCAAGCTGAAGGACCAAGCAACTCTTACCTCTATTTTCAGCTCAGTGCTGTAGTGCACAGGCCTTTCTCCCACTTGTGCAGCCCAGAACAGCTGAACTGTTGCAGCTGACTTTTCTTTTCCTTAGACAAATCAGATGAAAAAAATATTTTCTAGTGGTTACAGGATGGCATTATTTTCTTTCTTTGGGTTAAAGCTGTAGGGAAATAGGGTCTCATGGCTACCATGAGTTTGAAAAGTGGTCAGATGTCTACTAAAAGCAAAAAGGGCCCCAGAGCCATGAGCTTTTTTCAGCCCTAGTCCCACAAGCTACTACAATCTAAAAATGCTTTTGGGTCACCAGCATTAGATCCTTTTCTTAATCTTCATCATGTCTTCTTTCTGCTAATTTTATTTTATCTGTTTGACGTAGGCTCTAAGATCTTCAGTGCAAAGAGAGCATCTTTTATCTCTGTAAAGTGTCATGCAAACTTAGGGTGGTATGTAAATATTTAATAATAATATTAGTGATGAAGATTAGAGTCCTGGAGGAATATGTCTCCTTCCTTGTAGACACAGAACATATTGTGGTAATTTGGGTACTGTTTAGTTTCCCTGGGGAGAATTTCTCTGCTCACTCATTTTCCAGTTGCCTCTGTCATCATCTTTGGTAAGGCTATTGGGGCACACTACTCTTGACTGGGAATGGCTTAATTTGAATTGCTTTTATAAATAACTGCTTTTTCACTTGAGACTTTGAAAGAAGTTCCCCTAAAATACAAGTCCCCTTTTATCCATGTTAGAAAAATGGAAACCTGAGGGGGAAAATTTTCCAGAGGTGCCCAAAAAGGAGACATATGTGAGCTCTTGTGATGCTGGAGATGACTGACTGTGCTCCCTGACAGCAGTGGAGGGGCTTCAGGGTGCTCAAGCTGGGGCAGCATCAGAGGAAACAGGCTGCAAGGAGCTCCAAGCTGTCCCCAGCACTCTGCTCATCAACCCTTCTTACTGCTTTTCAGTAGCCTAAATAATTTTAAAAGTAGCTTGGCTATATAACTAGATTCACTTTGTAGGAGGGTTTATACTGTACCTTACTTAAATCTTAAACTTTCTAATGATTGTAGCCAATAGCAATTAATTTAAAATAATTAAGACAAATATACACATTAAATTGTCAAGCACTACATTTTTCTCATTCATTTATGGCTTAATAGACTTCAGTGTATATGTTCAGCCTTTACTAATTGCACAGTTGACAATTCTTTATGACTTTGAGGAGTTCAACAATTTCTATCTTTACTGGCTGCATCCTCTTAGCATAATCATAGTCTTAATTTTGTTTAACTTATGCTAAAGCAAAATATGAATCTAAACCACAGGAGGGAAATAAAACACGTCATTGTACAGTTCACTACATTTTATAAAACCATTTTACAACATGATCCATCCACCCGTTCTGTTCAATGGAGTAAATGGGATCTAACCATGCTTTAAGGACTGCGCTCATCTTTAAACTGATTAGATTCTCTCCTTATTACAACATGCAGGCATCTATACCAGGTCTAATGTCTAATTTTATATACAATTAAATGGGTAAGCCCTGTTGCCTCCAGCATAACCATTTAATCATTGTTATTTACCTTGAGGCTTTTTGGGTAGGATCAAAGACCCATTTCTCCCCTTGCTGTGTGGGGTGGAGCAAGCCTCAGCAGGGAGGAGACCCTTATGGTCCCGGTTGCTGCATGGAAAATGGGATGGAGATGTAGAGAAGGGTCAAGCTCATGGCTCACAGCAGGAGATTAAGGAAGACTGAGCCTCGTGCCTGGTGCTGGTTGGGCAGCAGGGATGGGATGGGAAGGTGGAGACAGAGACTGCTGCCAGTGGGGTCACTGGAGGGGCAGGGGCAGGGCGGTGCTGCAAGGTGTGCCCGCTTCCCTCTGTGCCAGATTTGGGGCGTGTGTCCTCAAGACAAGGACCCACTCAAAGGCTGTGTGGGTGGGGCAGCAAAGCAGGGCTGGGGTGCTCATGGGGCAGCTCTGGAGAGGGGTCTGGTGGGGCTGAGCGCTTCAGGGAGTGCTGTGAGGATGCAGCGCTACAGGCACAGGCAGGAGCGTTCTCCTGCCCAGGGCACCTACATGGCGATGCATCTTCCCTGCTCTGCATCAGGAGCACGGAGAGCAAACGGTGCCTCGACCAAAGGTTAATGCTTAAAAGAATCCCCCAGGGCAGAGAGGAGGCAGCCAGGGCTGGCAGCAGCGCAGCAGCCGGGGCTGAGTGTCGGCCGGGAGCCCATTTGCTCATAGCAGCGCCTGGTTAAACCCGCGCCTGCACATGGCTTTAACCAAGTGCGCTGCGCGACGAGAGCGAGGGGCTGCCTGTGGCATGGGGACTCTGCTCGGCCCCGCGATTAGGGGACGAAAACTGAGATCTGCACTGCCAAACAGGCTTCCTTCTCTATTGCTTACTCTTCTTCTTCTTTTCTTTCTTTTTTTTTTTTCTTTTTCTTTTCTTTTTTTTTTCTTTTTAAAATCGTGTTTAACACTTGTACAATTTGGTGAAATTACAAGCCCGCGAGGACAGAGGGAGAAGCTAGTCTGTTTAAAAAATAAAAAGAGGACATGATTACTTTGCTGAAGCTGTACTTTCTATTTTCTCTTCCAAAAGAGACAAAGGGAATAAATACTTAAAACCCAGTGGTGACGACAGTGAAGCAATCATGCAGTCGCTGGATACCTTTGTCTCAGGGAGGCATGTAGTCATTTTTACATGTCTGCCACTGGGTGTCAAACCTTTCTTTTCTTCCCCTTTCCATTTTGGATGGCCAAACTGATTATCTAAAATAGAAAATTAGCACACAATGGCTTTACTCTGTGATACCCCTTATGCAACTAATGGGCAAAGCTTGTTAATTGGTTGTAAATGCCAGCAGGTTGCCAAGATAATACTTCAGAAATAAGCGGGTATTCTGATAATTACAGCAATCTTCATCTATAAAAGCTTAAGTAGATGAAGTACTGGCTGGCTTAAAACCAAGATTTATCCCGCTGCACTCACATTAAAAGAAAAAATAAGATGAAAACAATAATGTAGCAAAACAATTATATAGCAGGAAGCGTTGTAGGTTTTAGAGATTGTGAAAACTCAGAAAGTAAAACAGTGCTGTAATAACCAGTTATGGAAAAATAGGCCATTTACATTTGTGTATAATTAAATAGTAGGCTATGCAATTTCACTTTTTAAAGTAAACTGCCTTTTCCTTTTTTTATAGGGCAGCGTAGCCATAATTGCTGCATTAAAGCTTTAATGAAAGAAAAAAGCAGCAGATCAAGATGACATGTAACATCCACATTTGTACTGTGGTGTTCTGCTTGTTTAGTAATGGGAAGCTACTGAGGAGATTAAAATTGCAGAATTCTTCTTAGTTTTTTTTCCCCGAAAATTGCTATAGGAAGATCATTCTAAGTCTAAAATACATACAATTTATTTTTCTACCTTCAATCCACAAGGATTTAATGGCTTTCCTAAATCTCAGAGTGTCTGAAAAAATACTTTCTTGCAAAAAGGGAGATATCATTTCAGCTCGTCAAAATTATCAAAAGTAAGCAGCTCAAACTTGAAGCATAGAGGTCTCACCTCATGTTTTAGACTATTACTGCAAATGCTGAACACTATTTTTTAACTCAGGGCTGCTTTTCAGCTTTTCTGTCGGAATGATCAACAGGTTGATATATAATCTTGTTATTTGTCATTTTGAGAATTTTTTTTACATGTTACAAATGAAATGCAAAGTGCTGTAAAGCCAGGCTCAGCTGTGTTAAACCTCCAAATTATGGGTGTGAGCTTTCAAACCGAAGTTTTGTCTATGATAGTGTAAAATAAGAGTTGATATTAGGGCAGGAGAAAGCCTTTTTTATTTCTAATGACCTTGGGTGCTTCTCATAGACTGCTTTCAATCACTGATGCCTCCTGTGACGGAGAGCACGTTTTGACAAATTTTGGCACATTTTTTCAGGAGTGCCTCAGAGACAGAGGAGTGCAGGGCAGTCCTGAGGGGCTGCTTTGCTTGGCCTTTTGGGGAAAAGGCAATGTCAGAAGGGGATACCCATCCTGTTGGGTGTCTGAGGATCTGTGTTGATGGCTTGCAGGGAACAGGGGTCTGCCCCTGGGTAGTGCTGCTCTGCTGCAGCATTGGCCCTTCCCCTCCATGCAGAGGCATAGGGGCTGCACAGATCCCTTTCCCGGGGGCTGAATGCACATGCCTGGCATTTTCCTGGGTGCAGAGCACTGGCACAAGAGCAGACCACACTGGATTTTTCCAGATGTGGAAAACGGGATGTGACATGTCCTCTGGTAGGGTCAGCCTGGTGGGACACTGGTGGATGTGCTCACACATAATGTGCTCTCACACATAATCCGTAAAAAAATAAAAAGAGCCCAGTGCACCACTAGGGATAGCTTGCTATGCTGACAAACCCCTTAAATTTTGGCAAATAAAGAGGTGCACCTTGTCACCTAAACCCTCTGGGAAAACAAGGCCTGAGAGCAGAGGGGCTGCCAGGAGAGTGGGGTGTGAGGCCAGCCCCACTGCCTGCCAGCCCCAGGCCCTGCACACATAATGGACTTTCCTAGTTAGTACATAATATATGGCACTTGTCCGAAATGTGGCTGCAGGAACCAGCGGAGGAAGAAATAACTTGACGAGAACCTTTAATGGATCTCTCTCCCTTGTTTTCTAGGAACAAAATAAATAGGAGACTTTTTCAACTGGCGTGTATTTCCATTTATGCTTTAAAAATTCATGAGCATAGGTTTCATATGATGGTGTAGTTACTATGGTAATTGTTTATTAATCTGGAGGAGCTTGGTAATTACCACAGTACAGTTTATATAACTCAAGCTCAGAGTTAAAGTACGGTTATGATTTCTTTGCACATCCATCTCTTAAGACACTTTTTCCAACTTTTTTAAAATTTTTATTTAACAGAATATGCATTTTCTCCTCTCAGTTCTACTTTTATCCAAGTGCGTACATTTCTGGAAGTGTAGAGAGAGTGCAAAAATGACAGAGAAAAGCTTGCTCGGAGTTGGCAGGCCAGGACAGCCAGGAAAAAATGTGCAGAGTTAAGCTGCAGGTAGATATTTTTTTAATTTAAAAAAAATGATGTCTTTTTTTCCCTGGAGGATGGCTCATTTGTGGGAGGGCAGAAGGGGCAGAGGAAAGAAGGTAGCAAAGTGGGGATGTTTCAGGAGCCCATGTGTCCAGCCTGGGACCGTCCCCCCAGCTGAGCATGAGGCTGAGGGATGTAGGACTGTGTGAGGATGTGTGTGCATTGTCCTACAGCTCTGCTGGTGGTGTGTGGCAGAGGCACACAAGAAGAAAATGACACGTGCTGGACTAAGGATGAATGGCATTTGGGGATTTTTTTGGTGTTGTGTATGGTTTTGCTAATGGAGAATGCAGGAGTGGTGAGGTACCTGCCAGGTACATCATGGCCCTTCAGAAACCCCTGCTGCCAGCTCTCTTCAGCCCTGGCAGTCTCCCAGGGCATGCACTTGCCTCTTCTGGAGAAATTTCATGTAAAAAGTGAGATTATTCGTTCAATTTTTTTTTTCCCCAGAGAAGCACTACTAATTCTATTACTGTAGGGATGCTCTCCAGAAACCCAAGAAATACAAAACTGTGTGAGTGTTTTTCAGTAAGTTTTTTTCTTTTCTCTAAAAGCTCCTTTCTCCCAGAGAGTGAAAAATTTTGCCCAGTGTGAATTTTGTTTCTGTGGTGATTCTGATTGCAAGACAATTAATGGCCAGCAGCTCATTCTGTGGTGACCCCAAGCCAGGAGCAGCCCTGTTGGTGGTGACCCCTCCTCGCCTGTCCCCGCTCTCTCCCGCCGGCTTGCGCGGCTGGCGGGCTGGAGAAACTCCCTGGTCGGCCTGGCTTCATTGCCGAGAGATTCACATTATTTATATGGAAAAAGTGCAGGATGCCATCTCCTCGCTCGCTCTGCCTGCATAAATTGCGCGTGTTTATTATTCATCGTAACACAGCACATTCTCTGTTTCTGTGTCACTTGTCACTAATCACTTATGCATCTGATGTGCGGATCCAGAGCAGGTTCTTAAGCATTCTTGGCTTCAAAACATAAGATATGCATGGGTAAGAGTTTATCCCACCCCCAAAATAACAACTTTGATACATTTTCAAAAGGGAAAGTGCATATGTTACAGTACTCAGGAGCAGCAATAACCAAACTAGCTGAGAAGTGACATGGACTTGGGTTATTTTCTTGTTGCTTTCTTTTTTTTTTTTTTCTTTTTTTTTTTTTTGGTTTCTCTTTAGTATTTCATGAAAGTGTGTAAAAATCTTAACATTTGAATGCCACACGCTTCGTTCTGCCTGCGAGATAAAGGACATTTCTCTAAAAGAAACATACGCTCCTTGTTCCTTGTTTTGATTCCCCGTACAGCTTGTCACAATGCATTTACATTTTGCCCATACATTTGGATTTGCAACCCGAGCTGTGCTTTTGAGGAAGGGATGCAAACTCTTTTCTTTGACTTCTGGGTGTCAGTTGGGCACTGACTGTAGCAGGGCAGGTGCAGAGGGCGCAGAGGGCGCAGGCTGCGCACACCCCATGCGGCTTCTGCCGCGACCCACAGCCCCAGGCCACAGTGGCTCCTTCGTGAGGGGCTGCTGCCTGTGTTGGCCACCAGCTGGGGAAGGGCTCTTTGCTGGATCTCTTCTCCCCTGTTGCACCTCGCTCCCTTCCCAGCCTGCCTCCCAATCCACAGAAGCCAACTCCCAAACCTCAGTGGAAGGCAGCATGGTGTCTACCCCAACTTTTCCCTGCATATTTTTTCTTCTTCTTGTAGACTCTGGGAAATATCAGAATTTTCCCTTTCCTTGTCTGTATCTGCTCTAGGGAGCACTGTGGAAGTGCTGTGGAAACCCTGAGAATCCTGTGTTTTAGATAATGCCATGTTTTTTCCCTTTTCATGGTGCTGGATGAGCGGCACTAACAGTGTGAGGCTGGGGATAGAGAGAGATCCCAGCCAGCCTCAGCGGGGATAACACTGGTGCAGAGTCTTCTGGAGTTTGTGCACCACTGTGAATAATGGTCATTCAGATGGGCAAATGCCACCTCTCTGGTTGAGAATATGGAAAACATTCTTCCATTTTCTGGTACTTGTCCTGATTGCTCTGTAACTCTGCCAGCCTGGGTGAGCACAGCCAGTGCAGAGTCCACCCACAGGTCTTCTCACGAGCTCCGACATCAGACCCCTGAAAGAGAGGATGGCTAAGCCGTATCTCTGCTGGTCTGTGGCTCACCTGCACCATGCTAACCTGCAGTACAAATCTGTGATAGTGGCCTGGCCTTGTGGGAGGGCAATGTGCAGGGCAGCTGCCAGAACAGTAGCCTCGGATGACCTGTATTTAATTTAATTTCCAGGAATTATAGAATGGTTTGGGTTGGAAGGGACCTTAAAGATCATCTAGTTCCAACCTCCCTTTCTTTTCTTTTCACCAAGCATCTGCAAAGCAAAAATTATGTACTGTGGAAATACTGAAGAAGTCACAAATCTGGTCAAATTGTCTGATGTGAATGTTTTTTCCTTCAAGGCTGCTGAAATGAAGCCTGCTTACTGACCTTTGCAGCTGGAAACACAGAGGTTTCATCCAAGGAGAGAGATAATTTGAATTGTTCCTTGTTCTGCTGATATCTGATGGGAACAATCTTACTAACGACTTCCAATTGCAAGTCCTCCTTGACTGTGCATTGAAGTCAGCCCTATGATAACACCAGAGAGGCAGCTTGAAATTAGGATACAGAAAACTGATGCCAAAAATATGTCAGCTTGGAAGGTCATTAAGAATTATCCATTTGTGCATGTTCACATGCCAACAGTACCTTAAGTGATTACCTTAGAGAAATGGATTTGTCTAATGAACATATGAATTAACAATATAAAATCGTGATGGATAAATCAAATAAGAATTTACAATTTACCAATGAATCTAACTGGGATGAAGTTTCACTGGATGTGAATGTGAGAGGAGCTGTTGGTGTTTGCTAAAAATGACTCTCGGTGGTATTTTTCCACTTTATGACACCACAGTTGTAGGTGACTGATCTAAAAACCAGCCTGCCTGTACCTCAGGCAGGGACACGTTGTTCCAAAGATCTTGGCTCATCATTTCCAGTAGTTATTTTCCAAACCTCTCCACCTACACCTTTATTGATCTTTTGGGGTTTTTTTAAACTCAGCTAAGAAATTAACCTAGACTGGTATTGGCAGGCAAATGATGGGGTTTTAATGTAATAGTTGGTAGAATCCTGGTTAAGTATTTTTACATTTAGGCACTCAGATAAAAGAAGCTGATATTTAACTCTGCTTTTCTGCATGGACATAGCTCAGGTGGGATTTCTGATTTTTGTTTCTGAAAGATAGATGTCAATATTTTCCTGAGTTGCAGATTATACCTCCTTCACAAAGAGTTTTAAAGTCTAGAAGAGCAAGGTACTTAGATTTTAAAAATATCTGGTACAGCTGAGCATTTTTTCTTTTCCGTCTAAAGCTCTACCCTTGTAGTGGCTAAGATCAGTGCAATCTACACATTGTTTTTCAAAATAAACCCTTATTGGCAGATATACTTCATTTGACATTTACAATAAACTTTTCATTATTCCTTGCTGCATCTTCACCTTTTCGGCTTGTGCCTTATTGGGTTTGGGGCATTCCTAGTGAGCACCAGCTCCACAAAATGCTGTTAAAGCTGCTGCTAGTCTAGCTCTTGTCAAACTGCGTGTTAAAGACCCAGATAATAAAAAAGTACTAAAGGAGTTGTTACATTTCATTACTCTGTGTCATTAATGTCTTCCTACGTGCTAATGAACCAAAGTTAGGTCATAAATGTTTTGAAATGTAAGATTATTGTGGGTTTCTTTGACTTGATGTAAAGGGGTAACTTCAGCCTGTTGGGTCTGTATTGCCCTGAGTACCAGTTCTTTTGCAAACTAAAAATTGCCATAGTAAAATCTACTGTTTAGTTGAGATGGAAATTTCAAAGAATGCTTAATTTCAATTTTGCTACTAAAAGGGTTTGGGTTATCATGAAGTAGGTAACATCAGTTACGAAAACCCTGTACATAATTTGACATTTCATTTGGCAGAAATGGTGTTGATGTGGGGCTCTCCAGTGCATTCCTGGCTGTGAAGAGCTCCATGAGGGCATCCAAGACACACACACACAAGGTGAGCAGCATCTTTATTTGTTGGTAATATTATAGGATGCCCCAGGAAGCTCCTAGGTCCAGAGTCGTGGGCATCCCTTTTTTTTCCCTATACCTAGCAGCTGTCAATTCGATTTTTTTTTGCACCTTTTTTTTTTTTTTTTTTTTCTTTTCTGTCCCAGACCTGTGGCACTTTCTGTGTTATTTATGACATGTAATTCTTAGTGAGAAAATGCCTTAAATGTAAAAATCATAGTAAGAACACGAAGGTAGAAGCACTTGCTTGCTGCTGTAACTGGAAAACAGTGCACTAAGAATCAGTGTACACTTAAATGATGTCTTTGTGCCTATGGACATGATGGGAAACACAGCAGCCAAGCTGTATTGTACAGCATGCTTCCCAACGTGCAGGATTCCCGAGGGGAGGGAAGGGGAGAGGGAGCTCGTCAGAACTGCCCCATCACAGCCAGGAAAGGGCAGTGTTTGGCCACACCGTGTGAGCTCGGTGTGCTCCAAAGGAGCGTCCCTGTGCCTGTGCGCGCTGGAGTGGCGCGGCTCCCTCGCACGACAAGGGAGCGGCAGGGGCTGCCCGGGGCTGGCTGCAGCCCTGAGCCCACAGTCCCGGCAAGCTGCGCAGAGAAGCATGACACAAGCCTTGAAACATTTAGGGAGGGGGGCATGTTATTTTAATATCCTTTTTTGTGCTTAATAGAAAAGGGGTTTGTGGTTAATTCTTTATTATCTCCGACAGCAGTTCTCGCTTCGGCTCCTCTTTCTTTAACTGCCAAGCTAGCATTTTCCTTTTTTATTGCTCCTTTCTTCGAGGTTTGCTTTGGAATAGTGCCAGTTATCATTTCCCATTAGGGCAAATATTGCATCAAACTCATGATTAGGGATTTGAGGGCTTGGGAATATCATTCTCTAACATTTGTCTTTCATTTTCTAAGTCTTTCTCTCTCTTTGTACACACACATATGCGCACATGCCTGCGTATCTGTGGATATACATATGTGTATATATATTTATAGAGAAGAAGAAAGAGTGTGCTGCATGTGCCTGATTACACGGGTAGGTTTACATGTATGCATGTGTCTATTTGCATGTAGAGTTTAAACCTCATCTCCTAGACAAAGGAAAAGGGAAGAGCTTTCTCCTCGTGTGCGATTTCAGAGGACTCGGAAGGTTAATAAAGGAGAAGAATAACAGATTTGTTTGTATGTTTTGGGTTAAATACTTCAGTTTTGCAGAGAAGGAAGGTGTTAAGAACACACACTGTGAGTGTGGAGATGAAGCCACTGCTAGGGAGCTGCTATCAGTTTTACCGACCCTACAAAACTGGGGAACAACAGTAATTTTTCACGGTGTCTTTTATGGTACCTTTTCCATTATCTTTACCTGTGTGTGTATATATATAAAAATATATATATATATAGTCACTTCATGTCTAGCACATCCCTTGAATAAAGTGGAAAAAATATTACATTTCTAGAAATGAACTATTCTGTTCTATGAACATATGCTGCATCGTCTATATTGAAGAACTATATAGATCCTTGGATTTGGACATCCTGAATTGTGTCCTGAATCATTAAAGGTGTTAATTTCTCCTGGTTAAAAGTGACCTAAATGTCCCAAGGCAGACAAGAGACTGTGCTGGGCATGAGCACTGATTTAGGTTTCAAGGCATCTGGGTTCTGGCTTCATCTACCTCTTCCCTTGATTACTTCCCAACACTTAGGCACTTCTGAGATGTTCAAAAATCTTTCCAGCTGCCACCTATTTCTGATGCTGGCTCGCAAAACCCAACACTCACTTTTCAGTACCTAATTTTAGGAGGATTTTTGCAGAATATATTTTTTTCCTGGTAAAACTTTGCTTACACCTGGCCTGGGGGAAGGCGTGTTACAGGTGGTTCCCCCCACCAGGTGCCTGTGTGGGAATAGGAATTGTGGTGATGCCTGGAATCTGTGGTCCCCCCTCACGGCCCTCCTGACTCCCCTCCCAAAAAAGGGTTCCCGAGAGCCAGGCACCATCCTACTTCACACCCGGCAAATCACTTAGCCTCTCAGCACGTCGGCTTTCGCAGCTGTTAACACGGGGAATGGTTTTATTTCGCCTCCTCTCGTAAAGAGCATTGCGGCTCTGATCGACCCGAGGCCAAGCATTATTTCCACTTACAGATAAGTTGGATTTTGGCAGCTGGTGAGAGGGAGGCAAGCACATTCATCTGGGTAAAATCCCCTGGCTGGAGAAATAGCCAACGGGGAAGTTTTATAAGGCAGGCACAAAGCAATATCAGCAATATCCAGAGCAAATCTTGTATCGGAGTTGTCATTTTTGCTCTGACCTGGCAGTGGTCGGCTGGGGAATTGGGGGGTCTGTGAGGAGCAGGCGAGCAGCAGAGCGGTGCTGGCCAGCTCAGCTGGGGTGGTGCTGACACTCACAGCACCCGACAGGTTCCTAAATACATATATATCCAGGCAGCCAATTTGCCTCCAAAAAATTTATTCTTCAAGGCTTATTCCCATCTGCCAAAAGAAAACATGTCATTTATAAAAAAACCCGAAAATCCAACACTGACAGACAGGAGTGCATCGTTGAGCTACAGCCCTCTGCTTTTACCTGAGCCAAGCGCCGGAACCGTGTGGGGAGACAGCCCTGTCACCCACATGCTTTATTAACAGTCAGCTTTTAATTGTACTTTTCCCTTTATTCACAGTTCACTCTTTCTTTTTTCCAACAAATACCGCACGCACTTCATTAAAATTTCTGCAAAAATGAGCCTAGGCAAAGTGACTCAGTCACTGTGCAGATTAAATATAATGTCACCTCTTTTCCTGCTCCTTGTACAATGGCTGGAAGTTAAAATCACTACAATAGTTTTAGTAATTTATGCTGTAATCCAGACTGATAAACTTGACTCCTTGTTTCTAGCTCTGCCCTGCTTCTTCTGTCCTCCCTTCCTGAAAATGAAGTCATAATCCCCCCATGGGAAAGCTTCAAGTTGAGAAAAGGTACAGTAAACTCCAAGTTATTTTAGAAGTCTTTAAGTGATTAAAGCTAAAGGATGGTTAATTATAATATTCTAAAAACACAGCTGCTAAAAAAAAAGTTTCCAGCAGCCACCAACTTATTATTTTGTCATCATCTTAGACATACTTATGACATATGGGAAAAATAAAAGATTAAATCTCCGTCCCCAAACTGCCCCCACAGCCACGCAGTCCTGGAACAAGCAGCATCTTCTGAAAGAAGGAGGCTCGGCCTGACTCCCTGCCAGTGTGCGCAGGGGCGGCTTCCAGCCCCACGTTCACTTTCACAGCCTTGAAAGCTGAATCTTCTGTGGGGTTTGCAAAACATCAGCTGGGAAAACTGTGGCTAAATCAAGAGCAACCACAGTTTGCCAGGGAACAAATATGCCAGCTTTGGCCATACCAATTTTCTATGCACTCCCGCTCATGCTTTTATTTCTCGCATACCACGGAAATAGAAAAGTCATTGCTGGTATTGCCAGTGGGGCTGAATTATGGAGCCCCATAAACATTTTCACTCCGCCTCAGTAAAGAGCAGAAGCCTTTTCCCCATGCCCACATTGTTGAGGCTACCTCAAAAATAAATCTGCCTACAAGATGAAACCACAGTAGGTTTCCCAGAGGCGGATGGTGCCTTGGGTGGGGAAAAGATTTTCTATCGCCAGTCTCTCCATATGTCGAGGCCAAAGTGAGTAAGGAGCCCTTGGTGTGGTGTGGCACCCGGGAAGTTGGGCGGCAGTGGGAGACTGTTATTGTCAGCAGTGTTATTTATGCTGATGTGCTTTAAAAAAATCACCCACTTCATTTTAAAACTACAGATCAAGCAGGATGGCTTATAACTTATGATCAAGGTGGAGACTGCTGAGGAAACCAGAGATGCTTAAATGAAAAGTAGCTGTTGTTTCAAACACTAACCAGAAGCTGTGGTTGCATGAGTGGCACAGCAGTGTCTGTGGTGGCCTGGTGGGGAGACCAGACCTTCTATGAGTAAAGTCTGGCCATCCCCTTATTACAACCAAGCCACAAGCAGCTAAGGAACACAAGATTAACCTTTGTGCTGCAGCAACGTACCAGTTATACATACTACAATATCATTACTTTTAGTTATATGGGAGGCAGAGAGCATGGCTGTGATGGTGTTTGTACAAAGCTCTGGTAAAAGAAACCATGCACACTGGGAGCACAGCAGAGTGTACCTCATTTCCCAGTGCGAGCATAAACTGTTCTGATGTGGCAGGAAAGAAGGCAGGCTAGCTCACTGAAGAAACACTACCACCTCTTTACAGAGAAACGTCATTGAAGATTTAGAAAAATACTAGCCCATGTTTGTTCCAAACCTTCCAAATCTGTGGCACATCTCAGAGTGCTGGCATTGTCTGGCATTGCTGCCCTGGCAGTGCTGGTTCTGCAAAGGGGCTGACAAGTGCCAGTGCTGGAAGTGGCTCTCATGATACCTCAAAATCCAGGATGTGCCTGTATATGCCCTTCTCCCAGCCGTTCTTTCCTCCAGTGTCCCATCACCATGGGCTGAGCACTCACAAATAGAGCTGACAGTGCTTGTCAGTGAGATTTGCAGCTTGAGTCTCAGGAGAAAGGAAAATTTGGGCACCTGGGAGATGATACCCATCCTGAAGCTAAATATGTGCAAATTTTTGAGGTGTGAATGTAATGGAAATGTACGAGTTCCTGTACATGGGTGTGTACATACTAGGGGTACCTGGCACAGCTTGTGCAATGCCTCCCTACAGTCTCCCAGTTACAGGAAACCATTCCCAAAGCTTGCTAGAAAATGCCTGCAGGAGGATGTGAAGCACAAACTGGGGTAGCAGCAGGATGAGGAGCGGTAACTTGCCTTCTCTGCCAACATGTTTTTCTCCATACTTCCGCTCTCCAACTCTTTTTTTTTTTCCTGCGGAGCAGCTGGGATGTCATGCACATGCACCAAGCTACAATGTGTAAAAGCTTGGTGCCACAGCCACGCCACCAGTTGGCCACATGTATGGACCTGAAACTCAGCTACATGGAGCACCAGGGGTAATTCCCTGGGGCAGGAAAGTGTCTGATCCCTCCTCTCCACTCTCAGATGCCACCCGTTTCATAAAAATTATGCAACAAAGTGACTGTAGAAGTAGGGTGGGATGGTGCCTCACCCCAAAGCCACTCAGGCTAGCGGAAGTGGTGTCCCTCACTCTGGAACCTCTGGGACAGGCCAGTAACAGCAAGAACACCATCAGAATTGTTCTCAAGGGCTCACAGGGCTGCAGATTTCAACAGCAGCCACCTCTGGGCTCACACCAGTGCAGGGGAAGGTGTCCTGGCTTTCTGCTCCTCACGAAAACACCTGTCTGCACTCAGGAGGTTTTCCCACCACTTCCAGCAAAAGGTTCATCCAAAAACCTTTACTGTCATCATAGCTTGTGTTAACTCGGTATAACATAGACCAGCTTAAGTTTATACTGCTCTTTTTTATAGAGGAGCATTTATTTCTTGTATCAACTCTCGTGGATGTTTTATCTGTTTTATATCCCATTGAATCCTCAGTGAAACTGCACTAGTTTACAATAATTTTATTACTTTATTAATTAAACGTTTTCCAACAAGCTAGCTATGGCATTTCTTATCATCAAGGGTTCCATTAGTTTTTAATGGTGTGAGACAAAATTACCATTTACCCACATGCAATTTAAGAAGCATCATTAACACCGAGAAAGCACCAGGTGGGATTTCTAATAGTTACTGTTTCTCATTTTTGTTTTTATTTAAAAGGAATAACTGGTTTTGAGGTTTCTGCTGCAAGGTTGCCAAATTCTCACTTTGTTTTTTATGTTCAAGATAATTTAAAATAATGTTCTTCTATCTCCTTAGGCTCTTCTCCACACTATTTCCCATATCAGCACATTGCGTGGTGCATAGGCAGTGTCTCGGTGCAGCCGGGTGAGTGTGTTGTCTGCACAGTAATCACCAAGAACAAAGACTCATCTGCACGGTCAGTGAGCAGGGCTGGGGGGCCGTGTGTGCACACGTGTGCCTGAGACACTGCTGGCTTTGCAGGGCTGTGGCAGGAGGGAGCTGAGCCGGTGCAAGCCCCAAACCACAAGCAGTGCTCACCTTGTGTGGCTCAGGGCCCACAGGCACTAGTCACTGGATCCCCACAGGAGCCAGCCCAAGCACAGGAGAGAGGGAAGTGCTCCTTGGTCATACTCATCCATGGCATCAGGAACCAACACCGTGAGGACAGCAAGTGGCAACCTGCCTTTTTAAAATTCTTGAGAAACTTTGACATAGTTTGATACTGGTGTTCCTTTCCAAAGGCAAGGGAAACCCCACGACTGTAGTAAATATTTATCTTAAACAAAATGAGAATAATTAAATGGCACCTTCATTGCTATACTCTATTCAATTATGCTGACTATTAACTAATTGCTGACTCAGTCCGTTTACATGTTAATAAATGTCTATGTTTAAGGTCCTCCTTGGTTAATTTTCTAGGTTTAACGGAATTGCTGGTCTTTTTTTCCCTGTGAACTCATTGCTTTTGCTTAATTCTGTGACCTCCCACTGCCCCACATGGATGTGGGTGTGCAAGCCTGCCCCTGGCCATGGGGCACACGGTGAGTCCGAGCTGGGGCCTCGCCAGTGAGACAGAGCGCGAGGGTCCAGATGGTGCACGATCCCATGAACCGCCGAGCGCGAAGCGCGCGGGAGGGTGTTAGGGATATTTAGTGGGATGTGTTTGACAAGGTGTTTCCTTATTTAAAGGGGAGGGGAGGAAAAGGCAGATGGTGTGGCTGTTTCTAATGACATTCCCTGGCTGGGTTTTTTAACAGCAGACATAAGAGGGGCATAAGCACCTGACGCGCCTGTCTGCTTGGCTGCTGGGAGGGAAGGGACGCTAACAAAACAGGTCCCACCACCACCCCGCTACCTGTTCTGCTTATTTAAGATGCCAGGGTGCCTGGTGAGAATGATGGAAGGGTCTGCCCTTGGCAAAGGTCCCCAGAGCCACTGGTGCAGTGTTTACCGTGTCGCTTTGTCACATCACAGCCACATAGCTCGGGGGAAACAGCTCTTTTCAGAACTCCACCACCCCTGTTTTCCTTCCCTGCACCCCTCTCCCTCCAGCCTCATCCAATCTATTTTTCCTGCTTTCTGACCTCTCTTCTTGCCCAGGTGGCCGTGCTGTCACTGCCAGCACTGTGCAGGTCTCTCTCACTGCAGGCTGGAGCTGCTGCCTGCCCAGTGGCTTCCTGGAAACACCTGGGGCCATGCTCTGAGTGGGAGAAGGGGGGTTACAAGTGGTGTTTTCCTCTTAGAGGTTTTTAAGCACGCTACAATCAGAAGTGATCTGATTTTTTTATGCTCAGGAGCTTCTATTAAAACAGAAACAAATGCTGAATTTCCTAAATGGGAAGATAATTGTTCCATGATGGAGAGCAAACAAATGCATAGGGGTGTCCTCCGCTTTAAATGTACACTGCACTGAACTCCGGGTCAGATAATTTTCTAATTAATTTGCTTGTGCAAGACATGGAACAAAAGGTCTGATTATATACTAGAGCAAGAGGTGCAATAGTATCTTCCTGCATGCTACCACATTATCTTATTTCTTGCCTGCAAAGGGACTCTAGGGTGGCCGTCCTGGGGGCGAAGGCACTGCGAGCCCTAGTGGGAGTCACCAAAGAATCCTGACTCCCCCTCAGCATGCCAGGGGGTGGGACAGCTCCCGCCACCCCCTGCCAGCCTGTGGCAGGAACCCCACGCCTGGGCCGGCTGGGTGGGTTTGGAAGCGGTGCCAGGCGGGCAGGCGGGCAGCGCAGAGCTGCGACTGGCACTTTATGCTAATGGCTCAGCCATTATTTATTCCTTTGGAATTCATTACAATCGCATTATTTGCGATCGGCTCATTTAGTGTCGCCAATGCATCCGTAGGATTTTTTTCTTGTGACCTAATTAATAATGAATGATTCTGTTCAGAAGCGCCGCCGCAGCAGGGCTGGTTTCCCGGCCGGCGCTCGCTGCTCCGTGCGCGGTGCCAAAGGCGCAGCAAAGCGCGGCTCAGCCCCGCGGGCACAGGGGCCAAGGGCTCTGCGGGCTCCTCACAACTTCCCTGGGGCCAGCAGCCCCCAGCCCAGCGTCCTGTGCAGCTGCAGCTCCAGCTTGCTCTCTATTCAGAGTACAATTTTTTTTTGGCGGCAGCAGATCATCAGAGCTGACTCTCCTACCAAAACCGAAGTTGAGCACTGACCTTGTCTAAAGCAGGAAAAAACTTCAACAGTATTTTGGGAAAATTCTGCCTCAGTTTTCGTTGACCAGTAATATATCTGAGTACTGTAAAGCTGTACAGGAAGAGATCTTCACTGACAGAAAATCTTCACTGTTTTATTTGAAGTAAATATTTTCTCTGAACACAGTACTTTTAAAAAAGCCCCCAAAACAAAACAAACAAACAAAAAGCTCTTAACCTTTTAAACACGAAATTTCCAGCAATACATAAAAAGTAATTTTATTTTGAAAGCCCTGAAGTGACATCGACTTCTCTAATTTCTTTCCCCCGCCAGGAACCTTGGCAATACCTAAAAGAACATACTCTCTTTTTTCCCAAGGAAGTTCTCACCCAATCTTTTGCCAAGACCTACTTTTACGTGAACCCATGCTATCCATCAGCTCCATTTCACACTGACCCCGAGCCTGGGTAAATGTGGCACCTCAGCATGGAAATGGTTCATCCTTCCCTACTCAACACCTCCCTGCTAAAAACGGTTCAGTTCGGCAGCAGGGATGTCAGTTCACACTGATGTCTGGACTCAGTTCACTCCTGGAGGAGCGGTGCAGGGAAGTCCCTGTCCCCTGCAAACCCATCTCAGCTGAGCAGGTTGATCTGCACCATATTTTTTTTATTTTCACAAAGTCACATCATTTCAAATCTCCCTGTGGAGCAACAAGCAAATTTTAAAAATATTTGTGAAAGCCTATAAATAGTTATAATGATATAAATAATATTTGTGAATGCAAACCTACTCCTCTGTTTCCCACAAGCACAGCTTAGGGGGGACTGTAAAAGGGCAGCATGGCAGCTCTGGGTCCAGACACATGGGAACATTTACTGGGAAGCGACACTTCTCCTTTCCTCCCACCTAGGGTACACCCACACCCCTTGCAGCATTCCAGGGGCTCATCTCCTCTGCAGTGGTGGGAGCTGGGCAGAGCCAAGGTGGTGGCTGCCAGCTTGGTTTGGGTTTTGCAGCAGGAGCAGTGCTGCTCCCAGCACCCTGTCAAGCAGCAGCACCCAGACCCACATGGCAGGGAAAGCCCACCTGTGAGCTTCACACCTTAGACACAAGAACCATAGACAACTTAATTTCAGATTTTTAAGGCTAAACCAATGATCTTGTTTCATTTTGTTACAATGAATACCTATAATTCCAGTAATCAACCTGAACTAACAGCAAAAACTGTGTCTAGCTGTGGACTAACTTACAGATATAGCTAAAGTTGTGACATGCTATGAATTTTCCTTTATGTAGCCATTGTTGGCTACATTCTGAGAGAATGATTCTCTTGCTCATCCCTCCTGAAAGTTTGAGATTGGCATAAAACCATGAATTTTTTATGAACAGCTGCAAGACAAACACATGAAGTACTTGCTGACATCAAGTCATAGAATACCTTGCACTAGTATTTCAGGACCAAATTTCCTGGGAAAAAAAGTGGTTTTTTGGAAAGCAAAGAAGGATTGTTAAAAATCTGTGTTTTGCTCATGGTATGACATTTTAAATAGCAAGGGGAAGGGCTCCTCACTCACTCCCTTTGCAAAACCTCCCGTTAGTGCCATGTCACTGCCAGGTGGGAAGTCCTTCTGGGCAAGCAGGAACTCCTGCCTGTGCTGGTGCATGCTGCTACAGGGCTGGGTTCTTCCCACACATTGCTATTGGCTTTAGGTCCTTACAGAGCAAATTACTGAAGCAGCAGTCCTTTTAGGACCACAAGTAAAAGCCTTTTGTGTCAGAAAGCATAGAGTGGGAACTCCTAAGTTAGGACATACCAATGCAACTTGCTGTGTTTGGCCATCTGATTCCTCTTCTCACGTATAATCACTTAGGACAGTCCCACAGCAGCATTTTTATGGAGAAGACATGGGGGCACAGAAATTTCCAAGGAAATAAAAAAATAACTGGAGGCCTGAATCTTTCCTTCAGTGCATGGGAAGGTGAAGGAAGTTGTTGGGAACATCGGTGTCACACCAGTGCACACACGAGCTGCCCATCTCCACCATGGAGGTGACAAAAAGCTGTGTGACATCTCTCTCTCAGGGACATTACACAACTAAAACGTGTGCAATAAGGTGCCTTCAAAGCCTCAGAAGGAAACCACCAACCATGGTCACTGTAGAGGCTGCTACCTTTCTGAGAACACAGTGTCAGAAGCTCAGGAGCTCCCCTCCAGTGGGGCCACCTGAAGGGCTGCACATCACCTGTCCCTTTGTTTTTCCTAAATAAACAGAAATAGGCTACTCTGGCTGGTGTGCAAAATCACATAACACACATGCTTCCTAGAAGACAAGTCAAGTGATGTCTTCTTTGTTGTGCATATATAGGTACACACATACCTCTGTCCACACCCATTTCATTATTTTATTGGCAAGTACCTGGAGGTGGGGTGTGTGGGGAGTACATGTGTGTTTTGTTTGCTTGCATGATCACTTCAGAGAAATCCACATTAAACAGGGAATTGGAGACTGTTTCTCTAGCTGAAATCCAGCTTAATTTTAGAGCAAATACTGCTACCAAAAGCGGTGCCAGAGTCTGCATTGCACAACTCCAGACAGCATCTTTCACAAAACAATTATATTTTTTCTAGATGTAGTGAAAGCCTTGAAAAAAGTTTACTTGATGTCTAACCAAGCAATGCTGCATCTTCAAATTTGAAGGAGAGCTCAGAAAGTTAGTTTTTTATTATTCTTCATTTAAGTATTATTTTTTAATTGCAGCGTATTAAACATAAAATCTGGTACAATCTTTAAAAATAAATAGGACCTAACTATAAATGGGCCCTGTTGTGTTTTTATCTTTGACAAGCAAGTAATTGCTTCTCAAATTTATCAGTTTGTTTATGCAAAAACCATTTACCAAGCCTAGCTCAAAAGCATCAATTTCATCATTATCATCTTATTAATTTAGCCAAGCTATAACACAGCTGATTATTCCTGAGTAATATCCTCTGCAGCACATCATGTGTGGCAAAACCATCTGTACAGTACCTATTTAATAAATAAACCCTCGGCTAAATGTCTCTGTTTATTGAGAACTAATGTTTATAGAAAATATAATGGAACTCAATAAATAACTCAGCTTCATCAACCTGCATATGAATCAGTATGAAGAACGCTGACATCATCACCTTTCAAGTACCAGAGAAAGCAAAATTACCCAAAAGAGCTATAGAGTCAATATTAAGGCATTAAAACTGCAATGAAGGCATATTAATGCTTAAAACTTCATTGTTGGCAGTAGAATTGCCACCACGGACATATTTTATAACTCTAAGAATACTTAGGCTTTATGACTGTTTCTTTGTTGAGTGCCTTGCACTTAATGTAGTTTTCCACTTTAAATAAAAAAAAAAACCCTCAAGATCTTAAAAAAAAAAAAAAAAGAAAAAGAAAATTGCTGATTCCAAGCATTCATTTTTAAAATAATGCAAACTGCTGATTCCAATTGTTCGTATAGAGGAAAAGACAAACTTATTTAACTCCATGCTTCCTGAGCTCCTGGCAGCAGGCACGGGGTGTACGGAGGTGAAAACTGCTCAGCAGCACTACACAAAGATTACAGAGCAGTCCATACACAGCCTAAGACATTATTAATAGAATTCCTGGGTTTAGGGGAAAGAAAAATGAATAGAGTTGTGGCAGACATTGGGATACTTATTGATTGCTGGTTGTTCCTACAACACAGCTCTCACTCGTTTATTTGATTTGGTGCTTTACAACTGCTTCTCTGCCACAAATCAGGCATTTAAAACATATCTCTACACCATCAGCAAATCGTAACAGATTAATTTCTTACAGCTCCTTTCCTGGGGCCCTCGGAGAGCTATTTTTCTTTGTTTATATTTTGCTGTCTTTATTTCTGAGGAATATCACTCCGTGCATGCAATTTAAGCGAAGGCACTGCAAGGCTGCAGGCATGGGTGGACACCCAGTCAGCATCACCCTCTGCATTCCCCCCGGGTGCCTCCAACAGGTCACAATTCCACAGGAGACAACTCTCTCCTTGATGAATGCCAAGTCCCACCACACTGCGTCAGTAACACGGCAGCTCCAGCTCTTGTGAGGGATCAAGGACACTGCACATTCCTAGAACTCCTCACAGCATTTCCCTGCCCGCAGGCAGGGCCACCCACCCCGGGGTCCCTTCTGGTGGGAGAGAGTGGACCAGAGGGACCAAGTGTGAGGCACAGAAAACATATTTCATAATCCCCTCATTAGCGCACACGTGATGGGAAACACTCAAGGCTGTGAATATTTTTAACACTGTATGTGTTTACATAAAAAATGTGATTTACACAAATCTTCATTTGCTACGCTGTATAAACTTGCTACATGGATTAGAACTGGTCCGTCATGTCTTCCTGGGAGAGACAGAAAAGGGACACTGAGGTCTCAAGAACCTGCTGCTTTGCTTCCCATGTCCAAAATAGCTTGAAAAAAACCAAAAGTGAATGTGCTTCTGAGTCATTAAAAAAATGCATTTTCAATTCTTGGAATATTTTGACCAGATAACTCGAGAAACAAAGCAATAAGTAAAAAATCCCTAATGACTGCAAATGGAAAAAAAATGAGAGATTTTTCTCCAACAGGAGAAAATCTGGGGGAGCCTTGCCATCTCTCTCAGCTTGCAGACTGCTATGGCACCCTGAGGTCCAGCTGTCCCCCAGCGTGGGGGCTTGGACTTGGGATGAATTCTCCCCTCATACCCTGCAGGCATCACGAATCAGTGGCACATCCCACTGCAGCTGCCTTTGTTAACTATCATTCAGAAAGGGTTTTTGGGGAGCACTTGCTGGCCCTTCAACCTGGGGGACTGCTGCTGGGCAGCAGAGACATATCCCCACACACTGGCCACCTGCATCCCCCAGGTCCACTTTTCTGAAGGACTTTCATGCTGGCAAAGGGCAGGAGCATCACTGGTTGGATCATCACCAGTCAGAGCATCACCGGTTGGATCACACTGATCTCTGCTAGTGACAAGGCTGATGGAAACAAGCTGGGTGCAATCCCACATTAAATCATCACGTCCGAGCATCTCAGGCACTCTGCAAGTGCCTCGAGTTTTTCCCATTCTCCTCAACTTATGTTGCACATATGCAGCTCTTGTTTGCCTTCCTGAATAAAATAGCAGATCCACAGCGCTTCGCCGCCTAATGAAACTGAACATATTTAGAACATATGTGAGCCCGCTCGTCGCGAAAAGAACCATTTGTGGTTAACGAAGAAAGTATTCATGGTTTTGCTGCTAATTGCAGGGCGGTCTGCATTTTCTTTCTGAGGAGAGAAAAAGGTAGCACTGCAGTTGGAAGCACACAATAGAAGCATGGCGCCTTTTTTTTTTTTTTTTTGCTGAGTTTTGATGCCTCTGGATAAGTGAATTGATCCATGGGGTAAGGGCATGGATGGGGGAAAATATCATTGATAATCCTTATGTGGTTGTACATCAGCTGAAAACCCATATGTTTCTTTTAATTATTACTCACACTGTACATGAAAAGATGGGATATTTTCTTCGCTCAAAGTCGATGGAGGTTTGCCATCTATTATAATATAGCAGGGTCTGCCAGAGCTGGAGACTGGCAGTTCCCAGCAACTCCCAGAGAGCAGCACTGCCTTCCACAGCCTCATCATGACCAGGGCTCTGCCATGGCTCAGGGGCCAAGAAAGTTCTCCTCCTCTCCCAGCTTCCAAGATGCTATTTCTTGGCCTTTAAGGTTTGCTGGGAACTCAAACTGGTCATAAGAAATGTCATGAATGCAATATATTAGACAATTTACTGAAAGTATAATGCATAATTATTAATTACCATGTTTCAACCTACTACTCTGTGGCAGCCACCAAATCTCCACTAATTTTGAAGTACTGCATCAACACAAATTTTTCTAGCCATTATAATTTTTAAAATTTTAATTAATTGAAGTGTCTTATCATACCCTGCCCTCAAAACTACCCCTGTAGCCTCCCTTTGCTTCTAAATAGAAATGTTTTTTTCTTTCAAAAAGAGAATTAAAATGGTGATTAATATCTCCTTCAGAAGTATAAACTGCTACATCTTCATATTATGAAATGTGAAGAAAATCTTTTGTCACTATCTTTACCAGATTCAGAAATTCATCATAATCAGTGGCTTGAGAATACATTAGTAAGTGAACAAACTGATACAGAATGATCACAGAACTGGCAAGTCCCAAATGAACCCTAAATTAGAAGCATGTAAACCATCAATGCACTTGAAGGGACCAATAAGAGTTGTAGCAGGGAAAAATCAGGATCAAAATATGAGATAAATGCTGCAGGGCAGAATATACAATTTTAAAGGCTTATTCATATGTTATACAGAGAGCTGAGCTGATGTTACACAGTCAGTGCTAATGTATCTGTCTGAGTGGGAAGCTGACAATTTAATTCAGAGATAGAATTTAGGTTTTGAATGAGTTTGCATGCATACAGAGAGTTGAAGCACTGAGGAAAAGGGCTTAGTTCCTAATGAACGAGTGTTTCAAGGACCTAGAGTTTTAATACATGGTTTTGGTGTCCCTGGCTACTGGTAAGACTGGAGTTGCTGTAGAGGGGCACTTGTCACTTGTCACTGTCACGTTGTGACTGTTGTCCCTGAGAAAGCAGGGCTGAAGGAGGAAACGGGGAAAGGACTGCAGACAAATCCTGCTGTTCACAGCAATACTGCGCTGCAAGCAGAACGGTTCAAAGGCAGAAGTAACAGCAGCGCACAGGCAGACAGGACAGCAAATTGTCACCTTTTGAGCTTATCAGGTGCTCCATGCTCCCCTCAGGGGACTCAGATATGGGTGCTGGCAGGCTGGGTCTCAAGGGAAGGAGAGAAAGAAGCACACTGCTCGTCCAAAGCCCAGGTCCTGCCTCCTTGCCAGGGCTTGGTGAGGGTATGCTGGGACCAAGACCAGCACCATGGCAGCCTTGGGATGCAGGTGATGGCATTTCAGCTGCTTGTGTGAGACTTCTGCCAGAGCCATTTGATTTATGGCAATGAGCACTTTCCTGAAGGGTGCCTTAACTGACAAAATCCTGGCGGCTGCAGGTGAATAAGCTGCACAATCTATGGGCAGTGAAAAGAGAGGGAGTAACTGACATACAAAATGCAGGCAAGATATTATTTTTTTTGCCTCTAATATTTTATGAACAGTAAAGTTTCCCTTTACAGCTGCCTGGCTGTTTTAAAGAGTACCCAAAAGGGATATATTCCTGATTACATCCTTCTGCCCCACTGCTCTGACAGTCTCACATTGGTCTGCAGACCAAAACCAAACTAATGTGAATGACTCAAAATAAAGTGCACTGTTTTGGGTGTTTATAAATAGTGATTTATGGTGCATTATCACTGAGACTATGAGTATGTCATGTAGTAACACCATGGCAAAGTACAGACAATGTAGAAAAAAGTTTAGGGCTTGGGCTGGAGTAAAACCAGCAACAGGACACTGCTGGTGGGGAAAACCTGGCTGAGGGGAAAACTGGGCTCTCCTTCGCTTTTCAGAGGGACATGAAAAACCAATATGCTTGTTCTTGGTACAATAACCTTATAGCAACTCAGAAAGAAAGTAAGGAGATCATTGGGGCGAGATAATTGTAAGGAAGCAAGACTAACACAGCAAGACTAACACAGCAGCCTTCCTGCAGCTGAAGGTCCCTGACCATCAGTGTGTCCTGCCAGGCTCGCTCTCATCCCGGCTCGTTTCTCACCCCGATCACTGACCAAGGCAGTAGGGAGCGCCGTGCCACCATCGCAGCATGTATACCAAAATAGCCTCAGCAAGGCTTAACAGCCTTGAAACTAAATTACATCCTTGATGTCTGCTGACTTCCAGAGGGCTGGTTTTGTTTACAGGATGGGTAAGAGCCAGTGGACTCAGCTGAGCAAGAATAGAAACCCCTCCATTACTGTGAGGCCGGACAACAGATGGCAGGAAGGTCACGGGCTGGGTTTGTAACCGCAGGGCAGCCAAATGCTGACCTGGTCTTTGGGGACATACAGGCTTGGCCAGCAATTTCCTAATCACCGTGTCACAGAGGGCATTTTGGGTGCACTGCTCTCCACCACCTCACTGATGACACAGTGGCTCGGGGCACCCGGGGTGCAGGTGGTCCCCAAGGTTGTCGGCACCAGCTTCCACCCACGCTCCAGCAGGTGAGAGACACTCGCAGGGAGCCTGAGAGGTCAGGAGCAGGTCCCTCTGGGCTATTTCAGGTTGGTGATTGCAGGTTGTGGCTTTTACTCCCCTTGGCTGTTTGACTCAAATGTGGTCTGATGATGAGAGCAGCCCAGGGTGAGGAAGGGCTGAGAGGTTGCTCTGGGGTCAGGCTCATTTGCAGCGGTAGGAGCCATCGATGATGCCACCGGGAAGGTGAATGGGTATCTGCCCCTAGACATCAAACTGAATGCTGCTGTTCAATGCTGCTTCTGCTGGGGCTGCCTGGACCAACACACCCCACCGCTGCTTTTTCCCTTTCCATAGCCACCTCCCAGCTGAGGCTCCTGGCTCACCCAAAACTTGATTAATTCAGCTGGGTCTTTCAGCCCTTATGTACCTCCTGACCAAGGTGCTTCTAGCTAACAGCAGCAGTACTTATGAGCTCCTGAGTGCATGACCTTCCAACCAGCACCCTGACTTTGGCCATCCAGCTGTTCCAGTACCACATTCCACTCTGTCCACCCCAGCAAATACCATGGGGACGTTACCACATTTGTGTCAAGGTAAAATACAGAAACAGTCTGGTCCCAAGAAGGATGCTTAAAAAACCAGGCAAGTAACTACCCTCTCATGCCACATATCCCTCTGAAGTGCGTGAAGTCACTGTCTCTGCCAGCATGGATGTGGCGATTACTGCCTCTGTCATGCTGTCCATTAGCTCTCACTCCCCGATTCCCCTCCTGCCTGCAGCATCACCAGGAGAAACGGGGGCAATTATTTTCAGGCCACTCCAATATCACCTTTAATTCTTAGTGCAATGTGCCCTCGCTTTTCTCCCTCTCTTTGTTTTCTTTTTCTTTATTCTGACAAAGAATTGTGGTTTGTCTTATTTTCCTTTGCAAGGTCTACTGCAGCTTCAACAGGAGAATCCTCTCTTGCCTTTTGCATGATGCTTCATAAAAGACAGTAGCTCTTGAACGTGGAGTGAGCCAGAGAGCATTATTTCTGAGGTACCTCAGTAATAATGCACACACCATCCTCCACAAATAAGAAAATAATGTCATTGCCAGGTTAACTGTTGCTTAAGAAATACAGAAGCCCTATTCCTGGAGGCAGCTGTTCTCTGTTTGATGGAGGAGGACACAGGTCGCTGTGGCAAACCAAACTGAATTGCCAGGCTGCAGCTTTGCTGGGGAGCTCCAGTAGTGCAGAGGCCAGCCCTTCTGCCTGGCTCCTGCTGGTGCACAGAGTTCTGCCTTCTGCTCCCTCTGCCTGGCAGGTATCTGGGATGCCCAGGCTGTGACAGGGGTGCAGCCCAGCCCTCTGGGGTGCCTTATAGCCCAGTGCTCCTGAGCTCCAGTAAGGGTGTTACATTCTGACCCACAATTACTCATTTAGGCTCTGCCCCACTGGCAAAACTCTTTTCCATGGAAAACAATAGGCTCCTCTGCTTGCCAAAAGTAGAAACCACTCCTATTGAAAGGAGTGTAAATAAATAGAGATACCTTGAAACAGAAACACTGGAGGAAGGTTAATTTTTGAAATCTGTAACTCAGATGTCAGATCAGATTTGTGAATAGTAGGAATGTAAACAAGTAGATGAGAAGACGGTGATTAATGAAAATAAATTAACTATGTAAGAGGGGCTTTTGCAATCTGCAAGACGAAACCAGGTGAGCAGACCCCTGTCAGGTGTTCTTAGCAGGGCAGCCTGGTAGGAACCAAGGATGGCTGGGGCCAGGTTCCTTTTCCCCTTCTGTTGGGACAGAGGAGCTGTGCTAGGTACCACACTAGGGATGCACCAGGCTCATGCCCTGCCCTGGGGTTCTGGGAGGGCTGCTGGCTCCCAGAGCATGTGGCTGACACCTGCCTGGGGGTTCTCCCTCCAGCCCCTCTTCCCTAGCACCAGCTGCTCACCAACACAGCCAGCCCGTCTTTCCAGCCTCAGTCCCAGCTCACACCAGAGCAGCACAGCTGCAGCCAGAGAGAAAGGAAGTGTCTCTCAATGCAGGGAGGTGGATAAAAACATAGTATAAATCCCTAACCCTGCAGAGCCATCTCCTCTCCTCTGTGGCCCCGGGTGCTTTGGAGCTCTGCAGGGCAGCCTGGGGGCTGCTCCCCATGCCTGGTTCCTGGAGCAGCATGGGGGACTTGCCTGGCCAGCGGAGCACGGGCCGTGGGCTGACCCTGCTGGGATGTGGCACAGCGTGGCCACACCACACCCACCGGATGGGGCAGGAGCTGTGCTGTGCTGCAGTTGGATTTCCCTCGTCCTGCAGCTATAATTAGATTTCTCAGTGTTAATATGTTGAATTAAACACCTACTTCTGGGAGGGGACGAAAACAGCGGGTTGTATATTTTTTTCCTCTGCAAGTAAGCAATTTGCTGCATGCTGTAATTTGTCTGTGTGCTGTCCCTTTTTTTGGGACACATGTAATTTTGCTTTGATGAATGACACACATTAGTGATAGCCCTCCTTGCCGGCTGGGCAAGTAGGCACTGACAGCCCGCGGGACGCTTACAAAGAAACTTTGTCAGCAACCGCAGGAGCCATGGCCTTTCCAAGGAAAACAAGCTGGGAGAATGGGGTTACTGAGGGACCATGCTGATGGCGGGTCAGCAGTGATGCTCTGCAGAAGAGGAAACCCAAAGGGGATCAGCATCCCAGCAGGTCATGATTTTGATGGGATTTACCCCACAGTCCCTATTTTTATGTCAAAGACGAGGAATGGCAGCAGGGGGAGTGGAGTCTCAGCAGAGGCAGGCTTCCGAAGGGGAGGAGGCGTCAGGGGGCAGAGTGATGCCAGCCAGAGGGGGCCAACCCCCTGGCAGGCGTCACTTTCTGCCAACATCTACCCCATAAGGGCTGCCATACGGGCAGCAGATAAAGCACTTGCCATATCCCTCCTAATAGGGGCCGGTGTATGGGTGGCAGGAGCCAGAAGCGGCGGTTTGCTGCACAGCCTGCCAGTGAATTCATGACTCCCATCCAAGCACTGCAGAAGCGACTGGCAGTGGGGGAAAGACCTTATGGCATGCAACAATATTTGGAAAACAATTTTTTAAAAAACCTCAGGGTAGAAAAGACTAAACATCTAAGTTTTCTGTTAATAGGCTCTCTTAAACAATGAGCTTCAGCTCTTCTGAAACCAGTGTGCTACATGGGATGGCCTTTCCTCAGTGAAACTGAGACCAGGGGCTTGGACACTGAAGCAGGAATCAAAGGCACAGAGCCCTCAGTGCTGCTGGTAGAGTAGTGCCTCTCTAGTTGTTTAAAATGATGAAACGAAAGCATGTATTTACTCTTAAGGGAACTAAAGTATAAATGATGCAGAGGTGCTGCCTGAGCATGGGTTCAGTTCACACCAGGAATTGAAGAAGGATTCCTGCACCCTTGGGATGCTTTGCTCCCAAGCTCCCTGCAACCAGAGCACTATTTTGACCCCCTGATTGAAGGAAATAGGCTCTCCTTAAGTACAAGAGACACAAGTATGAGCAATTGCTTGCCAAGCGGAGATGATAATCTCTCAGTAACTCAGTTTTAAGGAGAGCTGGCTGTTCTCTCCTGTGCAAGCAGTCTCCCCTCCCTCCCTTGCAGGCTGCTGCGTCCTGAGAGCCTCTCACATCATGATTATCAGTGCTGGAGTGCACTTAACCTCTCCCAAACAAAGCCAGACTGGATTAAGATGGGCTCTTAGCAAGGGTCACTTGTCCCCCAGTTCATGCCACTGCCATCAGGCCACCAGGTAGCATGAGTAAGTGCATTGTGAACACACCACAGCCTTTACTTATTTGGTAAAATGAAAGATAGATCCCACAGTTCCTTGCTCTGTCAATTTTGAAAAAGTGACCCTTAGAAAGATAGAGGAAAAAAACATTTTAAAGTCAGAACACAAAGTCGGTTAACAGCTTGTGAGAAAGTTTTGACATCTGAAGGCAGGACCTGACCCAATTTGCTGAGAGGTTCCTGCTGCAGGGAGAGTCTGCAGGGCGGGTCAATCCTGCCGCCAGCACCTTTGTGAAAGTCCATCCTCTCACCAGGGTCTCCTTCCCTTTGATGTTGGGATAACAATTTTCCAAACTGATAACTAGGCCTGTGCAAAGCCCTGTATGGCATGTGGGCTGCTCCCACAGCCAGGAATGGCCGGCTCAGATCCCACAAGACCACAGCTGGGCAGGAGGGTGGGCAGCCGTTGCCTCACCAGCAGCAGGACACACATCCCACCCCAAAAACATGCTCTGCCATGTACAGATCTGTGATGATCTGTGCTGGGTAACCCAGCTGCTGGAGCAGCTGCAGTCAGGCCACAGACAGAGCATTTTGGGTGCAGAGCAGAGCAGGGACTGCAAGAAGCAGGGAGAGCTGGACACAAAACTCCACTGGTCCAACTGGATGCAGCCACCTGTGCATCACCGTACTGGGGATAGGAGGGCACTGCCAGCACTGTGGGATAACAGGGCCCAGGGTCTCCAGAGTAATGGGTTGTTTGGGATGACTGAGTCTGCAGAGCTTCTAAAGCCCTCAGGGATCAGACCTGCTGTCCCAGGGGCAGGGGGCAGTGTGGGCATTACAGCAGTACAGTGCCAGGGCCCACGGAAACAGGAAATCTGGGCAGCACATAAACAAATCCCATTCAGCTCAAGGGTAAATGTTAGCTGAAAAACATCTGGGGAAAACTAATCCAAAACACATATGGTTTTTCTTTGCCCAAGTGATCGGGAGGACATGTTCATTCCTACAAACGGGTGTCTGTGTAGGGACTTGTGCCCTTGCCTGGCTGCTGCAGCCTGGGGATAGGGACCAGCCACCATAGAGAAGGTCACAGGAGAGCCCACATGGCAGATATGTGTCCCAATACGTGCTGGCAATACACATGGCCATAAGCAGGGAAACAGAAATTAGGAAGTGGGTAGCCTAAAATTATAGAAGTGTTGCTGAGGATAACACAGCAGCAGCTCTGGGGGGTCAGAGGAGCCCTTGCAGCTGTGAGCACTTTGGGGCAGAACAGGAACACTGCTGTGATTTCTTAGCAGTGTCCTTGCAGCATCAAGAAACAAGGAGAAGGGCTCCTCATGCAGGACCCAGGCAAAGGCATCAGAAAAAGAGAGGGCTGATGTCCCAAAGTGTTTACAATCCCAACGACTACATATAAAACTGCTAGTATTCAACAAGTCTGGTTGATATCATTCCTTCTCCCTCAGGCAAGAAGGAAACCAGCTCTTTAAGACAGGATGCCTCTATGCAGCCAAACATAACACCCGTTCTTGTGCAAAGCTTTGCAGGAAAAGATTAAAACATCCTGTTGTTTCCCAAGCCTGCTCCAAGCCCCTTCCCTGAACAACCACACTGCACCCCACCAGTACTGGGCAGTGTGCTCAGAGCTCCTGGTGGGCATCTGGGAATGAGGGGAAGGGAGAAGCAGGAGACCCCTCAGTCTTCCCATAAACTCAGCTCAGTGAGGGTGAGTCTGAGTGGTCTGTGGGCTGCACAGAGCAGCCTGGTGCGCCATGAACTGCCTGGCCTCACAGCACAGAAGTGAAGGCCCATATTTGATATCAGATACACACAGAGTTTCTTCTCTAGTAGGAAGAGAAGATTACGGTAGTGTCACCAAAAGCTGTGCTTAGATGTTGCCCAGGTGGCCTGGCAGTGGCATGAACATGTCAGTTGCCCCAGCACTTTCCTAGGCTCATTATTTCCCAGACAAACTCAGCCCATGACTTTATCCTTCTCTCTTGTTCACATATGGGTGCCTCGCCACAGCACTTCTTGGATCCTTCTGAGTAAAAATTCTAATTTTAAAATATTTCAAGCTCCACTCTGGAAAATCCCATATTCACCATTAAAAATGTGCTGGAACTCAGCAAGTTTATGTTTTTCCCAGCCACTGTGCACAAGACCTGCAGTATGAGATGAGCTGAGGGCAAAAACTTTAATTGGCTGAAATTGAATAAAAGCTGTAGCAGAAAATCTCACTAGAAATGTGACTGGATCTGGCAAGGTACAAATGTTTATTTGCTTCAATTTCTTCATATCGCTAGTCTCTCTGAGTAAAACCTGGTGCCTGCTGCACCCAAGGACAGAGGTGCCAGAGGATTGTCATGCTGTGGGGGTGGCACTCGGCCAGTGGCATAGAGTTGTGCTCAGGCAATGGGCTGCACTGATGGCATCAGACTGCAGGAGGAACCAACTGCAAGGACAACAGGCAAATCCTACACATTTTTCTCCACCTCTTTGGATAAAAGTGTTGGGATGGAAAGAGAAGACACCAGTTGGCAGGGGGGGTGTCAAGCTTTGCTGGGCTCATGCCCAGCACTCGGCCCCTCTGTTGGGCACCAGTGCCCAGTGGGCAGGAGCAGGGGCTGCCTCCTTCTTCCTCACTTGCCCACAGTTCAGCAATGTGGGTTGCCAGAAATATGCTAAGGTGCTCTGTGCCTCCGACCTTCTGCAGCACAGGGGAAAGTAATTTACCTTAGCATTGCCAAGATTTAGATATTTACCGCCAGCTTGTCTGGCTGGTCGCCTCCAAGCATGGAGCCAGAGGGATAGCAGCCTGCAGGGCATTGTGGTCGGCTTTTGTGAATGGCAAGAAATGCTTCAAGACAATGGAAATAAAAGCATTGTGGGAGCACTGGATGAGAAAGCCAGAGAAGCCCCACATTGTTCCCGAGTCCCTAAAACATCTCCTTGGATAACACGTATTTAAGTACGAGAAATAGAGGGCAAAGATTATTTTGAAGTGTGAAATTAACAGACTCTTCACCTCCCATCTGGGGAAAACTTTCAAGGCTTCCAAGGATAAAGAAAAGAACCCCAGGACCTGAGCCACCTGTGATCTGCAGATGCCACCGCTCTGCCGATGCTGGAGACCTTGAAGCAAATAAGTAGGGACTCAACAACACCATCAAGGGACAGGGATGAAGAATCCTTTTACAAAACACTGAGGTGCCATTGATTGCCAAGACAATGCCTGAAAAAGCTTCACGGCAGGTGGGAAATAATCGAGAGGCACTGAGGGGTCTGCCCCTCCCAGCTCCATGGGACTGGAGAGGGGCCAGGGGCTTTCCTACAGCTTTTGCCCTTGGACACATCATCAGGGAGCTGGGGACAAGCAGAAAAATGGAGCACAGACACCAGCCATGCACAGTGTACAGTGACTACTCACTGTCCTTGCAGCAGAGAGGGAGGAGAGTGGCTGAGAAATTGAAGGGAGAATGACAGCTTCAACACTAGAAGAGCTCATCAGGTAGACTGGATAGATCATGTATTGCTTGTGGATCTGTAGAGTTTAAACCTGTAGAAAAATATCTGGGAGATCCACAATTAATCCTTAGAGTGTCCTGAAAGGAGAACAAAGAGGTATCAGTATGGCAGCTTCAGAAATAAAGGTATGTTCCAAGAGAAAGGAGGGAGGAAGCATCAAAAAGAGATTGATAGATTTTTTTAAATTTGAAGGAATTAGCACCCCTAAAGGAGACAGATATGTATGGAGGTAATGTTAAAATAATTCAGCTTTTTATGACTAGTTTGTTGGTGGTGTTTAAATATCCTCCTGGTACTGGTTCTTCATCCTAACAAGCTGTCTCAGAGATGTTTTTGAGGTCTGCCGACACTGCCCTGATGCCTCCAGCTCATACTGAGGCTGGTACACAGATACCCTAAACCTGTGTGCAGGGAGGAGACCCAAGTGTGTGACTGCAGCCAGCCCCTGCTCCTCTGCCTGGGAGCAAGAGCCAGGTGAGATTGCATCTCCATGCACTGAAAACTTGCTGTAATTTTTAAAAAATTACATTCTTCTGAAGTGAGTTTACTGAGTGAGACAGAACAGAGACATTCATCTAGACAGACAAGCAAAGTTCCTTCTGCCTTTTCTGTTCCTGCCACCTGACTTCATGTGTGGGTGCCCACACTGAACTCTTCCAAGGCTCTGAAGCTTGCCATCTCTGACCACGATACATATAATTCCTAGCACTCCCAGGCTTTGGGGCATCAAAGATGCTAATTTTTCTCTAAATCCATCCTCACTGATCCCAACGGATCATAGAGAGTCCCAACAAGCCTTCAACTAGGCATTGTTCAGCAGTGCCATTGCAAAAGCCTCATGAATCCAACAGCTCATTGCTGAATGCTTTCAGACAGGACTCAGGTATTTAGGGAGATGCTCAAATCCAACCACAGTTGGGTATCAGCAACTTAGCAGGTATCACTGGATTTGCCTTTTTTTTACATGAAATTCGGCTCTCATACCACACTCTGCAAATGGGAAAAACCTTGAAGGACACATACATTGCCACAAATCATGACACTGAACTTGCTGGTATGTGCAGTGATGCTGAGAGGAAGATAAAGTGATAGAATACAAAAATAAAATAAAATGAAAATGATGCTTATGTCTATTGCCCAATGCATTCTGGGATAACTATTTTTCCTCATGAAATACAAATGACTTCAAATAAAAGAAGTGAAACAGCAGATCAGTGCTGTTCTGGCTGTTACAAGACACGGCCTTGCAGCAGGAAGCTGAGCACAGTTTGAAGCCTCAAGGTGCTGTCTGACAGATCCTCCTGCTAAGTGCTTCCTGTCTTGCCTGATGTGGGCAATTTTGAGCTGTCCCACTGCTTGTCCACTCCAGAAGTGTCCACAAGAATGCCCTGAATCCTGCATCTATCAGATCCTGGTGTTTGCATGTGCTGGTTTTCCACGCACAGTCCTGGGTCACACAGCATCCATACAGACATAGACATAAACCATGGGAGGTGCTACATTTGAACCCTGAGAATCATTGTAAAATTCTTGGACTTTCTGCCACTGAGTCTCCTGTATGTGTGATTCCAGCTGGGATGAAACAGCTGAAAAAACAGAAGTCCTGCAATGGAGTGAAAATCTACCCTGGGAGGTCATCTAGGGTCAGTGCAGAAACTTTTTTTTTGGGAAAAGCACGAGAGGTAAAGCTGTGTCTGAGAGGATAATGCAATGGGGCATTAGCCAAAAGCTTGCCCTTTTTAGGGCAAATAGAGCAGAATCTAAAGCCCTGAAGTCAGTGGAAAGAGTCCCTCTAATTCCAGTGGTCTATGAACCAGGCACATGTGGATTTGGCTGAAAAAATGTTTCATTTCATAGTGCTGTATAATGGAGTCTCTCACAGTAAGTCCTTGATGGTTTATGGGACAATGGCATTTCAGCTTAAGAAAAGAAGCGCAAAGATCACCATCAAGAGTGGCTTTGACAGACATAATTTCTCTACACTAATTAGACAAAGAGGAAATGTGGGAGAATGACAGCTGCCTCTTAAGATAATAGGAAACCTGTCTCTTTAAATGTACTGGGGTTTTTCAACACAGACCAGGCAGGACTGTAATCAGAGCAGCGGGTCAAATTTAGGTTCAGTACAGTATAATTCCATTGCAGGGACCATCCAAGAATACTTTGGCAAGCTCAAACACATTGAAATTGCCTTGGCTAGTGGCTTGCAAAATGGCTGTGGAAAGTCAAGATAATTAGAGCATTGTGGAGAGGAGAGACAGTAAAATAAAGGGTAGAAGTCAAAAAAAAGACAAGCCAATAATAAAAAAAAAAAGGGTTAGAGACATGAAGAAAGTTTCAGAACGGAATAATTGAAGGAGAAGGGCATAGCCAGCAGACTGGAGTCATGTCATTTCTACAGCAGGAAAAGGACACGGACACGAAGGAAAAGAAAGACCAACCTCCCAACAATTTGAGATTAATAAATGAATTAAAAAACGCTGAGAAAGACACAGCTGGAAATTACATAGGGTTTCTGAAGGGACTTAACTTAAAAATCATAGAGGAAGCATGAGAGAAGAGAATAAGTTCTTTTGGAAGTAACACTTTGAGTTGATCCTTGCCTGTTTTGGCCCAACAGGTAATAAAAAAAATCAGTTATATAAACTGAGAGGCCATTCACTGAAGAAGAAGCACCTTAGTCAAGTTAGCAAGTCTGAGCCCTGTTCAGCAAGGTGCTTGAACCTGTGCCCAAACACATGGCATGGCACAGACCATCAAGCCCTACAATTACACACTTAGGAACCCTGTTTAGTACCAAATCCCTTCTTAGGTGAAACCTGAGATGACTATACAATGTAAAACACCCAAGCCAACAGGAATTTTGCCAGCAACTACAATGGGATGAGTTTCTGTAGGCATCTATTTTACAAAACGTAGGTGCTGCACTAAAGCTGGCGAGGCGATGAGATTTTCCCAGTGCTCCCTGTGTCCAGTGCTGTTCATCCTCCTGTAGGAAAGCAAATCATGCACCAGCACTATACCTGTGCACAGAGTGTGCTCTCAGCTCTGCCTTTTACATTCCAGTTTCCCAGTCCTGATTTCTACTTGCTATTCATTTTGTGTTTGAATGTCCAACAAAATGCATTTGCATAAGAGTGTGGGTCTGCACAAACACAGTAAGAGATGTTTCTCTCCCACACAAACAGAATTATGCTTCTACATATTACTTACACATGTATACATAATTTATATGTATACTTACTATAAACACAGAGATGTATATATAACTGTCCTTGTGCAGTTCTGTTTTCCACAGAGGAAACAACTTTTATACCTAATGAGTAACACTATCACCCATGCTGTCATGATCAATTATGAAAGCAGGCAGGATAGAGTTTTTGAGGCCCTGACTCCAACTCAGCTCTGCGAGGCGATGGCAGCAGCTGGGGTTGTGGGAGCAGGCAGTGCTTCCAACACACCCTGTGTGCCCCAGCCCTGAGCAGGGTGGGCTGTCCCTGGGGCTGATTATCTCTTGATACGAAGCACAGCTCCCTGCAGAAGCCTGGCAGCCCCCGCTCCCCTCTCACCCGCTATTGATATTCCCTTCTTTCTGCTGGCACTGGGTAGCTGGGTGGGTTTTTAATGTTTCTGGGCCTGATTTTTGGCTGTGTGAACTCACACAGCTGCAGTGGGATGGATCAGCATTCCCATATCACAGAAACCTTGGGTCTTGCAGGTTGGTGTTGCTCACTGGCTGACACAGGTATTGCAGTGGGGGGTGTCAGCATGTTCCTCCTCATATCATCTTTCCCAGTGGTTTGCACCACTATCACATTTATAAACTAGTACTAACCTTCACAGTATAAAAACAAAGAGGATTTCCAAAGAAATAGCAAGACAGGACAGACTGTGTTCACCCCCAATTGGGACAGTCAGAGCACACTGCTGCAGGTAAGGACCTCTCACAACTCAGGATATGAGAAAGATGCTCATTTACAGAAGTTCACTAACTTTTATTTCGAACTTGGCATTACAAAATTCCCTTCACCTTCCTCTAACTCAAGGGATTTTTGCCATGGGTTGGAGCAGGCTGCAAAAACAGACAGACTGATGGTCCATCCAGCTTAGATTTCTCTTTTCCTCTGGCCTTACTCTGGTTTTTTGCTCAAAGACGAAAGCATCAAAGCAAAGAACTTCCCAGAAGAACACAATCTGTGTTCAGTAGCACAACACTGTTAGCCTGAACTGTGAAAATCATCACCAAAGAAAGCACTAACCACAGCCACTTTCATTAAATATCCTCTGGATATAGATGGAAAACTCATGGGCCACAGCCCTGTGCTGGGACACAAGTTTGTAAAGGAGCTAAGCCTTCCTGGAGAAGCATGTTTTGGGCAGCAGTGGAGTAAAGCTCAGAGGGGTTGGGGTGAGGGGTGCAGAGGTTCTGCACAGCTCCATTGTCAGCCACCCCTGCCCAGCCATTACAAAATGATCTCTGCCAAATGGGCACCATACCCGCAGCTGCAGGGGCCCCAGCTCAGGCTGTCCTGTGGCTGTTTCATCTCACAAGCTGTGACAGACACAGGAACACGGAAAAATGTTTCTCACTTCCAACCACGACGTGGCTATAGCCCATCCCGAAAGCTTAACATGTTAGCAGGGAGCACGATGAAAATTTCATCAGACAGCTGTTCCCTGTGGTCCTTGTGGGGACTTGTCCCAGCCCTGCAGCCTCCCTCTGCTGTGCAGGCAGCCAGAGGTCCTGCGACGAATCATTTTAATGTGCAACATGGAAAAAATATTACCTGGAAATGCCTGGACGTGCAACTCCTGATGCAATGAGCATCAGCCCCGCTCTCTTTTCATCCTCATAGATGTGCTTCATTATTAACTTTTCATGTGACAACTGTTTGTGCATTAAGAGTGCTTCACAAAACATAAATATTGGAAGTGAGGACTTCTAACAGCCCGTATTAGTGGGTCCAGCCTTTTAAATGATGGTGACTGAGAAAGTGGAACACAAGTCAGAGAGGTCTGCACTGACCATCCTACCCTTGTTTTCTACTCTTCAATTAAACCATTGCTTTTAGCTATTCGTTTTTATCAGTATTATATAAAACTAGGACAGAGTAAATGAAAATTTATAATTTATAAACAATCTGGGGGAAAAAAAATCACTGAATTATTTATAGCACTTTTGAAATATGTGTTTGTTACTTGTACAAAAATTAGTTGTTAGGTCTTAATCACAGCAGTGCCACAAATATGTTGGAAATTAGGATTTATAAACCTGCTTGTTTGGAAAGAAAAAAAGTCCTGTAATTCTACCTACAATTGAAAAAACCAAACCAAACTGATTCTGAATAGTCTAGTCAAACAAGTGCCAATTATTGAATAATTCTCTGACCTAAACAGAAAGTTATTGTATATGGAAAGATTTTTTTTTCCCAGAGAGTGCTTTATACCAGATGCCCTTTTAAATTGTTTTGAATTCTCTGTAGGCAGTAGATAACTAAACCTACAGAATGTAGTAATGGCAAAAAGGAAGCAATCAAGTTGGCCACTTCTAGTTAAGAGTCATGGAAAAGGCATCTGTTCTATATGAATTGCAGACTATAGGAACTTTGACAGGTCATAGAGCAGACTTAATTTATTAAACTAAGTTTCTAATATAAACAGTAATTCGTTTCAGGCACTGACACTGAAGGTCTGGATTATGTGACTAAAATATAGAGACCTCCACTGGCCTCCGGAAAAAAAGGTAGTTTTGCTGCATAGGAAGAAAATAACCGAGTGTGCCTTAGCAGCAGGCACCAGTGCTGAGGCCATGCCCTGCATGCACCAAGGCACAGGGTGCAACTCTCCCTACAACCCTGGCCCAGCACAGGCAGTGCTGGCAGCGTGTCCAGCTGGCATTCCTGCCCACCTTCTGCCACCTGGGAACAGAGCATCCTTGAGATCAAGGATGGCAGTTGTCAGATGTCTTAGCAAGTTTGAAATCTTCAGAGAGAAGTTCATCTGCAAACAAAACAATGACTAATAGGATGAACGTTGGGGAAAAAAAAAAAAAAGATTAAAGTAGGAATGCCTCGAGTCTGCATGCCTGCTGCTTATCCAGAAAGGCTGTTACCCCAGACTATGCCAGGGCATGGGCTTATTGGGCACCCACACACACCCAGCCAACCTACCCAGGCAGGATAGAGGGGAGGGGACATGATGATGACTGATGTCAGCAATGTACATGCACATGTGCATACAAAAATAACTTCTGAATGGCAGGTCTGCTGATGCAGAACAACAAATACTGCTATGAAGTACCCGAGCAAAATTAAATACTTAAACCATGACTTATGGGAGACCCTCACTTTGTTTGCCCCGTCTTCACCCAGGTCTGAGAGTAGCATGGATCAAGAGGTCTCAGGCCATGATGTCAGCAAATGTTTATCTTCAAACACTTCAGTAATTCAGGTGAATGCAGGAGGACAATTTCACTGCTTAAAATTAGGCAGGTACCGAAACAATTTCCTGTATTAAGTTTACATTAATCTCAAGTTTCAAGCACTGGCTTTGCTGTAGCTTTGACCAAAAGTTTGGTCATAACTCAGAAATCACACACAACTATTTCCTTATGTCATCAGCCCTCAGTAAAGATTGAGTATGGAAAACCTCAGTTAGGGTTTTTCTGCTGCCAGGAAGGTTACGGATACAAGTAATGAGATGAAAGTGTTTTGCATTGGTGCTGACCAGACCACTGCTGTTGGTGACAATAAGAGACCAAAGTTTCTGATAGCCAGAGTGTGAAAGCAGCTGCCCAGCCTCCTCTCCAGAAGCCGAAGGCAAGCTCCCTGTTGCCCCACACTGCAGCAGGAAGCGAGAGGGGTGGCTTTTGTGCAGCACTTTGCTCAGGCTGAACCCGCTGTGTTGCCAACCCCAGCTAATTGTTTGATTCCCCATCTCATTTGCCTGAGAATGACTGAGAATGTGAGACAGCATAGGGTCTATAAAATCATTAATTGAATTACTAGTGTGGAATAAGTAGTGCATCAATTTGAATTCACCATCATCCCCCTCCTCTCCTCCCCCGTGTTTTAGAGACCAATCCTACTGTTGATATGTGCACAGCTTCAGAAGGAGGCTCAATAAATAGATGTGCTATTCTAGCTAAACAAATTTATTTTTCCAGCTGTTCTACTGAATTAGTAAATTGTAATGTTGACTTCAGACTATCTTCCCCATAAAATATATGCTGGCCTGTATATTTTACTGACACTTCTTTTGTGACACCTCGTTAAGGGCTGATCCAATCTGTATCCCATTCTTTTGGAATTATGCTTTGACCCAAATGAGCTTTGGACCAGAATGCAATACTGATTCAATACCTATATTATATTTTATTGTTGAATCATTAGCAAGATTTTTGTGTGTTCTCTCCCCTTACGTGGTTTCTGAAGAGATTTTAGGACAATAATTGCAGGTACGAGTGGGCTTGGAGTTTTGTGCCAAATGTGCTGTCTGAGCACATGTGGTTTCATTGGCACGTATTGATGACTGCTTTTCTGAGAAGCAATCAGGAATTTTTGCCCAGCCTTGATATGGACAATTCTGTTTAGCCTGCCTCAATGGACTCAAAAGCTTTTATAAGGTTTGGTTTGCTATCGTTTGGCATCTTCTATTTCATTTACACTAAGGCATAGTAAGCAACAGTGTCACCAGGTCCCAACAGCAGCATAGCAGCATTTTGATTCCAATGTAAATGTAAATTAATTCTGGGCTACAGTTCAAATTTATCATTTTTCAAGCCAACACACATTTCAGCTGGCAACAACCAGGTGAAGCTGAGCCTGGTGGCCTTTTCTCCACAGCTCCGTGTGGGGCAGCACACAGTCAGGCACTACAATTTTGGGGCTCCCAGGTGGCTTTGTGGAACAATTCCAGCAGGACAAGTCCACAGATACCCTGTCTCCAGCATTTACCAACACTGAGCAGAGCCTGGCAGGTTTGCCATCACAGATGCAGGACAACCCACATGTTATGGAGATCTGTTGGCTTTGGCAAACCATGAGCTTCCTATGAAAAGTGGGTTGTGGGGTGCTGCTGGGTAGCTCTATTCCAGACAGCCAGAACCAGGAGCACTTTTCACAGAATCACAGAAATAATTTGAGTTAGAAGCAACCCTCAAAGATCATCACTCCAACTGCTGGCCCTGCACAGCACCATCCCCAAGATCACACTATGTGCCTGAGAGCTTTGCCAAAACAATTCCTGAGCTCTGTCAGGCTTGGTGCTGTGACCACTTCCCTGGGGAGCCTGTTCCAGTGCTCAGCCACCCTCTGGGTGAAAGAACCTTTTTCTAATATCCAACCTAAACTTCCCCTGACAGAACTTCAGGACATTCCTTTGTGTCCTGTCACTGGTCACCAGAGAGAAGAGATCAGTATCTGCTCCTAGACTGAAGCTCCTGTCATTTATGATGCTTGAGAGAAGCAAATGAAGACAAAAATGTATTGATATTGCCTCTCCCAGCCTAAGAGGAAAAAATCATGTTTGTTATACGTCAGCAAATACAGGCATTTGTTCCCATCTCTGCTTTTAACTTCTTTGAAAGGTTTGGGTTCTCCCAGCACCACCAGAAAGAATAGCCTTTGATAACAGGGAAATCATCCTGAAGTCCAAACACGACGGTCTGAGTGTCGGAAGGGACAGAGGCAGCTCCCCGTGCCCCTAGCGCTGGCACCTGGCACCGGCTGCCCAAGGGAACACGGCAGCAGCAGCAGCGGGAAGGGGCTCCGGCTGGGATGGTGGAGGGGTCGTGGGAGCGGCCACAGCAGCGAACAAACCCCAAACAAAACCAGCTCCAAACTTAAAAACAAACAAATAAAGAACCAATAACATGCTCTTAATGTCCTGATGTGAGAGGGATCTAATACCATTTCCACATCCATTAGGCAAAGGATTTTGCATGTTCCCTCACAAAGAGTGAGCATTCTCAGCGACTTTCCCTTAAATTAAGATGACAGGTTACTGCTCCAGTGTTGTTAATCTTTTTCTAAAAGCTTAATGTTACTACTTAGTAGTTTACTAATAAATCTGAGAAAATATGTAATGTCATTTTGGTTTAGATCTAGATGGATGACTTTTTAGTATTTGTGAAGTTGTAAAACAGGTACTGCCACAGCCTTGGTGGAGGAAACAGTACTTGCTGTGGTGGCTGTATTCCTTTCTGCCCTGGGGCCACAGCGCATTACACCATTCACGTGTTCAAAACCAATCTAATACTCTGTCATATGTACACCACCAGCAACTGGCTTTCAGCTTCTTTCATGCAAGTTGTATTTAGAATGGTTGTTAATTTTCATATACTTGGCATTACTTGATCCTAATTTCCGTTATTTTAAGCTTTTTTTCACCTGAAAATATTCTGATCATAATCTTTAGGATCTATCTTTTTAAGCATACATCAATTCTACTGTGATACTGCGCTTGATTTTGTTGCTGAATTCTCTCTACTTTGTGGATTTACTGTTTTTGATGCCATACAGGTGTATTCAAATCAGTAGCCGGGATGTGACCTTGCCCCTACAGCAGGACAGGCAGCAGCTGGTGCATCTGTAATGTGTTCCCCATGCCCCAGTGAGGCTCGCCCTGAGATTCCAGCAGCACTAAGCCTCCCTTTACTGATAGATCTGTCTTTGCCTACATGGACAAGGCATCCCTAAAAACCAGTGGTCACCAGCAGCACTGGAGGCCGCATGCACAACATCCCATCAGCAGAGCCAGGAGAGAAGATGAGCGCTGCCTGCTGCATTCTGCCATGATGGGTACCAGCCTGGCCACCGGGGCTGGGAGTAAGTTCCTGAGGGAAACTCACACGGTCCTAGTTTTGAAGCTAGATGACAGTTTTGAAAACCCAGGCTCTCTGAGGTTAGCTTTGACCATGAGTTCTTCCATCTCATTGGGTAAACCAGGAGTAACCCAGTGAGTAGGGTTAGTGTAAAATCAGTATAAGCAAGAGACACAACACCTGTGATACACCTGAACCAATCCCACAAGGAAAAACACTTGGCCCACAGCACACACCCTTCTGAAGGCATTTTTGCCCAGTTACTGTCACTAGAGACAGCAACAGTGTCTTTTAGTGCTCTGCAGAGGGAGGCACAACCCATTCTGCTGAAACACAGTGACACTCTGGAGAGAGGAGGCAGCCTGTAAGAAGGAAGGAGCATAGGAGGAACCAATTCCATTCTGCTCAGCTCCTGCTGTTGCACAGGTGCTGACAGCAGTTGCCCTTTGGAGGGCTGCAGGGGATAGGGGGAGCAGAAGGACAGACAAGGGGCCCCTGCTTGGTTCCCCTGGGGTGGGGACAAGCCCTGAACAGGGGGACAGGAGCCTGTGTCTACCCAGCCCAAGGCCATACATGGGCTAGCCCCATGCTGGGACATCCAGGTGCCAACTGTCCAGGGAGCCAGGGCCTGCTTCCCCTTTATAGGGAATTTTTACAAGAAAAGGCCCGGCAGCCCGTTTTGTACTTTCTAATACCAGATCCTATCTATAGTCTTAGGTGCTCCTAAGGCCTCCTAATTATTGCTTCCTGGTCAGTTTCACTTCTCCTTATTAACTTAATAGTTTCTCTTATAAAGCAAAAGCAATTGCAAGCACCCAGAAGCCATCACCAAACCTCATTTAAACCAGAACTCATGATTTTATGCCACTGAACTATGCATTTTTTGCTGCACAATAGATGGCAGTAGAGAAAAAAGGCTGAGACTAGACAATTTATAATTTGGAATATGCAGATGAATTTTTTCCCCCGTCAAATCACCGTACAGTATTTGTTGCTTTCTTCTCAACAGAGAGCTTTCCTAGAAAAGGCAGTCTGGGGCGGATGAGGCTAGATGAAATAAAAGATTCATGCATGAATAATTAACATATTGGAGGCCTCACTTGAACTTGTTGGCTTACCCAGATGAATGAGTTAACATGTTGGAGATTATTATAAAGAGGGACTATTCTGCTCCAGTAGATCAATTCAGCTGAAAACGATGAAGTATCGACGCACATATAAATATATGCTTGGTACTTAAAAATAATCCTTCCAATAAGTATAGTCATATTGGAGTTCTGCTACGCTGACAGTCGCAGAGACAAGATAAAAAGATTTGGCATGAGTCATTCAATTTGACTTTTGCACTGAAATGAGATGCAAGCCTGGGAAGTCGCTCTATGTAGGGCAGCCGCCGCGCAGGCGGGCAGCTCCCACCTCCCGCTTTGGCGGCGCGGGGGAAGAGTGGCGGCAAGTGGAGCAAGAGCACCTCCAACTTCAACACAAAGGCTGCTGGAGGAACGCACAGGCCTCGCCTGCTGCTACCTCTCATGGGCAGGGGATCACCCAGGTGCTGAGGTGGATGCGCAGCAGGGCATCGCTGGTGGCCACAGGGTCCTCACAGGCACTGGCAGAGAGCGATGCAGTCTGACAGTGGCCCTGAAGGGAGCACGAAGTGCCCTTTAACTCTAAATAACCATCGTTTGCCAGTCTTTTTAATTTAGCCAGTGCTTTCCATTACTGCCTACTTCTTTGAAGGCTAATTGCTGCAGAAAGGAGTCTTCCTTGTAAATTGACATCAAATTCATGCTAACCATGGGAGGGAGAGAAAATTTAATTACAAACTTTAATTCTTACCTCAACTTCACTAATTTTTAATTGTGTATAATAATAGTGAAAACCAAACTGGGAAAAACGTAGAGGATTAATTCCACTGCAAAGAAAATGCTAAATTTCCTATCCAGAAGTATGTCAAAGCTTTTCTTCCTCTCCATACCTCTCTATATCTCAGAGCACTAATGGTAAAATAAGGTAGGGAAATAAAGCCATACCATGACTTTTCCATGCCTCTGTTAAATAAAACCTTTCTAATGCAGGCACACAGAGCTGTGGTGAGACAGGGAGCTCGTGCCATGCATGTTGCACGTGGGGTGCCTGGACTGCAATGGGATGGCAGCACGGGCTTGTGCTGAGCGAGTAGGGAGACTTTGGCAAGGCAAACTGAGAGCGCAGCACACCCTGTCCTGGTTGTGGCTCTCATTGCATTAGCTATTAAAAATTATTTCAGAATCAAATGATTTTTCTTTCAGCCAAAGCTCCTCTAACACCACTGCAGCCACCTCTTTACCACATGGCGGGTCACAGTGGTTGTAACACTCATGCTGAGCAGGGGCAGCACAAGGTCACTCTGGCACTGGGCAGATGATGGGCCCTTCCCATGTGGATTTTTTGTTTTTCAGAGTTAAAGGTGTACCATTCCATGACACTATCCAGGACTGCTGGAAAAATAAAAATAGATTGGAATTATTTTGGAGATGTTTCTGTATATTATCTCTCATCTGCACAGTGCTGTCAAGCAAAATGTCTTCTTTCTTCAATCAATGCACAAACATAAACCAGATATAACAGGGCACGGAATTTGTGTGTATGCAAAAACGCCCGATTTCTATGTGCAACTCAGTTCTTTGACAAACTTAAAGTTACCACTAGCAGCAGCTCTGGGCAAAGCAGAGCTTTTCCTCTAGCTCTGACAGTGAACCAGGGCTCACCACATGCTTGTGGCCAGGCTTGGGCTGCCAAGGGCTGGCAGACCCACAGTGACACTTGAACGGCGCTTTTCCATACACGGGTCCCCCAGCTGCTCACACTGATGCACTTATTTCCATGCACCTTCAGTAAATCAATACTTCCCAAACTCTGGGCAGCAGTAGCACAGGGATGTGCTGTGTGTGCCTCAGTGGATGTATTTAGCTATCCCTGAGGCTGCTCCTCAGGGAGGCATGGGAGGGAGGTGCTCCTCCTTAACACCTGAGCACTGTGCTTCAGAGCATGCATGCTGACGAAACCACCCTGCTCTGCAGACAGTCCAGGGATCTGGTAAGAAAACCTTCACCTGCTAGCAATATTTTTCCACTTAGATCTGTTCCTAAAGCTTATTGCCACATCAAATCCCATTATAGAAAATAAGGAAATGTTAAAATTAAGAACTAATGTTCACATGAAAGAATTTTTTTTATTATTTCCTTCAGCAAACCAATGAATGTTTAACAGTCGAAATTGCTTTGAAACAGCAATAAATTATTTCATGCATACATGCCAAATATTAAAACCAGAAGTTTTCTTAATATGAAGTCACTGGTACCAAGATTCATGTTTGTCTTTGTTAATTATCTACTTGTTTATTAGCTTAGTTTCACTGAGGAGCTGCTGATATCCCCAAGTTAAGGATTTTGGAGCTGTTCACAGGATGTAATAATACAATTTTATTGGGTGCTTGTTCAGAAAGCGTTTTTAGGTGTTTGCACTTAAGCCATAAAACTGCCATTTTGCTGCCTGAAACCCCCTGCATGGGTTCCTGCTGGTCTGTGTCTCCCCAGGGCTGCCACGGTGTCCCAGTGCTGCAGGCATGGATGCTGAGGGAAGGTGGGATGCTGCCCTGGCACTGCAGCTCAAGCAGGTCTCAGTCTTGAGCTAAAACCAGCCTCAGCCAGGACAAGCATGCCCTAGGCTCATGATCCCTGAAACCCAAGAGGGGCTGCTTCAAGTCAGGTTCTGAGTAGGCCAAACCAAAAAAGACACAAACTTTGCTGTTGATTTAATATTTTAAATTTGTGAAGATTTTAAATTATTCTTTTATAATCAGCAGATTGTGCATTCTCTACACAGCAAACTGCTCCAGGCTGCAAGGATTTCCTTTGGGAGGGAAAATCAGTGGCACAGACTCTGGGAGTATGTTATTATTGGCTAAAGCATTTGTATCACTATCAATAAAGAGTTATTCCCTCAAGTATCACCTCCCAGAGCTGGGGGAGTAGAGTCAAGTTTAAAAACATGTTTACAGTTGTACTGACTGCAAGAGAAGTCTTCAGATATGTTTGGGATGAGAAAACAAATGCCTCCAAATCTCACCAGGCAGCAAGAACTTGTGATGTTCAACCCGGTGTAATCACTCTGGAGTACCTGATGTGCTCAGTACTTGCAACATCAAAGCAAACTGTGTCTCCCCAGCCAGGGATCTGCTGGAAGCACCACTGCCTCCAAACCGCCCTGCCCATGTTGCCTGCTGTGACTGCCCCACATGGCACCAGCAGAGGTGGGAGCAAGGAGCTGCAGGGCAAAGCCCACCGGGCCTCTATCAAATGTGGGGTGTCTCCGTTTGGGAGACCTGTCCCTATGTCACCTGGCAGCCCTGGCAAGAAGAGGGCACTCGTGGAAGGGCAGGCTGCTGCTACAGCAAAGACTGTGGCAGCATTTCCACAACAAACCCTGCTTGGGGCAAATTTCAAACACAACCATTAAGCTTTGCTCTGAACCTTACATGTGGCTTTGAACTCGGCCTCTTTCTGAGCAAAAGCTCATTTACTTCAAATGGAAGAATCAAAGAAGACTATAATAGCCTTTCCCAAAGGAATACCAGCGTGATGGGTAAGATGGGACAGGTCTCAGCTGTGGTTTGCAGAAGCACACCTCCCCAGTTTCCAGTGGATGCTGGGAGGTCTCTGCAGACACATCCAACTGCACCTTGATGAGATGCAGTACCCCAAGGCACTAATGTAAGGAAGACACCAAGAGAGAGGCTGGGAAATGCATCCTGGCTGCAGGCAGGTACTTCTGACCTCCTGAACAAAAATGTGTTTTCTTCTGACTGTGAATATATTACACAGAACTTAGGGCAAAAGAATTATCTTATGTTGTCCTCTCTCAAATGCAGCAGATTACCTTTCTAGAAACGTTTGTAACAATTTCTGGATGCAACTTCAGAAAATATCAACGTTCTTTTTCAAAATCTGCAATATTTTGAAACTCGACTTTTTCTATTGCTGCTTAAAATCCACAGAAGTTTAACACACTAAGAACAGCACAATTAAAAAAATTTCCCATAAATAATAACAAACACATTAAACACATTTGACCTGCTCTGGTGCTTCTCAGAGGCAACACAGGTCCTGCACTGCAGCCCCCCATGGGGTGCACACTCCTTCAGCCTATGACAGTAACCAGCTGCAGGTTACCAGCAGACTTAAGAGATGTGCTTTTCCAGAAAAATAATAATTTTTTGGACATGTGTGGCAGATGGGAGTGTTAACTCATAGTGCTAGGAGTTAACCTGATTGTACTATAATGTGATAGCTCCACAGCTAATGCCCATCAGCACTGTGGGCCATTTACTTTATCATAAAATAAAATTAATTGAGTGAAAATAAATTGCAGAGAGATACAAAAGAATTTGAGACCATATACATGAAATACACGATAGCTCAAGTCTCCTGTGACACTTATCTTCATTAGGGAGGAAACAATTATTATTAATTCTCTCTTTAAAAATAAATATCCTGAAACTCGCAACAAGATTTACTGCACAGACTGCAGATGCTGATATAACTACTCAAGTGCTAAAATTTCTTTTCCTTTGAAGAAGGACTTTCAGACTCAGCCAAACATTACAACAAGGCAGATGCTGGTGCCCATATCCTGCTGCAGCCTGCCCAGAGCCCTTGGGATGTGGGGGGCCCTGGTGCTGCTGTGGGAGCAGCACAGCACATCCCCCTGATCAGGTGAGCAGCAGGCTGCTGGGCTGCAGGCACTTGAGTTGGCTAATGGGCTGCAGTATTTCTAATGGAGAATGTTTATTTGAGTGCATGCCTGAAGTTGGCAAGTATAACAAAATAATGACATTGAGGCTTATTGATAATAGTTATAATTCCATGTAATGACCAACTGAGCAAAATGATACAGGCATCTCTCCTTCATCCATTATATTCCTGCCCACAAAGATTTCTCAGTTAAGGGCTGTTTATTTCTGCAGCAAGACATAGACCAGATACACAGAATATAAACCTTCCTATTAGGACTCACTCGTGTGGTTTTTTTCCTTCCAAGTCATTCAATATCACACAGTTTTGGGGATCAGCTTTCTGGCTGTGTATGAGCTAGGAGTCAGAAATGCAGCCATAATCATTGTGCCAAGTGAGAAGTAACCAGCCTGTCTGGTCCTGGCTGCAGACACCCCCTACCCTCCCACTCAAGACAGACTTTTATTTATCTTCCTACAAGTCAGTCATAAATTCCCACAAGAGGATTTCTACATGTGTTAGCAATGATATTTTACAGGTCACTATTAGTAAGTTTCCGTAAAATAAAAGTAGAGCAAAAGATTTTTTCTTTTCCTTTCTTTTTGATGTCAGTATAATGGCAGTCCCCCAAGCTGTCCAGTGTCAGCTCCATGCTGAGGAGCAGCTTGTGGGTAGCACTTCCTAGTGCCAGCAGACAGAGGCATCAATGGACATGCCAAGAACGCTGCTTCTGACACAGCCATCCCAGGTCCCTGTCAGGTCCTGCCCTGGACCTGTTCTGTCGCTCCAGTGAGGCTGAGGAAAGCCCACAAGGCTGCTTCAGCAATCCCAGACACCCTCCGGTTCTGACTTTCACAGAACTGCAATAAAATTCACATCTACCCACAGCAAACCACATTGGCAGCTTCTGCATTTACTGAGCAGTTGCCCACAGGTGCAGATGTGAGGTTTCACTTGCAAAAATACCCTGCCGAGTCCCCCCCTATGGCTGCCTCCCCTGTTTAACTGGTACCAAACACAGATTTGCCAGCTTTGTCACCTTCAGGTGACATCTCCAGCCTGGCCACTGGGAGGCTGGGCAGTAATAAACCTCCTGAAGTGCTGGATGAGCAGGAGAGACACTTTAAACTCACAGGCCTTTTACTTCGTTACTGAAGACTTCGTGTGCCTTTTACATGATGAGTTTTGTTCCCGGGTCTCAGACCTCTGTACTGCTCAAGGTTAATTGGATAAACTTAATAGAAATAGCCATGTTTAAAAGAGTTCCATGCATCTGCCTCCCTCTTTACAGGAAGGGATAACCCTCGAGCACTTCACCAGTGTGCAAATGACTCTGGGTAGCAAGAACCTGAAATCAGATTATATCCCCCTGCAATTCCATTAGCACTGCCCAGTGACTGGGTGCAGGTAGTGGTTACTGGGCTGCAGCATAATGTGAAGCTTGGTCACAACACAGTCCCTGGGCACTGCTCTGGACATGCAGGAAGACAGATAAGATGCAAGGGATGTGGTTTAATTAGACCACAACTTAATAAAGTTAACTCATCTGGGATCTATCCAGCACAATTCTTTCTTTAATCACTCCCACATGGAGGAGAGTTGCCATTAGCCCTCCTGCTCTCCACAGCTGGTAACCAGTCCTGGGCTGGACTCTGCCACTAGGGCATGTACAAGGGTTAGGTCTTCCTTTTACAAGGCACCATTGCTGCCATGGATGCCATACCCAGTCCCAGCTCAGCCTGGCAGTGAAGCATCCTACTCTGCTCCCACAACTACAGCCTGTGGCACAGCTCCTGTCCTGCCACCAACTCCAGGGTCACAACAGCCCAAAGATGCTTCTGGCACAAAGTAGTAGTGTGCAGGGATAAACAACCCCTTGGAGGCAAAGATGAATTAGCATAATGTCCTGGGTTATAATTTATTTTTTCTAAAAGTTGTCTCTTTAACCCTGTAGGAAGAGTACAACAGCCAAAGTCTATTTTAGCAAGGGAGATCTATTTCCAAGGGAGAAAAGAGCTAGGCTTCTTCCTGCTATTGTCTCTAGCATTGCATAGCAGCCAGTGCTGGCCCTTTTTTTCTCCTGACAAAATGCAGACTACCTTCCTGCATTAGAAAATTTTGGTGACTTTAATTACCCAGTTGTTTGGGCCAAAGAGAGAGAGAGAATCCTGAAGGCAGAACTGCCATTACTCTGCACTGTCAAGTCCAGCACTGGTCACCAAATTGTAGTGAGGGGCTCTTCATGAGTGCACATTTGCACCTTTCCATCACCATGTCCAAGCCCAGCAGTGTCATTCATGCTTTGATGCGGAAATATTGGCTGTGCAAGGGTCAGCAGCAGCCGGTTTTTCATCTCTCTAGAGGCTGTGCTTGCCATTTTCCTGCCCAAAAGTCAGCACAAAAAACATCCTCTGAGAGCCATCTCCACATCCCAGAAGGACTTCAATCCCCATCTAGGGTGGCACAACATGGCTGGCAGGCAATGGAACCTGCCTTGAGGTTGCTCGCTGGTGTGGTGCTGTGTTTCCACAATGTAACTTGAACTAATTTAATGTTTGTTGTGTCATGGATGCTCCTTTTTTCTAGAAAACATCAGGGGTCAGACGAAAAGGGCACATCTGTTGCATGACTTTGTTGTTGTATGCTGGTTGCACTGGAAGCAGCAGCAGCATCGTGCCCAGGATCCACCGCAGCTCCACATGTGAGGGAGGCTGCACTGCTACACAACAGTGGCTGTTTCTCCTGCCACACGACAATTACGCTTTGCTGTTCTCCTACACAGCACTATGACTTGTTTTTATCTTCCTGATTTTATAAGCCTTTATTTGGCTGCTGCAAACCAAGGTCTTAATCAAGCTCAAGGCTAAATTATGCTGGAAATCCTCTGAGGGAACAGAGGTGATGCCAACTGTGGGCTCCTGGGCAGGGCCAAGTCTCTGACTCAGCAGCTGTGTGGCATTGTTTATTTTAAGCTAACTATGTATGTGTACATATAGAGGCAGAGCACGTGCATGACAGAGACCTGCAAGAGTCAGTGGCCCTGTACTGAGCTTTGATGCTGTGACTGCTCTTGCTGGAGCAGCCAAGATGTGCCTGTGCTTCTGGCATTTCAGTGTTTCAACGAAGTGGAAACGTTTTTTCTAACAACAAAATCTTGCTTTACCCTCTCTCCATCCCATCCTGGCGGTGTTGATTCTAGGTCCCTGACAAAGCAGTGGCAGTCATGAACTTCCAAGAAAGGCTGACCCCACATCCAGCCTTTGGAAAAGGATCTGCTAGTGCCCCCATCAGACCTCATGCTTTGAAGGACAGTGAAGAGACTTGCATCTGGCAGTGAGCCCCACAGTGACATCCTGTGCTCTTACTCCCCAAACCCTATGCAGAGTTGGTTTTTCCCAGCTGTTTGTGCTTTTTCAGGGTTCTTCTCCCACTGCTGCAAAACTAAGCTATCCAGCTCTGGAGGTCACTTAGCTGTTACCTAAATTTGCTCCATATAAATACAGCAACACACCTGTCACATTTCTTAGGTGATACAAGGCTTTCTCCAACAGAAGAATTGCATCAGGCTTTTTTTGCCAATGAGCAAGAGTAACATCTGGGGAGTCCTGAAACACTCAAATCTCTGACATACCCAGAACTGAACCTGCCAAGGGGCCAGAGGAGACCATGTCTGTGTAACTCTCTATGCTTTCCCACCAAGGACAATCCTACTAAAGTGGAATCTTGGCACACCCCAGGCAGTTATGCTCCAGGTATCATCAACCCTGTACTGTAGGTTAATCCCTGAACTCAGACCAAATTTAACAAGTTTTTGTTCTTCAGTGGAAAGCAAGTGAGGTGGAGAAGAGCAGGGAGGCAATGGTTGTGTTGCATGCCTGCACTAATACTTAACGTGCTCAAGGAATGTCGCTGCTCCTTGACTTTGAGCATGTTTCCACCCAAATCTTTCTAGAGGTTTATTTCTTCTCTGCTGTCCTACTGCTAATTCCTTTTTCTTCTCCCAGATAAACTTTCCCGAGCTTTTGCCTTCTACAGAGCAGTGAATCCAAAGAGGATAGAAGTCAATAGAACTGATAGCCTAAGGATATGCACATCTACTGCTGTCTCTAAAGAAAACACCACATGTGGTATCCACAAAAGCACACAGTCTCCTTTAATAAATCAGTCCATTCCACATACAGTTAATACTCCCTTGTATTTATATTGCTTGTATATTTTCCTTCTGTGTCCCTCAAATACAAGCCTTTCCCTCTTGCTGTAATAGAACTTTTGCCAAGAAGAAAATTAACCTTTCTCACTGAGCAGTTGAAGTTGTATAGCTCTTCCAGACCACACATTCAGCTCAATCCCTGTATAGGCCATTCACTGAAGAGTTGGACTCAATGATCCACATGGTTCCCTTCCAATCAGAATATTCTGTAACTTCTGTAAGTCACACTGAAAGAGGACAGTGTGCTGGGGCTGACACAGTGACCCACTTCAGCTACAAGGACACTTGGAAGATCAAGCTCTCAGTACATCTGTTTATGACTATTTTCTTTATAACGCACAAATCCATGAGGCAGGTTTCAACTCGAGATGCATGGCTTCCAAAATACAGGGAAAGGTGGACAAACACTGTATTGGCTTTGGTCAGCATTGATATACACACATCCCAGAGCCAAGAACGCCACATTTCCTTGTCCCTCCTTCCACTTTCCTCTTGCAGCTACTGATGGCATACCAGCATCTTGTCATTATGTAGGGATTTAAGCTTAGCTGGCTATTTTATAACCCTTGCTTTGTCCCATCTCTAAAATTAACATCTACCATTAACATTTTTGAACATGACTTTAAAGCCTTCAAGCAAAATAAGCAGAGATGGACCTATGTAAAATCGGTTTCCTTGGCATGATGACAAGCCTCCTGAAATGGCAGGCATGAAGGCTGTCTCTTTTCATGGGGTACAATGCATGCTTTGGAACAGTTTGATAGTTTTAAAATATTTCTGATGCAATGGGTCATAATGTTTTCCAGATGAGTACACGGAGGGCAAAAGGTAATGGCACAGACACTTCACTGTTCTACCTCTTGTCCCCTTTCTGGCAATATAAGAAGAATCAGTCTCATCTCTTGTTTGCTGGTAAATATGAGTTATTCACTTCCCCCCCTTCCCCTTCACTAAACTGAAAATGTTAAATGTACCACAAACAAAACTTATGAACTTTTTTTATGTGATTAAAATGGTCATAACTATCTGATGTTTCTTGCTGATTGGATCTGCCACTTCCATTTACCAGGAAAATAAATAACACATGTTTGCTGTCTTTCTAAAAGGTTCTATTTATTCTGTGGTCATTTCCCACTTATGATATTTCCAGCTTAATTTCATAAAACAGCTTTTACATGGCTAAAAAAAAGGCTCTTATTGTACATTGTCTTCAAAATATTTTGCCTTAAAGCTGTGGGCTTTTATTTGTAGGAACAACCAACCACCCTGTTTGTGAGGCCTGTATTCCTCCAAATTAAAAAGAGAAACAGCTGTATGTCTTATAAATGTCTGCAGAGCTCCAGTGAGATACTGCTGAATTGTTTGCTTCCCTATCTTCCCACAGGACATGCCTCCTAAATCCACTGCACACAAGAAAAGCATAGGTAAAAGCCAAGCAAATGTTCTCCTCTGGGCACATACTTGTAGGCACAAGTCATCCATCCATCTCCAGCAGAGAGTTTACAGCTACTTTTTGGGATTCACAGATATAAATATGAGCACAAATAGTTTGATAAAAAGTGATAGGCCAATACACTAGTTGATTCCATTTCCTGGGAAAGGGCTGCCACACCTAATTTGTCAGTCATCAACACAATGCTAATTACAGCCAACACTTGGCATTTTATTGAAAGGCATTTTTCTTCAAGCTTCAGTCTGCTGAATTCAGGAGATTCCTTGATCTCCATGTCTCATTCATTGACCTCTCCAGCTATACAGGTGGCATAAAGGTTTTAGACTACTTGGTAACAGAGCTAAAAGGAGAAAATTTGAGAACAGGAGGGACACTAAACTTGAGACTCTGGACAAAAAAAAAAAATCTTGGTGCAGGATGTGAGCTGCATCCCAGCACATCAGGTCTCACACATGCCTACCTTGTGCAGAGTTGCCAGTTTTACAAGATGGGCTGTGTTGTGTTCACACATAATGATGAGCAGATTTGAGCCCTAAATCTGGAGAGCTCAACAGCTGCCCCCAAGTCAAACAGGAACAGAGACAATGCATAACTGAAATGGCAAGTCATGGGATAATTAAATTATTTGTGACAGTAAACCAAAATAGAAAGAAACAAAAAAATCCTAAAACAAACAAACAAACCAGACAGAGCCATATGCTCCCATGCGCTGCACACCGCAAAGAGAGTTATTGCAACACAGCACAGAGACCCCACAGCCCCGGCTGTGCCGAGTGAGAGCCTGCACAAAGCTCCAGGATGGAGGCGAGGCACAGTTTGGGACACACAGGCTGGAGCCACTGGTGGGGCCCTCCATCCCACACGTGCAGAGATGAGTGAGCTTGAGGCTGCAGCCTTGCTGGGGAGGATGCTGGTGCCTGCCTCCTTCAGCAACTCAGAAGATGAAACGTGACAAAAAGGCTCTGCTCCGATAGCAGCACAGGGGCTCTGGGATGACACAGGTCAATTCCTTCATAACAACCCATCTGCTGGTTGTGCTGGGATGGCTCAACCACCAGCACTGTGCTATTAATTTACTCCCCTGGCCCAGAACAGTGTTGCACCAGGCTGACGTGTGGAGCACAGGGCTCTGCTCTCAGGACCACTAATTCCCACTTCCCCTTACCAGCTGTACAGGTATCAATACAGCCATGTCAGAGGGAGCTGCTGTGTGACTGCCCTGCCAGCAGCACCACACACCCCAGCCCTGGTCCGACTCCAGAGAAGGCCGAGGCCTCTGCAACTGCTTATTCCTGAATGATAGGCACTGTTTGGCATCGAGTGATTAATGCTAGCAGATGGTAGAAGCCCAAAAAGCCAGGAAAAAAGTTCCTAGGATCTGTTCAGTGAAGTAGATTAAAGAGAGCTAAACTGACAAACAAACTCCAAATAAATCAAGTTTCTGCAGATGATCCAAAACCCATCCATAGTTTCTGTGGATTGATCCTTCAGAAGTTTTCAGCAGGCAGCAATCAGCCCCCATTCACAGGCAGGAAGGGGACCAGCAGCTGCTTTCATGTCAGTCCCACTGTGGCCACCTACGACTTGGTATAAGCCTTTAAATAAGCCCTTAAGGAAGGCATGCAAAGGCTGTGAAGTGCATTGCTGGGGGTAAAGGGCAGGCTGAGGAATGCGAAGGGACATGGGACGAGGGGCTCTGGTGACCACACTGCCACCAGTGGCACTCGCTGCTGCCAGGTCACAGGGCCAGCTTCGCTCCTGTGAGCATCCGTGTGCGGTTTCCTTTTTAAAACTGATAACTTGCGGAGTAGGAATATGGAAATATGGTAATGTTTATAGGCGACAGCAGCCTCCACCTTCAGATGTTAATTATACATTAGAACTGGACAAATTATTCATTGGGAACAGTTTGGGCTCAGGGGAAAGAAAACAGTTTTCTCCTCTAAATACTGCAACCAAAGTCTTTGTCAGTGCACTTAAAATATATAGAGAGGATTTGTGTGCACACACTTTACAGCACAGCTATATTTATGACCAATGCGATCTGCCTGCTAACACAAGTTCATGTGAGGGTCCAACTTTGCTCATCTATAAACTGCTCAGAATTATTCAGGTATGTTATTCTTCCAATCTTGCCATGCTGGATTTGCATCCCTTGGCTCCAGTTTGTGTGCCTGGACCTATCCCCCCTAGAAGTAAAATCATTTGAGAGCTGGGTTCCTGCGTGTCAGGAAAGGGTTGCTGGGCTTTCCCACCCAAGACAAGCATTTGTCAGAGAATGTATTCAGACATGTACAAAAACCTCATCAAAAACATTCTGATAATGAGTCAGCAGAGGGTGTCCACATTTAATGTTGGCTCAAGTATCTCAATCACTCTCAGAATATTTGTCCCATCACGAGTGGCTGAACCTCAAGCTGCCCAGGAAAGTTGCAGCCATCTCACTCCCTGCTCTGCCCACACAAGCACAAACCTCAGACATTGTGCTCCTATTCTTTGACTGGGTTCCCATGAGTGGTGAAATCCCACTTTAAGTGTGCAGCAGTCCCAGAATTACTTCAGCACATGAAAAATTACTGCTTCCACTAAACTTTGTAGATTTTAGGAAGACAAGGTCCTTATACGTAAATTGCTTGATGTTCTGAGGAAAAAAGAAGGGGAAGAAAACTAACACCAAAACATTGGGAAGGAATTTTGTCATGAATTAAATTTAAAGGAAAGAAATCCCAACACTAAAATAGAACAGAGTAAGATATTTACAGCTTAATGCTTTTTTAAGTCAGCAGAACAAAACCCTGGTTTTCCTTATTGACTGTTAACCACAATAACATCAGACTTGCTCAATTTCATCTTTGTTCCTTTAATATTGGGAATTTCTTTCTTATTTTATTGACGAGGAAACATCCAGTTTTCTGGCTGGAGCCTATTATGTAAAGAAAGCATAAAAGGATTCACTACTTTTTAACTACTAGCAGGGAAGCAAACTGAAGAACTGTATTCTTTTCGGTGAGTGGAGCAGCTGGTAGCATTAGTGTTTCAAGCACTACATTTGTAATATCCCATCTCCCAAACTCTTTGAAAGAACATCCGTGCAGGATCTGACGACTACGTCATGCACACACGTACGTGTGGGGGCTGACGTATGTTACAAATGATGCATTTACCAGCACACAAGGAATTGCACTGCATCCTCCTTCCATTAACTGGCAATGCGTGTTAGAGCACAAGTGCTGGGATCCAGTCACTTTGCTGGGAATTCAGACTGGTTCTCCATGCACTCTCCTGGCTGCAGTGGCACAATGCTTTGGTCAGTGCCTGTGCCATGACAGCAATCCCCTGGGCCCAGCCATGAGAGTTGTGCCTGACTTCCTCCTTGGGAAACCAGAAAAATAGCAGGGATGCTCAAGGAGACGTGCCCTTCCCTTTCTCCTCAAACAGAAATCCTACTCATAATGCATCTCTCCACAGCATCTCTTTTTCTCAGAGGCTAAGTATTACAAAGGTTTGGCATACAGGACATTTTAGGGTAGATTTTGGGGGTTTTTTGAACCCACATAATAATTAAACCATTGGGTTAAGCAGCAGAAGAGAGAATCTGCCTCGAGGCTGAGGAATACCATTCCCACCAGAGACTAAACACTGCAAACCACTCCGCTGGTAATGGATGGGCATTTTAAAGGAGGCAAATGATAAACAGCAAAGGAGTATAATTGGCACTGTTTGTTGTGCACTGGCTGATGAAATGCCAGTGAAACTGAGTCGCTTCAAAATGACATGTTTATGTGACATCAAAGAGCCTGAGCTGACTTCACATTCTATCTGTGACAAATGTATATATTGGATCGCTGTTTGCCATTTAGACCTCCTCTGATTACTTCTCATTGTAAAGAGAAACATTTGCGATTCTGCTCACTTGGTAAATCTGTAGAGTGACTTGTTAGCAACACATGCAGGGAAAGTTGTTGAAAAGCCCTTCTGGGCCTACCGTAGTAAATATGTATTCACACACCCGATAACGTGCTGCCGCTTGTTGCCTGAAAGACGAATGCAGACAGAGAGTGCTGCACACAGCAGGGCTTCCACACGTGCTCCCAACCAACTATCTGCACTTCAGGCACTAAACTCAAGCCACTATCACCTCTTCCTCCCCAGACCTTCCTGCGACCCCACTTCATGTGCTTCTGCCCCTCAGACATCAGGAAAATTTGCTCTGCTGCCTGGCTGAAATGCTAGGATTAAATTGTCCTGGGGAATGAAAGAAAAGCCATTGTACTGGGAAGGGTTAGAAGCAAAAAGTTGCTTGACTTTCCCAAACATGTGTCTCTTGCCTTTAGGGAGAAAACAAAAGTCTAAGGAAGTATTCGGTATATCCTGGTAGGGCTGGGATTTTTCCCAAACTCCCAGCAGTGGGGTGGAGCATGGGTCAGCAGAGCAGAGGTTGCAAACATTGGAGCTGACAAAGCTCGGTGGCAAGCTGGGAGGTGGAACAGATGGGGATTCCCAGCCACCCTGATCCTCTAGGTACCACTTGCCACCAGGTCCCCTGGATAACCTGTGGTTGCTGCTTGGATCCCTGTGTACTACATGGCCTCACAGCTCAGTCACAGTCGGTCACAGTTGTAGAGTGAGGTGTCCCTGTGCAGGGAGGCCATGGGAAACATGGGGCAGCTGGAAGGAAGCTGGGCAACCTGGGAATGCATGCAAGCCTTTGTGGTAAAGGCCATCTTTAATGCATTCCACCATTTCTTGTGCTTACTAACAAGCAGATAACACGTTCAGGCTGAAAGGAGCAAGCTGTCATTGAGATGCTTGAGCATGTGCTCACCAGGAAAGCTAACAGCTCCCACAGAGCAAGGGAGCAGGAGGCAAGGGGGAGAAATACATCTCCAACTGCTAATTCCTACCTAGATCTGCTGGGTAATGGCTCCTGCCAGGCCCACAATCCTAGGTGCTCCACAGAGAGTAAACAAACACAGGCAACTCCTCTTCATCTTTCCCTCAAAAGACACTGCCCATCAGTCTTGGATAACGAAAGCCTTGGAAGATGCTGCCCAAAGCACTACTAGCAGTACTACAGGCCAGGGTACCGTAGGAATGACCAGAAGAAATATCTGGGGCCAAACACAGCATCATCTGATGATATCAAGGGGAGGAGAGAGAGCACAGACTGTCACCTTGCCCGCAATCTTGCTGGCTCAAGAGCAGTAAGTGGCCACAGGGTATTCGTGCCCAAGCAATTGGAATTAAAAGGAAAGGATCAGCAATTGCTTTGTGCTGGAGCTAGCTTGAGAAGCAGCTTTCCACTGAGGACAAGCCAAAGAGAAGAGACTGGCCACAGAAAATCTGAGAGCATTTCATTATTAGCTGAACCTCAGCAGATAAGGAGCCTTCAAATCAAATTTAAAAACAAACAAAACCCTGTGACACAGCTAACAGCCTTGCACCACTTACTGCTTCACGTGCAAAGTGTGGGAAAACAGGTTTTGAGCCCAAAAACAAAGCATATGCTTTAGGAAAGAACAGCACACCCCTCTCTCAAGGGACTCAGAACTGGCTCACGGGTCCAGCTGTGGTCTCATGGCAGCTCCCTCACCCTCAGAACAGGGGAGGCAGCTAACAACAGCTGAATGCACCACACGGCTTCCCCCTGCCTCTGTGAGTCAATATATAAATAGAGAAAAGATTTTCAAGCTGCTTTCTATTACTTTTGTTATGTTTTAGCCTTCCTTTCCCCTCTGCCCCTGCCAGCCCCCTCCATTTGCCCGGCAGGCAGCGAGTGGGGCTGGCTGCTGTCACCCTCCTCACCACAGCATTGCTGCTCTCACAACATGCAGCGGCTCCACTGTCCTCTGAGAGGGCAGAGCCTGCCAGGACGATGAAGTTCCACCCTCAGGGCCTGCAGAACTCCCTTCCCACTATCTGGCCAGCTTCTATGTTTTGTTTTGATCTTGTTAGCCTCTATTTTTTTTTTTAAGGCATGTTGATGATTATCATACTGAAGGAATGCACTAAATACATAGCATAACTGGAGGAAGGAATTATTGCTGGGGGAATGTATAACATGTGTGTGCACAGCTCTGTAATGTTATTCCTGTCTCATTGATAAACTTGGGCAGATTTCAGAGGCAGATATATTTGTAAATATTGCAGTGAGCGGATGGTCTTTGAGCTGACATCCAGACAGGGGCTCGGGAAAGCAGCCCACACCCAAGCTTTGGTGCTCCCCATACAGGGCAGCCACACTGCCCCTTGGCCCCAGGAGGGGAGAGGTAGCATCTCCCCCACCAAGCCACCACCCAAATGGTCTTGTCTGCACTCTTCTTTATTTGATAGCACATTCATCTGGGGAGCAGTGGGGGCTTTTGCCACTATAGAAAAACTTATGTTCCTAAAACTAAAGCATAGCTCTTCTTTTACCTCTCTTAATGGACATACCCTCATTGCAGCCAGTAGGACTCATGAAATCTCATTTGTTCCAAGGAAAAAATGAGAAGCCTGAGACTGGATGCTTTCTGCATTTACATGGATAAGGAGGATCAAGGCTTAGTTTATTCTTAAACCAATGCCATTATAACAGCACCACACTGCCACTCCCATCTCCTGCACAGATGACAGAGAACCTGAAGCCCCAGCTATACTCTGGCTCACCCATCACCATCAATCTTCCTGCAGATCCTCCCAGAACCACTCCAGGAGTGTTGCTTCCCCTGTCCCCACCCGTGCATGGCAGGCTATGAACTATGGCAGGCTATTGACTGACACCATCCCTGCTGCAAGCTGCCCTGTCACTGCCAGAGCCTGCAGAGTCCAAGCACCAAGGCCCCCACCACTGCTGTAGGCCAGATCTTGGTTTTCCCCTTATTAGAGATACCACTTTTTCTTCCAGCCCATACCACACACAACACAAATCTGCAGCATTTCCACTTACAGGCAGCCACCAAAGATGAAGCTCTAGACCTCTGTACAAAACTTACATAGAGGTAAATACATGTGGGGCCCAGAGCAGGCGTGGTGGTTGCTGCAGGCCCCTTCCAGCAGAGGCGATGGCTTTGCCCTGGTGTAATGTGTGCCACTGGTGGAGCTGGGATGCTCCTGGAGTGCCAGCACTCCCCTCCCCAGCTTTGTGCCTGCAGCACCCTGCACCCAGCCCATCTGCAGCTCCCAAGGAAACAGTGCACTCCCAAACACACCCCTGCCTCCTTGCCTCTGCGGGGCACCTCCAGATTTGGCCTAGCGAGTGTGTTTACTGAGGGGTTACAAATAATTGTGTGTGTTGACATGTGATTGTTAATACGTCTGTTGCTATTGATTAAATAGGAGTAAGATGTTTCCCTTCTCCTTGGCACGGCACTTTGCCTGTTTGCTTCTGGCTGGCGCCGGCACCGAGCAGGGGAGTGACTGCCAGCAGCGCTTGGCCATGCCCACGCCGATCGGCAGAGGCTCTGCAATGGGCTTCATGCTGGATTCTGCACATTGAGCTGGGACAGCACTAAAAGCATGTCGCTCTACTTGGATCCACCTGTGAGTTTTGAAGCAAAACATTTTTCTGAGATTAGGAATGTTTTGCTAAACTTTGAGTTCCTTCCTCCCCAAAGCTAGTACTCAATGCCTCCCAAGGGTTTCTCTTTTTCTACCGAAGGCCATAGGTCCTGTAAAAACCTTTTCCTTCCTGGCATGAACACAGCTGACATGTGCTTGTGCCAAAACTGGGACACCAATACCAGCATCATGCCCAGCACCCTCTAGTATGAGACCCTTGCCACCCATGAGGGACAGTGACATGGTGTCACCTCACAGCAGGGCACCCTGTGTTGTATTCTTCATCTGAAATGGGCCAGCAGATCCCAGATTCCCATTGGAATGGTGTTTAAACACTTTCAGCCACCAGCAGTAGCACTTTGGGAAGCCTCATCCAGATTCAGGAATGCAGGCTATTCCCCTCTACTACAAGCCAGTCTAATACCCTGGCTGTCCAGCAGTACCTGTGTGTCTCACTTCAGTCCTGCAAGAGCTCTGCATCTTCCAGGGCATTTGTTGAGGCAAGAAACCTGTTTGCAATATCAGAGCCTAATAAGGGAACAGGTGTGCTGAAAGGACCATGTTAACCTTCAGCTGGGGATGTGGGAGAAGAAATAACCCTGGTATTCAATAACATGTTGTTAAAATATTTAGATTTTTTCATTATATGATTTGTTAAGGAGACAAGATTTATGCAACTATACTATTTACTTTCCAGTCCTTTCTGGTACTGTTATGCTCTGCTGACTGATTTCAGTCAAAATTAATGCCAAATTCCTAGGAGTCTCAAGAAAATATGTAGAGAGACTTGAACTGCTCTCTCCTCTGAAGAGTAAGATTGCAATGTAAAATTACTCATGCTATTAGATAACCCAAATCCTGCATGGGAAAGCAATGCTATACTCCAGCCATCAGAGAAGCTTTAATCAGAATGAGCACAAGATAATCAAGCCATGGGAGAGAGCATCAGTGAGAAAACAGGATCTCTAAGTTCTGCTGCTCTTGCAGCATTTTCCCCTCTTAAAAACTGAATAATCAAGAGGCTTTTTTTCCAGTCTTCTGTTTGTGCTCTTTCTGGATTGCCTTTCTCTAGCTGCTTACACACAGCATAGAGGATACTGTCTTTAATACTGCACAGCATCCCTGAGAGCCCAGGGCTAAGAAGGCTTCAGCTGTGGCTTTGGCAACTGCACAGCTGCACGCTCCAAGAAGGGAGAGAGAGGAAAGAAGCTGCTGTCCATGTTAGCCTGTAGCCTCAAATTTTAGTAAATGCTGTTTATAAACAGCCAGGTGTGAGCTGAGAGTTCAGCAGTGGGCCCTGACACTCTCCTTGCCTGTGACAGGCACTCCCCAGCACTGAGGGGGCAGCTTGGCACAACTCCACACAGGTATAAGCAGTGTGGTAAGCAAAGGCTTTTGACTAGAGATGAGGAGCAGTCACTGCACAACAGCAACCAAAGGCCAATGCCAGCAGTGCTTCAGGCAAGCAGGAAAGGAGGATGCACCAGCAGCTCACTGCCTCCCCTTCCCACACAGGCTAAGGGCTCCACAAAGCCATGGCACAGCTGAGCATCCCACATTTTTGACTTGCTGCCCAGATGTGCAGAGAGCTGGATCAGACTGCGGGAACTGCAGCTCGGCAGCTTCCGGGCTTACTGGGCCAGGTTTTGAATAAACCCACGTGCTGGCCCTGCTGGACCCAGACATATCACCCAAGCTCCATTTAGAACAGGAAGGAGGCAAGGAGCCAGAGGAGCTCCCTGTCTTCCCCAGCAGCAGGTCACGCTCCATCCTGAAGCTGTGCCACGCTCAGAGCAGGACAGCAACGGCAACAGGCAGAGACTGTGGGTACACAGGGCTGTCTGTCAAGTTTAGTAATTATGCCCTCCCTGTCATTTTCCTTCAGAGAGGGACAAGAAGGAAGTATTATTATTTTGTCTTTGCCCTATATACAGGCAGTCCAAGGTGCAGCAAGATACCCTTAAGCTGAGCTTCCACTTTCCTGCCCCAAGGCTGTTTCCTTTAATGCTGTAGATGAGTGGGGTTATCCAGTCACTTTGGCACCCCCCCTTCTAGCCATCTGTGTCCTTTCTGTTGTGCCATTTTGAACAATACAAGTGCTGCCATTCCTCCTGCATAGCCTTTCGTCTTCTCCACCAACACAGACTGGCCAGCCAACCGTTCCAGTCAACCACATCAATCCTCCTGCCACTCACAGTCATCTTGAAGGCATTTAATATAGATAAAATTCACAAAACACTTTTACATATTCTGATAACATCCCACTCACATTCCCCTGTGAATTGTAAGCTCTTTGAAAGAGACACACAGATGCTCCCATTGCACAACACACTTGTACCACAGGGCAGGAGTAGCCCTGCATGCTCAAACAAGGATGGAAGGCCCTGTGCTGCCCTTCTGGGCAAGTTGTACTGCTAGACTTTCAGCGTACAGCCCAGAGGGGACTGACGCTGGTCAAAGAGGTTGGGACTCCCAACTTCCCTCCAAAACCTAGCTGAGCTGGGCATGGAAGGACATAACTGCAGAAGGGTAAGGCACAGCTAGATCATGCATTTAATCCAGGGTGGGTCAGCAACTACATGTTGCTCCGTTTTTAGGGTGTCCTCAGCAAAAAGCATGCTTCAGAAAAAGAAAGCAGCCTCAACAACTGATTTTAATTCAGTGGTAACAGCTCCACAGGTGTGGAATAGAGTTTAAAGAAAAATAAGGTCTGCACCTCTTAATGAAACTTAATTGGTTCCATCCACAGCTCCCCATAGCTATTGAACTCATTGTACACCTATGTTTTATGCATAATGACTTTTCTATCTGGTATCAGACAGTAATCATTCCAGAAGGCAAAAATCTCAAAATAACCACAATATATGCATACAGAATACATTTAAAAGAAAATCTAAATTGACTGTTCAGACCCTCCCTCACTTGCCAGTGGATCTTCTCCAAACAGAAGGCATTCCAAGTCGGCGTAGGAAATGCTAAGATAGCATGCTTTCCATATTGTGTTATCGGAGCGTCTTCCAAAAACTCAAGCTTTCCCATACAACAAAATGTCATGAAGAAGGTTTTACTCCAGTCTGCGTATCACAGGCTGTACATACTGCTTTAGCTACTGTAAGGTTGGCAAGCAAAGCTTGTAATGACTTGAAGTACAGTTTAGGAGCAGAAAAACTTTGCTTCAGAGCCACTTGCTCACACTGTCTGATTTTCATTAGGAGGGGTTTGTGTGCCTATGTTTTTTCCTCCAGGAATGAAGAGAGAGATAAATGTCAGAGGGGACTTTTTGGTTTTCAATTCACTGCATGGAGCCTGATTAATTGAGCTGATGTTGTATTTGCAACGAAAGAAGGAGAAATTTCCCAGAACCAGCTAGCCTGGCTAAACTGAGAACTGGGTCAAACCCTGGCAGCAACGACACACTTCAGAGCACAGTGAGCATCTTAGTTTTAAAACCAGATTTTACACCCAAGCACATAGCCTTCCCCTCTCCCTCTTATTAACATCACTTGCTCTCATCTCTGTTTTCACAAGGCCATCAAGAAGCAGTCTCTGCAACACTTCACTCAGGCACTATCACAGCAAAACCACCACAGCTGCGTTCAAACAGTATAAAAAGCAGTAAGTAGTATCACTACCAGGAAGCCAAGCATAACAACCCACCAGAGCACCACAAAACAAACCACCTGGCCACAAATACGTGCTCAAACCATCTTACCTGACAAAGTCCAAACCACTTGGTGGTCTTCATACAGCATTTCTACTCCTGCTGCAGCAGTGGCAGGTGGGCAACAGGGAACCTGGAATACAAGCAGGAAGCCTTTACTGCACATCTTCCTGCTGGGGCTGGTTGATGCAGTTCAGCCCTTCTCACTGCTGTGTGTCCTCTGCAGGTCAACCTCAGCTTCCTTCCTCTGAGCCTCAGCTGCAATCAATGCAAAAAAATTAACTCATCCAGAGGTTAACTTGGAGCACCTGGTGCCCAGACCCTCTTAGGATCCTGCCCAGAGGCACCTCCAGGGCTAAGTTCAGTCCTCGCAGCTGCCCCTGCTTCAGCAAGCCCTGTGCTGCCCTGGGGCGTTCTGGCAGGACCCAAGCCCCTGCAGTGGCAGGCACCCCAAGTCTGCTCTGTGTGTGTCTGTGCAGATGAAAATCCTTGGGCGCTTGGCTCCTCTGCCACACTGATAACACCGTGCACATCAGTCAGGGCAGTGAGGGTGCTGATCCTGCAATCAGGCCCAGGCAAAAGGAAGAGGAAACAGTTTCACTAGAAACTCAGTCTTTGGCACATTGACTCAAGTTAAGTTCTGAGTGAAGCAAAATATGCTATAAAGACTTTAATAAAAATCCATTTACCCAAATAGAGTCCTCATTTTCCTTTTTTTTTTAACTGTCAAAGAATTTGACAAATTTGATCAGATCATATCACTGAGCCGAAAGTGTGAGTTCTGGGAATGAGCTATTTGCATCACTGTAGCTCCCCACTTACAGTTTTGGGCTTGCTACATGCCCCCCTCTCTGCCTACTCTGCTATTACAACCCATCTGATCTCACTTTGGGTGGAAAAACACACTTCTGCAGGCACAGAAATCTTCACAGCAAAAAGGCAGAGTTCTTGTCCACAGCCTGAATGGGGCAGGATGGGTGTCCTGCCTTGCCCCTTCTGGTCCTCCCAGAGCCCCACCTCAGCTCACATTGCTCACTGGCAGAGCCCCGGTGTGCTGAACTCCACACGACACAAATACCGGCTGCAAGTTGTGTGCTTAACTGTAAACACATGTGCAGATACTTTTGCTTGCAAAGGTGTGGGCACAGAATTTGGCTGAGCAGCTGTTTGACCCAAGCTCCAATTAAGCAGGATGGCTTTAGGTAGATCTTTCTCCTGCAGGCACATGGCAGTAAGTAAACACATGTTTCTCTCTCTCAAAAGTGAGGGTAATGTGCAAGGTCCAGCTTGGCTGAGCCACCATGGGTACATGACAGCCACAGGAACAGCAACAGTGGCGCTCTCCACTGCCCTGGCACAGAGAGGTCTGCCAGCTTGTCATGGTTATCTTCCATCAGAAGATGTCACGTGGAGCTCACACACACACACTGCTCGCAGGCTCCAGCACCAGCCTCTGCTGGAAAGCACCCACTCTTCTGAAGAAACCCCACTCAGCAGTGAACAACAACTGCTTTTGTGAAGACCAAAGTACTGCCCTCATTTATTTATTTTCCCTGTGCACAACAAATGCTCTGATGACAGGAGCAGGACAACCAAAAAGTCCCCTTTCCCTCCAAAATGCCACCTTTCCTCAGGACAGGGCACCACTACAGGCCAGGTTTTTTCCCCTCCAAGCAACAAATCCTGGCAACTTTTCTGAGAGGTTTGAACACCCAAAGTGGTCAGGCACAAGCACCCTCCAACGATGGAGGGATCCCTAGATGTTTTTTTCCTAGGCAAAAATGAGGATTTAAAAGGAAGAACAGCAGCAAAGCTCCCCAGACACAGGCTGTCACCCACTGTGGCAGCTGCAGACACAGCTGCTCACCGCCCCTGAAGCAGGAGCCCACAGCTCAAATGTGGCAGTCCTCTGTCTTCCACCAGTGCCACGGCATGAAAATGCCCACAGCTTTGCTGATCTGCCTCCTGCTTTGCCTGTTAGTCAGTGAAGGAGAGTACAAACAGCCGTGGTGTGGCTCCTAACAGTGTCAGTTTGGGGACAACTGGACTGTTCTGAGGCATAAAACTGTGGGTGAGTAATTCAGGTCACCTCCTGCAAGTGCTCACCTGTGGACTATCAGCTGTTCAGTGCAAGCCGGTTTCCAGAGTAATTCTGATGTAAAACTGAGTATTCTGGAGAAAAGCTTGTGGCTCCAGAGGTGGTGGTAGCACTTGGTTATCAGTTCGTTCTTGCTTTGAACCCTGTTGCCCAAGAAGTCAGTGCGCCAGAAAGCGAGTCCAGCTGCTCAGGGCTGAGATGAAAAATGAAGGTGTGTCTTTTCAAACCCCTCAGGATGCCCTGAGATGTCCATCCCCTCTCGCCAGGATCACTGTGCTCCTGCAGTGTGCTGTTTGTCAGCTAAGAGATCTGAAAAGTCATCCAGGCAGGAGAGAAAAGCTGTCAGCTTCATCTTGAGTCACTTCTGGTGGGAAGAGGGAAGATGGTGATGGGGAAACAGTTCTAACAGCTGCTCTGAGGTGAGAAGCAGCAGCAGCGAGGAGGAGGAAGAGAATGCATAGAAGGAAATACCTTGCTGTCCTTCAGAAGCTTGTTTCCCCTTAAGGAACCCAAACCAGAAGGTATTTCCTGACCAACCAAGTCAGGAGTCCTGCAATATACACAGCCTGGAATTACCCCTGCCCTGTGGAAGGTTTGCTTGCTCAGCTCCTCAAAATGACCTTAAAATAATTGTACAAGCCATTAAAATACAGTTACTGAGTTATGGATTTCCATTTTTCCCTTTCATAACAGACAGGTAGTCTCTATCAGAACAGCTTTTATTTTAAAACCGATCAGAAAAGCAAAGACAAAAGTAAACTTCTCCAGATGCAGCTCCATTTCCAAACATCACCAACCGAAACAACTTTGAAATGCTCTGTCAAATAGGATTGAAATAGATACTGCATTGTGGTAAACGTGAAATGTGTCATGGCAATTTTCATTTTTTTCTTTCATCTGTAGTTTTCAAAAATCTGCTTATAACATTACAAATAAAAATGTTTTTAATAAAACCAGTTTCAATGTGAACAGTTAGAATATTCCCATCTACAAGTATGAATGCAGCTGTTTCAGCCTGCTTAGAATTCTCTGTTTTCATGAAATATTTTCTTTTGATGAAACAGCACTTTTAAGATAGAAATTTCCCAACTATCTTCAAGTATAAGTCAATACACTGCAGCAAAAAACTCCAAGGTTAAGATTCAAGTTCTCATATTCTGTGCTGGCCATTGGGAAATAAAGGTTTTGCTCGTAGAGTGAACTTGTTTGGTATGCACTTGCTGAAATCTAATAAAGACGAGACCCTGGAAAGTAACCATAGATACTGGCATTCAAGTGAAGCAGGTTGAACCTAAGCTGATTTACCTCACAGTGTTATCTTTACAGAGAGTTTTTAGCTGAGAGGAAACACACAGCCACGGATTTGTCCAGTTCCCTATTCCTTCCCTGAAAGCATCCTGGGTTTACCACATCCGAGGGGAAGATTTCTCTGCCATGACTGTGGCTACTATATTAGCAGCAAATTTCTGACAGTTACTGCTGCCTCACAATAATCACCTAATCTTTTTATGTCCAATGGCTTTCCAGGAGATATGTTTTCATAAGAGGAAAGATATATTTTTTCCAGCACTGCAAAAGAGAGCAGGGAGAATTTAAAAAACGCCAGCATCTGCTCTAGCTCAGGGGACCTGCACAGGGCAGGGCTCTCCAGAACAGTAGAAGTGGGCAGAAGGGAGCTCTGTGCCTGAACATGGAGTGACTCCTGTTTCCTGGGAGCACATGTTGCCCCTCTGCAGCTCAGAATCAGCATGCAGCATCTGAGGGTTTGTACAGTGAAAGCGGTAAAATTACAATTACACAGTGTGAGCATTGTCATTACTTAACTGTATGCGTGTGCTGGTTACGGGTATGTGCACAGAACGGTTTATCAGGGGACTTCATGAGGGCACTGTTCCACAGCAACCTGCATCCCACTGGCACTGTAATGGTTAATGCCTAAAACTTGCCTTGGCTGAGATCCTTCTGCTGTTTGATGGCTCAACTGAAGCTTGATGTTTATGGTGGAAATTGTCTTGATTTCTTTAGATGAGATGAGCATCCATGGAGTTTGAAAATGTGTTTTAATTAAGATTCTGCTAAATTCTACCAGACACCTACTTGGAAAACAAAGCAACTGAATAATTAACTCTGATGAGAGCAGATGCTGCTCTAATGACAACCTGTTACTGCTCAAGTGCATCATTAGTTGTTTTACTGTGTTCTTTTAATATGTCCAGAGATCCTCAGTTAATGAATATATTGCTAGCAATGCATCTAAAATAATTCTTCAATGTGGACTGTTGTAAAAAAAAAAAAAAAAATAAAAAATAGCCAACAACCAGAAATCCCAGAATATTGAGTTCAACTGAAATACTGTTTCCACTGGTCTGTGTTCTGTGTGCTTGAAAGCAAATGCTTCTTTAGTTATCCTTGTGGGATTATTTTAGCCATACATCAAGTGAAGCTTACAAATTGATGAGAATCTAATGATGCATTTATTTACAGATGTGCAGTTCTGTTCCCTGTTATGTTGCCGAGGGGTGAGGAGAGGGAAGGCTTTTTCTCTCCCCTATGTAATGTGTGCAGTCGTGCATTTGACAAAGTGACTAGAAAAATACTACCAGCAAGATCTTAGCCTGTTATTTCTAGCCCTCAAAAAATAAATCTATATCATCTCCTGTAATAGAGACAGAACTCTTAAAAAATAGAAAATAGAATATTTACACTTAAATAATTCACTTTAATGACACACTGCACTGCCTGTTTTCACAATAACTTGTGGTTTCATCTAAAAGCATGTATTAAAAATTGTGGATTTCTATTTTGGACGATCAACATCAGGAAGATTTGGTCTCATCATAAAAGTAATGAGATGAAATGCAATAAGGTGAGCAAAAACATCAAATGGGAGTATCTAGCTCATACTATTATATTTCCTTCTTTATTTTTTTAAGTTTCAGAATTACCTCTTCTACCTTCAAAGATATATTGAGGAATGATTGAGGTACTCTGAGATGTTTTTCAGAGCCTATTGAGCCCAACACCTACCAATCTAGCGGAGCCAATGACACCAGAAAAGTCTCTAATCCCTGGAAAGAAGCTGGGGGTTACTGAGAAATGTGTGCAGGGGCATCTCCATCAGCCCCTGGGGAGCAGCAATACTCACCTCAAGCCCAGCCGGAAACCTACAGTGCAGCTCTTAAAACCTCAAATTCTGTAAACCCAGCAGGAATTCAACAAATACTGCAAGCCCTTGCCTCACTCCCCAAAATCCTCCTCCATGGGTGACAGGCCTTGCACAGCCAAGATGCCACGGCCACTGCAAAGCCCCGTGTCCCTCACAAAGGCAGCAGCACTCTGAGGAAAGGAAGAAGCACCTGAAGCACCTGTGAAGAATCACACTTTTGGGAAAGCAACTCTTTTCATCCCAGCATCTCACATTGCCTTTTTATCAATGCTTTACTGCAATCAAGCTGGTTGTATTCTTACTAGGGAGGGAGAGAAAAAACCCCAACAAAACCAAATTACAGGTTTTGTTTCTTCTGTGACCAACACCTAACTGCAGGATGCAAAGCATCACAGGTCACCTTTCCTACATAAAGGATAGAGAAGCTCTCTGAATTTATAGGGCTCACAGCTGACTGCTATGGCTTTTACAGAGACCTCTTTGGGTCTGATTAATTAGTAATTGGGGCAGGAGCTATGCACTTCAGTGACTCTTGGTGCCTTGATTGTAAATCGCAATCTGGTGCTAAATCTCAGCAGGTCACATTGCCGTTTTTGCTGTGCCCCAGTGACACAACTGATTAAATCTGTGTAAACAGTATCTTACAGAAACATTTTGGGGGGTGGGGTGGATGGCTGCCTTCAGTTTGGAGGAATTGAATTATGTATTTCTCTGGGTTCTGTCTGCTCTGAAGCATTTTCAATTGTCAGTTGCCTCAACACAGCAAACTAATGGTTTTAACATGGCCTTTGAAAGATTGCCTACTGTGGGGGCTTTTAAATAGCAAGTCAGCACTCAATTCACACGTGCAAGCCTTGGATGATAAACAAACACTATCCTGGGTAGCTTTACAACTAAAGAAAGGACAAGGACAGCACTAGAACACATTTTTTCCTGCATGTTTTCCTGCCTCCTGCCAGGAGGCCCCGCAGGGCTGGTGCGCTGCCTCCTCAGCAGGTGTGCACAGCGCAGGTTGCTTTGTGTGTTTGCCTTTGACCTGAGACGGGAGAAATGCAGAGCTGTCTGCTTTAGAAGTCACTGCAGAGCGAGTGAAGAACCCACATGTCCCAGTCCACCCCTGGTCCTCCAGTCAGGGCCCTGGCTGACTCCACCTCTGTGCCTGCCCAGCATGGTTCTTGGGCATATCCTGTTCCCTTTGCATGTGCTAGCAGGTCTGGTTTGCCATGGTGTCACAGCCCCTGTGTCACTTCCCCCTCATTGAGATGCTCCTTATCTCTGCCTCTGTTGTTGGTGTGCTCCCCACAGGCCCTTCTTGTACCCCAGCCTCTGGCTGTGCCTCCCTGCACAGGTCCACATTGCACTGAACCTCATGAGGTTGGGGCCTACCAATATTTTGAGGCAAGGGAAGTGAAACAAGTTACTGTAAGACCACTGGAGAAATATGTGACAAGTTGCCTGCCTCAGAAGTTTAGTCATGAAACACCTGACTTTTCCCCTCCACTTAATTCACAAAAGCATCTTAATAAATGTCAGATGCAAACCCATTCATCTGGTAAATCATTGCTTTTCCTTAGCTCCAGCTTCCTCTGCAACCATCGCATCTCAGTGCAGGTACCAGGTACTTCTCAGACCACTACCTTTTCATTATCCAAGAACAACTGCCTCTGATGAGACAAGAAATCATTCACAATATACTGTAATGCTGAACAGCTGTTTTCATACGCTCTTTGGGAAGGAAGTATGTTTATCTGAAGCATTGATGAGCTGGAATGCTGTCCATGACCTTGCAGAGATGTCTCTCTGCTGTATGGAGAAGAAGCCAGCCACTGTTCTGCATAACCTTCCTTGGAGTGAGGGTGTGTATGGTGTGTTTACATTCACTTTCATGACACACACAAATTTATCGCCTAGACTGAGGATTCACACTTTCATTACTTGCTGGCTATTATGGTTGAACAGAATCTGACCTGCTTTTAAAAAATGTTAACTTTGGACTTACAAATTCAGATATTCAAATTGGTTCTGCAGAATCCAGCTCTTGGCTCCAGGGCAGGCAATTTGGTCCTGGAGTTAAAGGCGGAGTTAAAGAGCTGGTGCACAGACCCACTTTCTTGGATGGCATTCATGGAAGAAAAGAAACAGCTGTGGAGCCAGCAGGGCAGCACCCTCTGAGTGCACTTTTCTGAGTACAGTGTCCAGCTGGTGTCCAGCCTATGTCCCCACCATGGCCCCAGCTCATCAAGTTTTGCTAAAAGTAGTAGACCCTGAGTTCAAAGTGAGAAGGAAAATGTTCCAACCCCCGGACTTGGAAAAAGGATACTAGACAGGAGAGAGCATCAGAAATCCCAGTTCAAATTTGGCATCGGGGTTGGGCAGACCTATCCACAGTTTATTGCATTATAGACCTCTGGGATCTGGAACTGAGATTAAAAAACCCTGGAAGATCAGAGGAATGTTTCTGGGTGGATTTCCAGCAGTTCACGACTTTTTTCCCTACCAGGATGTTGCTGTAAGAATGCTTTCCCTTGTGCTAATTTGTTACTTCCTCTCCTGATTCCAGAAAACAGCAGTGAAGCACACAGCAATGGAGTTAAAACTACTGAACTTTTAGAAGCCTCACATAAATAAATTCTGGTTGGCTAAAAATCTAGTCTGTTCCTATCTTGCCTGAAATTGTTTGCCTTGTCTAAAGCTTCAGCACAGTCATGCCGTCTGTGGAGCAGGAGAGCTGGTGACAAACTGGAGCACCAGATGAACCTGTGCCTCACCTGCTGGGCTTGTCATGGTGAAGGATAGGCTCACATCAGCTAGTTCAAGTGGAGAACCACACACAGTTCCAGTGGGGGTTGTCTGGAGCCAGCATTTAGGGTAGGTCACTGGGAAATACATGGGATTTGCAGAGTTCAGTCCTGGATTTTGGCACAATAGACTGAAGGAGGCTTCAGATCCACAACTGGTGTTAGGACTAAGACTGCTTCTCCTCAGATCACTGCCTCTCTGGCGTGCAGCCTCTTACTGTCCTATGTCACACAGGCCACAAAGTGAGCTTCAGTCCTTGAGACCAAGATGTTGTGACAGCAGTCCAGTGCAGTGATTCAGCCTTTTTTCTTCCAGACAGTATAGTACATATGGCCCTGGGATTTAAAAGTTAAGCACATTACTTCAATGCTTGTGGAGACTAAGGATAAATGCCCAGATGCCTTTAACTAGGGGTCAGGCTGAAGATTTCTTATTGAGAAGCATCAGGCAAAGTGCAAGGAATATAAAAACATCTGCCAGAAGGCAAACAGCAGGTCACAGACTGGGCAACAATATAACTCTATCTCCTGAATGCCACAAGCCAGTGCTTGCAGCCTCTCCAGCCTTTCAGTCAGTTCTTCAGTATGGATTCCTCTTCTCTTTTCTCACATTTTTTCAGTGAAGAGAAAGATCCCCAGCTGCTTTCACACGTAGCAGTTTTTATCTGACTAAAACTGAGGCCTTGTTGAAGACATCAGGATTTTGCTACCAACTTCAGTAGTCACGTCTGGAAGTACTGGAGCATATGTTACTGTAACTGCATGGCAACTATTCACTGTGCATCTCTTAATTGCATACATACAGACAAGATGTTCTACTGCACATGGTCAATTCCAAGTAAGCATGAATCCCGCTGATGAAACTAGATTTTCTCCAGAGCAACTGTAAGTGCTGCTCCTTATCGAGGACTTTATTCTTGCCAAATTTCAAGATTTTAGCTCTCTCCATTCCTGCAGGAGCCCTGTCTCAATAATTGTGGTTGATTGCTCCTGGAGTTGTGTGAACATTCACAACAGCATTTGTCATCTTCTCGTTTAGTGTTTTTCTAAGAAAATAATCTTGCTGTCAACAAAACCCTTTCTTGAATGAAAGCAAGTAGCTAAATAGCATTCGAAAAAGAATGGGTTTTTGTCATCAATTTGCCAAACTCAGCACTGCTTCAGAGCTTAACATCCAAAGGATCAAAGTGCATCAGGGGCTCTGAAATGTCCAAATTCTTTTTCAACCAATGGCAACTATCAGTATTTCATTACAATGATTAACCATGAGATTCCTTGTTTTTTACTCTTTCTGTTCAAGTTGAGTCCTGTGAAAGACTTTTCATATATTGGTACCTATTACCCAGCTCCTCTTAGCTTTAGGTATATGTCCATATATTTTCTTAACCCTCTTTTTCCTTATTACCATACCAAGACAAAGCTGACTTATTCAAATCCAAGTGTGCATTTTACAGTCAAGAGCAAATGTTCTCTATGTGCAGCACAAATCGAGGTGTTGAGATAAGTTTAATTGTGTTTCATGTTCTTTCTGAGTAGATAAAAAGACAGAGAGCTATACTTGGGTTACAGAAGAACAGGACAAATACTCAAATTCAGTATGCAATTTTCCTAGGGTGACCTGCTGGACACGTTAGCAGCTGCAGGCTGAATGAGGGAATGTGTCCCCATGTTCTGAAGAGCAGATTATTTCAGACGAGCTAAGCTCTTCTAATTCAGATCACTTCTGTAGACATTAGTCTGTATAAGTTGCCTTTAAGAATATTTGTTATCTGTTTCATACAAGATTTCCCTTTTTTGCTTCCATTTCATCTATAGTGGCTGAGTCCTGAAACACCAGTCTGGCACGTGATACTTCACTGTACATCAGTGCAAGCCATGTGCTTCATTCTTTAGAGAATGAAGGTGATTTTCTGGGCTTGTGGCATGTTCTGTGCAACATGATTCTTGGTAAGAGAGAGCATGCATTTTTAACTGCAGAACTAATGGTGGGCCACTTCTGTGAGTTAGAATTTACATTAGCAGACACAAAGATCTGCTGCCAGTTTGTTCCTGGATCACACCTGGCTGGGAGAATTTAGCTGTATGTTTATTCACTTGGAACAGAGAGTCACCAGGAGATACTGAGCAGAGCATGTATTTTTCTTCTTTAGGAAAAGAACTTTTACTATCACATTATGTCAGGTCATCCCAGATTAATAACTCAAGCAAATATTTTGTACCATGCAGTTAAAAGCATAAGCTGTCTAACCACACTGCTGGAGCAATAAATGGCTATCTGCATTGATACCCATTTGCTGTAATGTTTTCAGAAGAAACTGTAAATTATTTTCTCTAATCATGAATGCTGAAGAAGAGTTAGAGATCGATATTTAAATTAAGCATTAATAAGAATAGGGAAGATAACACTGGAATTTATGGGAGGTAGTCTTTTTTATATTCTGAATATTCTATTTTATATTCAGTGGATCTGCAGAGCAAGAATTGGATTGCAGATGTATGTCTCTGCTCACAATAATCACATTACAGGATCATGGCCATCATCTGGAGCTTCTAAAAACAGCAGTCCGTCATCTGTTTGCCTAGCTGATGGATAACACATATTTACATAGGCTCTCATCTTAGGAAGTTTCATCATCTCTTGCGTAGGAGAATGCTGAAATGATGTTTGCACCATAAATGTTCCAGATTCCACACGTGCTTTCAGTCACCCAGCACGGTCTTGCAGGCAAAAATATGTGAATACCATTATCCTGTAGGGTAAAAGTAAAAGCAGTACATACCTCATTGGAGTTTTCCAGCAAATTCTTAAATCTAAAAAGTCCTGGCCTTCAAATGTTGGTGTAGGATTATTCATTAAATATCTGCTCAAGTGAAATATCTGCTTTAGCATTTTCCTTAGTAGGTCTGATTCACCAGGATGCCTAAAATAGGATTAAGGGTGTTAAATACAGAAGGTAATAGGAGCACTTACCCACTTCAATTTCTTGAGTCAGTGCTTAACCCCAAAACGGAGTTTAAGCACTAATCACCTACTCAAAATCTACAATCTGAAATTTAGGAATTGTGTATTCTTAGGCTCAGTTAAACTGGAACTACACACTTGGAAGCAGTTATAATAAAAAGAACAAATGCAGCCACACTTGGAATAGGGGGGTTGCCCAGCCTGATTATGCGCTCCTCTTGTCATGTGAACTGGCAACACCAATTGAGCATGGCATGGGGTTAGCACATTTCCAAAACAGCAAACATCAAATAGATTTGGTAAAACCATAAGAAAACACTTCTGCCTCCTAAAACTCCTAAATTTATTGTTTTCAACAAATCAATAAATTCCAGTGTGTTCATTTTAGGCAGACAGAAACAGCAGGAAGCACATTGCTGGCAAGACACTGATAGTAGGTGTTATGACAAGTTTTCTGGTGGGCTCCACAAGAAATTGTTCAACCTTCAACATTTTATGAAATGGGCAAGTTCCATAATCGTACTTTAAATCCTTTAATTCATGTACAATGGAATTGATATATAAAGAGAAACCCCAGAAGACTGACAGGAAAGGATTATTATTGTGGATTTTGTATCACTCTGACAACTTGGTTGCCCAAGGACATGAACTTTGTCAATACAGAAAAGTGTGAAATGACAAATTAACACTTAGGGAGGGTAATGTCTGTAATTTTATCCATTTTCACTCATACACTCAAATCTCCCTGCAATTTCAGGCCCAGCCCTTGAAAGTGGTGTGGACAAAGGCTGGGTTTGCAACAAAGACAAGGTTGGACACTAGAAGAGGATAAGCACAGATTGCACAAGGAAAAATTTCTGAATTAAGTCATTCACTTCTGGTTTGTGAATAAATAACTCTTATACTCCCTGGTCTCCATAAGATTTCTGCAGACAAACTTTATTTTATTGCACTTTGAAATCTAAAGGACTCCTCAGGAATGGAAGGTTAAACATGCACGTAAGTGTTCACAAAGCTGGAGCCTTATTTGACTAATTTCTCCTAGGCTGATAATCAAATACTAAATAGCCCTGGCTCTTGGAGCAAACATTTCCCCCTAAGGACAAACCTCTTTACTGAGCAATAGATCAGAAGTGAACTGGCACTCTGGAGTTCAAGGCAGACCCACTGTAATTAATTCAGTTAAAGCAGAGCAATTTGGAGGTAGCAGAAGGATGGCAAATCCCACCCTGTTTCCTAATCTTCCCCAAAGGAACATATTTATTACAAACTCTTAAAATCACCTTTTGATAATGTTGAACAGTCTGCGAGGGGCCCATTAAGGCATACAAGGCAGACCCATTTTAGTGCTTAATACCACTTGAAGATTATCCATTTTAAATGGCCTTGCAGAGCTTATCATAATTTTGTAAACTATTAAAAAGTATTAAAAGGCACTACACATCTATCTGATGAGAAACCTGGGCTCCTCCAGCCTGTCTGACAGAACACACAGTTTCACAGTGACTGCCTGATGATGAATCCAGCTGTGGCAATCCAGATTCTGACTGGGACATAAACTTCCCCATTTCACTGAGAAGTGAATTTTGTACTATAGGTATCTGGGTTAGTCTGCTCCTTAGGATGAATGCAGAGATCTCATTTTCTACATGAAGCACTGTCAACCAAAACCAAGACAGGTAACTCACAACTGCCCGTTCTTTTCAGGATACACAGTAACTGGCACTTAAGGTATATTGGCTTCCAAGAGTGGGGCTGAAACAGAGCTATGTTTCATTTGGTACTTTATAAAAACTCCCCAATGTAAATTGCTAGAAGAGGAGAAAACCAAGCCATTCAGTAGCTCTAGGACCAGGCAGTGGCTAACACTGGGTAGAGCTCTTCACACCCACTGGTGAAGGCAATGTGAGAATAATATTTTCCACGGAGACTCAAGAGTACAGAGTTTACCAGTCTCCCCACTCAAGAGTGGTGAATCTCTGCTCCTGAAAACTCACGGGATGCATCACAGCAGCTGCAGTTACTGTCTGCAGGACCATAGCAGTGTTTCTTGGTGCATTTCTTCAGGTGCAGCAGCTGCACATAGCTCCTAAACACAGGCTACTGCATCAGTAACCCATTCAGATGGGAAAAGGAGAGAAGGAAATTAGAGCAAAGTCCAGCCCTACCAAGCGTGCAGTGAAAGAAAGGTGGGTACACCAGATTGCCTGAGATGCCTTGGAATGAGGTGAGCCCCAGTGGGCTTATCCCCTCTAAGTGCTGTCTGAGGAGCATGGGGGACCACGGAGGGAGAGAAAAGAGCTGGGTGGGTTGTTCAGCTTGTCAGACTTCCTGCTGTGACACTGAGCTTACTGAAGAAAAGTCAGCATGGATGGGACCTGTTGACTTGTAAAACTGCAAGTGGATGATCTGTCCCCTCCTCATTCCCTTGTCTGTCTTCTCTAAGTGAATGGTTATCATATTTGCAGGGCTAAATGCTAAAGGAAAATAAATGTGAGCTGAAGAGAGAAGTGCATTACTGCATGTTTGCCTTTCAAAGTAAGGAAACTCAGGACAGTAGGCACAACAAAGCAAAAACTATACAAAGCAAGCGGGATGGCTTGAAAAAAATGGAGCACTAATTAACCTGGTTTGAGCCAGATAAGCAGGGCTTCTCACACAGCAGCACCCGCACCACATCTAAAGCCTGACCTGCAACACCAGCCTGGGCTTGAGAGCACAGAGGCGTTCAAGCTGAAATCAAGCAGATTAGAATGTGAGAGGAGGCTGCCAAACTGATTTTCACTGGGTATCTGAACCACAATTCAGTCTAGGTGACATTTTACATATTTTCACCATTGTTTTTGTTTAATTTGTGAAACTAATTACACAGCCAATTGAACAGTGTAAAGCAACTGCTGCAATAGTCACTATTACAGGGAGGTACAGTGCGGCTCAGCTTTCCCAGTTAGGATATCCAGGCACAGCCCTACAGTATCTGTGCCATTCATCACTGACACTGCCATCTGGCTTACCTGAATCCTCCCCAAGTACAGCTTGTGCTGAACAAACCTGACTTTTCTTTGGGTTCCTTTTGAAGAAAACAAGGCAATGAAGCACCCTGCGCTGCTGGTGATATGGACAATGTTAACTGGCATTAGCTGAAGCATGACAGGGGACAGCTAAGTGACAGACGAGGCCAAATACACTGGGCATCTGGGTGGTCACTTTGATGCAGATAATTGATGGCTAACCCTGTTGAATTACACAGAGTAAACATGTAATATTAGACTCTTACAGGAGTGCTTTGCCCTCATGACACTTCAACTGAACTATCCTGACTTTTATGGCTGTGGCTGAAATCAAACCTGTTTCTCTTTGGTTTCACAGGAACCACTCCTACCCCACAAAGTGGGGCTGAGCCAGCAGGGCCCAGTGTGCTGCCAGGACTGTGCTGGGACAAATTGGTGATGCAGGTGAGTTGCTGAGGTGGCGTATCAGTGTCAGAAGAGTAGGAGATAACTGTGCACACAAGCACACGGGGAGCTGGCGGCAGTGCTGCTGTGTTACCTATGATAAATAGCCTGTGTCACCACAGTAGCTGGTCTCCAGATTGAAGCAGACTTTTGCGAATCAGCAGGGTCAGCATTTGAAAAGCATGTGAATATTGTGCACTTGTAAATATTTGAGCACATCTGTTTAGCTCCCTCTCAAAAACCACTGGGAAAAACTACTTCACATTGTGCCATGCGATGCTGTTACCCTGCTCTAATTGTCAAATCTGTTGAGTGTTTTTCTCATGCACACAAAAATTAAAAATTACTATCCTCATTCATGATTAATTCAGCTGCAGTGCTGCAATGTGTCACACTGCATTTTTTAAAGTATTAAATTCCACCTCATAATCAGAAGAGTTTTAATTAACTTTTTGCTAGTTTATATTTTTTTCCCCCCTCTTTCACATAGCTCCAGACAATCTCCAGAGCTGCCTCCCCTACAAACATCTCCTCAGATTATACCAAGAGAGTGACAGAGTGTTGAGCTGGCAATGTGAAAATTGTCTGCACCAACCCAAAACTATTTGCCTCTTCCATTCCTCCCTGCTTGCAGACCTAAGGCCTGCTGGCTGGCTGTGCACAGCCAGGGCATGACAGAAATCTAACCCATGGCATTTCTTAGTTTCTTGGAAAGTGAATCTATTACTTCTCTTCAGTCTAATTCTCCAAGCAGATACAAGACTGGTCTTTTACATTAGATCTCTAATGAAAGAGAGGACTCCAGAGGATATATATTCCTGCCTGTATGCCATTTTTCTATAAAAGCATCTACTATTTCCTCTGTACCTGGTACACTCCAGGATTGTTCACAGGTAGGAAGAGCCATGTTCCCTCTCTTCCCCAGGCTGGCCTGGATGAGAAAGAAGGAAACAGATTATTGAACCTCATAAATTTCAGAACAGAGCAAAAGGAAAAGAAGACAGCATGGAAAGAGGACCCATAGGAGACTCAAGTCCTTCCCGCTTCATGAACCTCTCTGCATAGGTATGGGTTTTTACAACTGAAAGTGATTAAAAAGCCAACAGCCAAGTGGACTTGAACAAGTTTGGACCTTGATACAGGACTTTTCACCATGAGCAGAAAGCACAGAGAAAAGCATCAGGAGCTCCTCTCTCTGCCCCTATGGGACCCTGATGGAAAATTGCCTCAGCAACATGACCACATTGCCTCTGGATGGTTTTTCCTTGCAGGACCAGAACTTACTCAGCGGATTTCCTTAGGTTTTTCTGACCTTGGCAATATTACAAGGGATGCATTTTCACATGGCTGAATTGTTTCTGAACAATTCCTCCAACGTATTAGGCACAAACATGCTATCTGTCAGCACCAGGCATGTCTAATCTCCCCACCTGCTTTCTCCCCCAGCAGTTACATTTGGTATCTGTTGCATGGAAAATACAACTTTTTTTGTTGTTGTTTAGAAGCAAATTCCCACTGCAGGATGAGGGAGCAATTACTCTTTGGAGAAATAGGGGCTAGCTGGGTTAAATTGACTTTGCTTTCCCAAGAAAACTTCTTCCTGCATCCCTGATCTGTATTTACTAGAATCATTATTCCCTTGAAGGCAGATGACCTCTTTAGGGTCCAAGAGCACTCAGAGCACACCCCTTCCATCACCCCAGTTGTGGGTGATACCTCTCCTAAGAGCTTGTCTATGTGGTAAACCAACAGCTGTGGTCCCAAGCCTTGGACACACCTTTAAGGCCAAAATGCCTCTTCTTTGACAGGGGTAAGGTCTCACAAGCAGGCGGAACAAGCAGGCACCTCCTGGCTGACAGGGACTGCTCAGGCACATGAGCATTCCCCCAGGGTATGGGCAGGTGGCCGTGCTGAAGGGAAGAGCTGTGAGCTCAGGGCAGGGCAGGAGTGCCCTCTGGACTTCTCCTGCGCTGGCTGAGCAGAGGGAGGTTTCCATGGAGCACACAGTGCGAAGGACTGCTCTGCCTCTCCTCCCTGCCCACATGAGGCCTCAGTGCCCTCATTAACCAGCACTGGTTTCAGGGTAGAACTGGCACCAGCGAGGGCTTGAATCCCTCCTCAAGGGCAAGGACTCTGAGAGGGTCCCTCCACTTGCGTCGGGATGGCCACACCACAAAATGCTATGCAAGGACGCTTGTCACAGTGTGCAGGAGCAGAGAGACAGAGGTTTGTAGTTTGGCAGAGCTAATTCTGCTTAATAAGGCATGGGACATTCCAGACAAGAAACAAGCAATATGAAAATGAAAAGCAAACAAAAGACTCAGACATTTCATTATGGGACTATCTAACAGTGGTTTGCTGCATATTTGAATGCAGGAAGAGGGCAGCAGCCATTCACCAGCTCTGATCCAAAGGGACACAGAATACTCTGCAAGGGCAGGGATGACATTAATTTGCTGCTCACACTGACAATAACAATGTCCACAGCTTTTTTGCTTCTTTTTTTTTGTCTCTTTAAGGATCACATTGCTGTGGAAGTTCTCTGAGCCTCTGTAAAGAGCTGGAAATCCTGTCAGTACTTGAGAGGATAAAGTCTAGTCATATTTGCTACATGAGGCCAGAAGAAACACCTTCTAAAACATTTGCTTTTCAGTAAGAAAACAAGTAAAGACATTCCTGGCCTGGGGCATTTTAGGTGGGATTTCCTTAAAGCTTTTTTCCTAGCCCCTCCTGTCTGCTTCCTTCCAGCTCTGAACACACTTGTGCATCACACAGGTGGCAAACAATCATTCCCATGCCAGAGCAACATGAACCTTGTCTAGACAGGAACTGTTCCAAAGATGATGACTTCTTGCAAGCTGCTCTTTGCCTGGCATAGAATCATAGAATCATTAAGGTTGGAAAAGACCTCCAAGATCAACAAGTCCAATCTTTGAAGAAACACCACTATGCCAACTAGACCATGGCACTAACTGCCCTGGAGTGAAATAAGCTGTACTCACCCAAGACGCTTTTATGTCATTATATTCTATTTGCTGTCACGACAATTGCATGCATACAATAGCTTTACCCCAGCTCTGCAGTGGTCAAACATTACTAGCCATTTGAGAAATAAACTCTTGTAATGACTAGGCTGTGGGCTATTAGGGCAAATATTACAATATCAATCCTGTCTCCCCTGGGGTTTAAGCAGTACAGAGTTCCAAGGGCTAAGACTGTGTTTATTTGCAGATAAAAAATATGAAGAGCCAGTGATCTGGAGTATGGCTGATACTTACAGGTGAGCACTGCAAGGCTGAGTAAGGGATTTGGACATTTTACCACTAAAATTAATCAAAGACACGTATTTCAGTCCCCTAGGCTGATTTGCAATTACACCTGTGGGTCTCAAGTGTACAGTGCATGTGTGTAACTGTCAGTTCTAGTTTATTTGGAATTGATTCAAGGTAAGATAAACCAGACAGAAATGCAGGCACTCGGGTATATTCTGAATTTGGCAAGGTGAAGAACAACACCTACCTATCTGCCTGGAACCATTTGAAAGTGCTCATCAATCCAGGTTAGTCTCAAACAGAAAATTGTGTTAGCCTTTTTTGCTTGGAACTTAGAAACATGTAAAAGCAGTTTTAAAGGGACCCCTCTCTCCAAACAGTGCAATTTTTATTAATTCATCCTCAGCCATCCCTCTTCTGCTAGAGGCTGCCTGCCTCCAGCCCAGCAACCTCGTCTCATGCCATACACAGCTTTTTTGCCTTCCCACTGCCAAATTCTCATTAGCACTGCCCCAGAGGCACAACAGGACTGTTACCAGTCTCCCTGCTTGTGACTCTCAGCTCTACCATAAGCGTCAAAGGGGTTCTGTCTCACGGGCCACAGACAGTAGCTTTAAAAGAGGTTTGTTTTGTTTACTCAGTAGAATTTCTAGGTATCACAAAGCTCTGTGCTTCCCCTGCTTCAGGATACAGAGATGCTTTGGCTACTCTTTGACCTCTAATGCATCTCTTTCCGTACAAGTGTTTTTTCTTAAGTAACCAGGACTGTAGAATATAGAGAATATAGAGCGAGAAAAAAAAATCATGCATGAAACTCCATTACACCTTAACAAACACCTTCAAAGAAAAGAGGACATAGAAAGAGACCATGCTCTGGATAAGGTTATGAAATATGGCCAACCACACAACAGAAAAAGGCTCTTCAAGAGTTTCCTGTCATTCAGCATGATGGGCTATAATGGATACCTCTGGGGAGAAATCCCCAGAGCAAAATTAATTTGGAAGATTCTTTGGCTATGTAAAAGAAGAAAATTTAATTCCCCAGAAATAGCTAGGTAACCAAATATAAGTTAAATCATAGCTCCTTAGAATATTTTCCAGCTGATTTTTGGTCACAGAATGCCATCATTAAGATCTGAAAGTTAATAAAACCTGTTTTCTCTGGATCTAGAAAGAGAAATTTGAAATTCTTTTTATCTTTTCTTTATTATATTTGTTCTTTCCCTTCTGCTGTCTCTGCACCTTGCTGTGGTGGGGTACTGGACAAAGGGTAACAAAGGAGAGGGTGGAGATGAAAAGGAGGAAGTATATTCAATAGGAAGCATGTGAAAACAAATAGAAAAGAGAGAACAGAACAACAAAAACTGAGATCTTTCAACTGCAATTATTTTCCCTAAATTTCAGTGAAACCATTCAGGAAAACAAAATATTACTCATTTTCTCTCCAGAGGCTTTTGAAATGGTTTCAACATTCTTTCCCAGCCTGGTTTTCTCCCGTCTCCAAGCCATTGTGATGAGTGGTGCCGGAGGAGCTGCTCTACCCGAGCAGAAGCTGGGGAACACGCCATCACACTGTCATAGGACACATTGCCCAGATTAAGAAATCACCAAGGCTAATCTGAATCCAGCAGGTCTTAGCAGGAATGCACTGGCCACCCTGTCACCTCATCTTTCTGCCTCTCAGAATCAATGGGAAGCATGATGTCATTTAGACAGCTGGTGACACAAACATCTGACAGACTGAATGTTCAGAAAGAAAAACTCACATCCCGAGGAACTCCTGTGTCCAGGTCAGCCCACTGTAATGCATTCGCAGTACAAGCTTCCCTGTACACCTTGGCTGGTAGAGATGAGTCTGCTGGTTTAGCCCAGGGATGGATTCAGGGAGTTTTAGGACCTCCCCAGTACTCTGCCTGTGTCCAGGGCTTGGGCAGGTTCCCTTGCTGTTGGCCAGTGGGCACACACCAGCAAAGAGGGTGCTGGACTTCTAAAACCAGAAGGAAGAGCTGACTGATGGAGCCCTGCAAGCACCGATCTGAACAGCTTGTGAACCATTACTATCTAGAAGTGTCAAGAAAGATTAGAACAAACATGAAGCAAAGATGAAATAAACAGCTATTGTATGGGCAGAAATGGATTTTCAGTTTCCACAGTAAATAAAATAATGTGCTGTCTTAGTCAGTGCCCCTGTGATGATACAGTTTGCAGGATTTTTACTGGCAAGCTGCCATACTTACTTTCATTTATCTGCCTCAAAGCACCATTTCAAAAAGTGCAAAAGCATGTTGTTGATAGAGTAGATTGTTTATAGCTGAATTGAGTATTTCAGAACAACACGCATTGTAATAAAGTGGGGGAGGGTACAAGAAAGCCAGCACAGCTGCAGTTTCTTAAATCCTTTGTCAAAAATCAATGCCAGAAAGCTGAGATGTATTTGTTCTATCTCAGGAAAGGCAATGCACAGACCCCTCACAGCTCTGCTCCATGACAAGTGCTAACAAAGGCTAATGGCACCACCACTCTCCCAGCACCTTGCACCAACTGTGCTGGCAGCCCTGGATGGCTGAGAGAGGGACAGCACTGCTTTCCCAGCTCCTTAGTGACCAGTGGAGCCTGAGGACCCACCACCCCTGAGCACCACCACAGCTCTGCTCTTGCACGTAGACAGTGGGGAGCACATGGCACAGTAGCTCCTCCAGCAACTGAAAGACCTGGCAGGTGTGGGGAGAGAGAGACTGAGAGAAGGGTATGAAAAATAGCAATGCAAATAAAATCAAGATGTTTCAAGAGCAGAATGCAGTCCTCACCCAGTGGTGAGCAACCTGCTGCTGCTGCAGGTGGAAAGCCGTGGCTGCCCACTGCAAGTAGGAAGTGGTGTCTGAAGCAGAAAAGTGGCTTGTCCCAGTTTACCAGTCTCCCTCACACTGACAGAGTCTTCAAAAGGACAGTAAGTCACACAGATTGGTTCTCCGTGTTGAAAAACAGCACGAAAAGCACATGCCTCTGGAGGTTTGCACTGCTAACAAGGGCTGGTTTCCTCAGCGCAAACAATAAAAGGCTGATGAGTGAGGACTTCAGTTCTCCTGAGACCATTGCATCTAAACAAACAACAGACTGAAAAATAAAACTAAAATTAAGGTGAAAAGAGAAGACGACTTTATGGAAGGATAACTGCAGCTGCTACCCAGACTTAGAAGAAATGGGGAAAAATATGAGGATTTCTTTCTCCAGCCCTGCTGGCTCCAGAAGGAGACATCTCCCATTCCCACCACACTGGGGCACAGCAACATTTCTGGCCAGTATTCCAGCAGCTTACCACAGATAACTGGCAGGGAATTGCCTTCAGCCTGGCAGCCAGAGGATACTGGACTACTGGTACTGGGAGATGCAGAGCCTTTGTTTCCTCCCTCACTCCCAGCTTCCCATGTCCCACAGCTCCATGCCAGTCAGTGCTGTGCAGGGTGGCCCTGCTGCTTGCTCCTGGCACCCTGGGGCCCAGGCTGGCCTGGGAAAATGCTGTGCTGGGGCATCTCCACTGCGTGGGTGACTCTCACTTTGCCATGCCCCTCTTGGCTGGTCTAGCTTACACCAAAAGCTCTTGGCATGATCCCTATAAGCACAGCTCTCTCAGGCTCCACAGGCTTTTAGGAGATATTGAGGTCCTTCAGCTCCCTTTGTCAGCAGGAGCTCCTGGAGGCACTCAGCACCCCAAAGGAATGCTTAATCCTTCACTGAATCAAGCCCTATTAGCATATTTCCAGGCATTTACAGATGCCATATTTTCTACATTAATATTTAACCCACCAAGTCTTTCAAAGCCCATCTTTCCAAACCTCAAGTTCCCAGATGCTTTTTAATGCCCTTCTCAATAGTGCAATAAAAGTCTGATATTTTATTACTCCCATGAATTATTATCCTAATTTGTAATTTGCCAGACTTTTTTAAACTTCAAAATCTGCATTGTATTTTCCCACACACACACAAAATGCTGTGTGCGACATATTTTTGACTAACAAGCTAAAGCCTAGTATCAAAATAGACACAATGATTTTTTCAGAAAGGGCACACTATCTCTGTCCCAGTCAGCTAGGTTGTTTTATGACACCCCAAATAATATTTAAAGCTTTTCTTAAAACAGAAAGGATAACCTAGAACTGTGCATGAAAGACTGGAAGCAGAAAGAAACAGTTATGTGTTCGCCTGATCTTTGATGTAATGTAAACTTCCAGGATGGTTTATAGGCACCATTTTTATTTTATTTTTTTAAAGAAGTACGCACTTGGTTATCTGGAATGCAGATGTTGGGAAAATTCAGAAGCTCTGGAATGCTTGCAAGCTGTGCACCCTATGTAGTAGACGCCAAGATAATGGAGCAAAAGACACTCAAGATCTCATCCAGCATCTGCTGGAGTCAACAAGGCTCTTTTACTGACTGAACTGAGCTGCAGATAAAGACTCCAAGGAGGACCTTCTTGTCATTGAAACTGAGACATGACTGAATCTGGAACACCAAAAATGAGGTGGGTCAAATCAAAGAAAGCAGAGACACTGAAAGGGAGAATGCAAAGCAAAGCATAGGACACTGAGAATTTCTAAACAGGGCAAGACTTCTAATGACATGAGGCTGATGATCTGCTTCTTTTGATGCAGGCTTCCAAGAAAAGCAGGGCTCTGCTTGTATTGAGAATGATCTGTCAATGTGAGGATGGAAGCCTCCACTTGTTACTCAGTGAGAAGCGAATGTTTAATACTTACAACTTGCAAAAGTACCTTCCATTGGAATGTCAGTGGTAAATTCTGGAAAAGAAAAAGTGAAAGCTAATTGAAATAATTTTATTTTTTCTTTCAACAAACATATTAAAAATGAATGCAAAAAACTTAAGTGGAATCCACCTATGATGGCTCAGAACTGGCCACAGCTTAGTGCAGGGTGCTACATGGCAGGAAGCAAAAAAATATTTCTTTTCCGGGGTGGAAACATGGCATCACATTTCCCACAGGTATAGGCTATTTCATCCTGTAATGAACAGCTTGATTTTGGAGCACTTGCAATATTTGAAGATTATCTAAACACTCAAATCCTGGAGCTCATAAAATAATCTGTTGTTGGACAAATCTGAGCCAGAGACGTGAGAGTGCCTTGGCTGGGGAACCTGGACTTGGGGACTATCTGAAAAAGTGCTGCACTTTCAGTATTGTTTTGTAAGGATCCTTTTTCACCATGGGAGAGATCTACCTTGTGTTGGACCTTTCAAGGTCTATTTTCAGGTATATTGAATATTAAACTGCCCTCAGAGAGGACTGATTCCTAGTGGTGTAAATGGAATTCCACAGAGCATCAGTGCAGTTGGATGAGAAGGTTCTTCAAAGGAACAGAGGTCCTGTTCCACTAATACTGCTTACTCTGCTTTCTGCCCTTTCAACAACTCTCTGTGCAAGGCAACCTAAAATTCACAGTACAGCTGAGCTTCATAAAATGCAAGAAATGCTCCCTCTCCCATCATACTTATCTCCTGTTCCCTCATTCCCTTGGTTTCCCCTTGGGCTTTCAGTTGCTATGGGGGATCCTCTTGCAAAATTGTTTGTCTGCAAAACTTCAGAAGGGATGTAAAAGTAGATTTCAGAGTTAACAGGAGGAATCTGCTTCTTCCTAGAAATGCTCTGTGGAGCTCAAACCTCCTTTAGGAAGAACACATGATTTTTACATGTTTCTGGTCAGCTTCATACTCCACATAGGACCAGTACTAGTGTTTAGCCTTAAAAGGGAGCAACTTTGACCCTCTATGAACAGCCAGGGATTAGACCTGGCACAAACTTAAGCCTGGAAAATAGAGCCAGCTCACTGAAATGACTTTGCTCTGTTGAAGTCAGGATTTGTTTCAGGTACAACATCGAGTAATGACCTAATAGTAAAATACAATACATACACATAGAACTACTGTGCTACAGCAACTGGAATCATTTTACCCAGTTAGAATTCTTTTTCTGTTTGCCTTTTTTTTTTCTTTTAAACTTTTCCTGCAATAACTTGTTGACTAGTTGAAGAAACTCTAGATACAAAGATAAGCCTGTTGTTGAAGTTTTGCTGAGTATGCACTTCGTGCCTTTAACTCCTCTTACAGTTGGTAAAGCAGACATTTTTTGCATCTCATCCAGCCAAGAAGCAGCCACCTCTGATGAGAGAATTCCAGCTGTCTTTTGCATTATTCTTATGGGAGGTTTTTGGAGAACTTCTCCTCAAACCCATGATTTTGCTTAAGGCTGAGGGAGCTCAGAAGTGCAAATTCCTTTCAGCATTCAGGGCCCCACAGTCAAGCTGTTAAAACAATACAGGAAAGATGCACAGCTACACTACAGGCTGAAACACAAGCATGCTCAGGGACAGAACTACCTCAAATTATCACATATCTTAAAACATCTTTCAAAGGTGTCAAGGCAGAAGTGTGAAAATCTTGGAGAAAAGTCAAATACATTCTCCTAAAGGCCACTGAGAAGGAATGCAGACCTGCTCATGTGTTTCTCAGCTCCAGTAACCATAGTGCTCACCCCAGAAATCCTACCACCAGCGGACTTCTGTGGGACCCCGGCAGCTCTGTTTTCCAATTCCCCCTTGTGTCTCTTTCATCACCTCCCTGGGCTAATCCAAAAGCAGAAACCTGCCTATCTGCAGAGCCAAAAAAGCCTTTGTGAGCAAGCTCAGGGATGATATTCAGGAGTCCAGTTCAGCATCCAACAGCATGTGGGTGATTGAGAGCCTCTGTGTGGCACTTACCCTTCTGCTTATTTCTCAGGGCTGCAACTTATTAACAGTATTATCTTTTCTGATGAAATATCATCATATGCAAACATCAGTGACAGGCATGAATCACAGACAATGCTTTTAATCAACAATTGAGCATTAATAAGCATAGACCCTGTGAATTAACAGTGAGAGACTTGTTCCTAATCACTAAAGAGTACTTCTCATAAAGAAAACCCTCTCCTTTTGTTCCTAAAAAGGTCAAAGTCTTCTTTTCTCTATTTGACAAGGACAAAGCCCACACATAGTACAGCATATCTAGGCTGCTTTATGTGACTTAAATTATTTCCATCCATGTGTAAAAAACATTCTTTTTCAAAGATGTTCACCGAGTTTTTGTATGTGATCTACAGCTCACAGACTCTCTGTTCCTGAAATTATTAGGTTAGCTGCTGAAAGCAGCAATCAAGTTTTACTGTTAATCTTAAAAGCTAATCTTTTTTATTGACTTCCCAGTCAATAAACTTGTAACTCTGAAACTACTTTCAGGTTTCCTTGAGTAATAAGAGGGTCTGTGTATACCTGTGCAAGTATTTGAAGCTGCTAATTTCCTTGCTGAGTAACTTGCACTCACAGGGTCTTCCATGAAAATCAGAATGAGGTTTGAGGTGAGAGAACTCAGGACCCTCATCTGGTCACAATTTATGGGGGGCTGTTGCAGGGAGTGAATCTTCCTCATGAACTGAAAGGACAAGGAGAGAAGGAGAGGTTTTGATAATTTTTTTTAAAGGAACCAAATGGATTTAGTCCTGTCCCTATTCCTGAATTAAAATCTGAGAGAGCTAAAGAATAGTTACACATCACACAGATTTATCCTTCATCAGCTCTAGCCAAAGAAAAGGGAACGAAGGACATGCCAGATGTCTCAGACTACTTCAAGTTGCTGTGAACCAGTTTGGCTGTATTCAGCTGCACACAAGCTCTGCGCACAAGCTCCTCTTACGCCAGGAATCAGCAGCGTGGGACTCTCCAGAAGTCCCAGCATCACCTCAGTAAGAAGAGGACATGGTATGGGAGAAGAAAAGCAGGTCTGTTCTCAGCTTACATGCTATGTTGAACACTAAAATATAAATAGCTCTCTGAGCAGCAGGGAAAACATGAAGGCTTCCTTGGCTTTGTAATTTGTGGTGGGATTTTCTTGTGCCGAGCAGTAGGCAAGCTCTGACTGAAGCTCTTCCCACTGGTGGGGGGCATTCAGGCTGTCACTCTGGGAGCAGCCCTTCTCTTGGCAGCAGCATTAATGCTCTTTGTCCATCAGCAGTTTCATCTCGTCTGCCAGAGTTAAAACCCCTACCATTCACTGATGCTACTCAAGATTAGCAGAGACCCTGGGTTGAAAAGGTGCAGGAGATGATTTTCCCTCCCTCATTAAGCGTGAAGTTTTCTCTCACACTGGCCCTCTTTCCGAGGCTCTCTGGACAGCAAGCTGCTATCCAACCTTCAATTGCACCAGGAGACCACAAACATCTGGGCACTTCTCCCACCCAGCACAGAGCAGAGGGCAATCCACGTTCGCTGCCCGCACAAGACAGGAGGCAGCACTGTCCCAGCCTCGCATTTCTGCTTGGCTTTCAGGTGGAGCTGTTCCCTGCCTGCTCTTAGCGTGTACACCAAGCTTCATGCTCTTAACATTTCCCAGAAATTCAAAGTGACAGAACCGGAGGTATTGCAATCTGGAACTTTTAACTTTCGTAAACTGGTGAGAATACTGGAATGTGCATGTTCCTTATTTAACTGCTCCACCAGCTTTCCTTATATGCTGCTCGGCACAGCCGTTCAGGATACATATTAGACAACTAACATCTGGACTGAATATCTATTAGGACCATATGCTCTACTCAGCTACAGCATCATGTTGAAGATTGAGAAAATCCAAACCAAATGGAGATATCAGAAACTTTCAAGGGTCAAAAATAAAGTCATTTTGGTTTTCCCAGGCCCGATGAATATGGTATATTGGCTTGCGCTCTACACCTCGTGCAAAAGTCTCATTACAGAAATAACCTGACTGAAAAAAATGAAAAACAACTTGGGTATTGTGGTTGAAAATAGATCTATCTTGATGATTTTTCCCCTAGTAAAGTTTTCAGTGAGTCAGTGCTGAATGTCTCTGTCTCCTAAATGAGAAAGAACAGCAAGAGCCTCAACCTTCTCTTTCCTGTCGATATTTTATGGTGGTGTTTGCCATGTGGGTGTGATGGTTTCCAGTTTCACCTCAATAGGATTCTCTTTGTTTACGGCCAAAAAGGTTATATGTGCCCTAAATGGCCATGCCTGGGAAAGCAGTGCTTACATAAACAGAAGTAGTGCTTAAATGCCATAAAGTCCCTCAAGATAGTTGATGAAGGATGGTGTGACTCCCTCACTACTGAATAAGGAATTGGGAGCACTGAGCAGCTAAGATACTCTTATACATGAAAGGAAGGTGGCAGGAATTCCTTTAACTGGCTTTGAGACCTGACCTAGAAAAAATTATAAATTCCCACATTCTCACAAACATCTCAGGTAGCAGGAGACATCATTGTGCTTCTACAACTTTATAGGTAAAGTCCTGAATCACCAGAGGTCAACCATGTTCTTTAGATAACTTACACCTGCCCAAATTTCCTGGGACCATGTCCTGTGACCACCCCCTTGACTGTGGCAAGGAGCAGAATTTAATACTCCAGCTACTTGATACTCATACAGCTCCAGATGAAGTTTTGGGGCAGTGCACATCCGGTATCTTGAATGCCAAATCAAAGGATTTCACCCAGCTTGGCTGGGACATGTTGGGAATCACTGCACTTTTTCAAAGTAATATCCACACTGTATTTTCCAGGTCAAAAGAGAAACAAACACAAAATAATTTTGCAAGAGAAAGCAATTCCATTTTTTGCTATTGTTTTGTTTGTAACAAAATGAAATGAGTCAAATCCCCTGCATTTGAAAACTTGACATAAAAACACCTAAATGTCCTTTTTAAACAAGTGTTTCATATTTCCTTCATGTTTTTCATGGTTGGATCAACACAACAAAGGTAGTTGATAGAAAAGAAGGACATGGGAGAGATATTTCTGGAGCAGGAGAACCGGAAGAGCTGGATGACTGGAGTGATAGAAATGGGTGGGATTCAACAGCATATGTGCCCAACCATAAGCTGTAAGGAGTCACAGCAGCATCGTTGCTGTGCTCTGGGAGCTCACTGTCAGACAGTGGCAGAGGATGAGATGTAGTGGCTGATCACAGGACAAATGCAAGTAAACTAACACAACTTGGCCTTGAGAAAAAGGCTTCTGCTGTGGCAGGTAAAGCAAAGCAATCCCCTCAGAAGTAAGTAGTAACAGCAGTAACAGCCCTGTTGGAGGTCAGGAGACTTCACCAGGCAGACTCTTATCACCACACATGTTCAGGAAGGATGAAATAGATAGAGAGAAAGACTATTAGAATGGCCAGGGAGGCATGGATCACAAGGATCTTGGCTGGTTTCGTACAGAAAAATGAAGCCTCAAGCCAACCATGATAATGGCTACAGAATCCTTGCAGCACAAAAGGAAAAGGAGGAATAAGTGTCATGGAGGAAAATTCTTTTCACTAACTGCGTAGGCAAAAGATACCTAACAAGTGGTTAACTAGCCATAAATGAACATGAATGTTTTCTTCAGGGTGTTATATTGAACTATGGTCTCTCATACAAAGAAAAAATGTGAGGCTTGATAGCATGTGAGGCCTTCTAAATCACTGACATCCCAATGAAGTCAACAACAAATTCCTGTCCTCCATCCCTATGTCTGGCTGCCTGTGGATTCAAGCAGATGTTACTGAACTCCTTAGTTCCAACTCCTTGCCAAAGCCCTTTTTTTGTACCTTTTTTTTAAAAAAAAACCTCTGAGGTCTAGAGACTTCTCTTTCTTCAGATGAAAGATTAGATTCTGTCAGTTCTGAGTACATATGTGGGCTGATCTGGCCTATGGGCCGTATGTTTGACACCTCTAGTATACTGTGTTATTGTACCCGGGGGAGGTGACGGGGACTTATTTATAGAGACAGTGTCTGTCAGGGGAATTTATAAGTGAGATTTCTGTGGGTTAAAATAGGAAGAATATGTACTCTCTTAAGTGGACACTCCCTTGCTTTTAGGCATGGTTAGGGTGAGTGCCCTTAACGAATGCTAACGGTTTTCAATTTATTACTTTTTTGTGGGAAGATGCTGTATTTTTAGACTCCTCGGCTATATCTTTAAACTTGGAGAAATGACAAGTCCAGGGACTTCTGGGACACTTGAAGCAGATCTAACCTGTCATCTGTGCTGTGAGTAGCTGCAGATGCCACTACAGTGAGTGCAAACACTGCCTCACTGCAGGGCAGTGCTCAGCACCCATGCAGCACCAAGGGCATCGTGGAGCAGGGGCTACTGAGGTTTTGGGCTACTGAGGTTTCAGCCCACTGAGCCCCCAGACTGCACCCAGCCAGGCTCTCTCTTGCCTCATAGCTCCTCTCCATTCCCACCACAGGGATATTAAAATACACTCAGTGCTCTGCACAAGCCCAGTGTTTAGGAAGATCACTTCCTCCAAAATGCCTTAATATGAAAAAAAAAACCACCCTGGCTTAAGGAGGAGGAAAACATCTCCCGTTGATTTCATGACAGGGGCCTGGGGGCTTCACCCTGTCTCACTGAATCTGTTCATTCTCTAATGTAAATTACTTGGGAAGGAAAGTTTCCTGATATTAGCATTTCACACATCACCAAACCACACTGCTGATGCTTGAGAAATAGCCAACAAAAATAACATCCTTGCAAGGTTTAGGTACATAAGATTTAAAGCACTCGATGAAGCTTTCAGACTCCTAACACTTCAAACAGAAGAGATCCAACAGTAAGAATACAGCTTAAAATCTTTAATCAAACACATTAGTTCACAGCAAGAGCCAGTAGATAAAACAGATGCAAGATTTCCAGACCAAGTCGTTCTCACATATGGTAACACCATCCTCTCTTAGGGGAAAGCAGTGATGGCAAACAATGAAAATGCCCTTACTTTAAAAAACTCCTAAGTATGTCCAAACTGCCATCTCTGTTTAATCTCAAACTTACAAAAACCAATCCCCTTGGTTAGGAGTCTGTTGACACGTTAGGTTGGAAAAAAAAAACAAACCCCAAAAACCTCACACACTCCCCTTGTCTCCAGCCCCACAGTTTCCTGGAGATGCTGGTATGTACATTCATGTGAGGGAATTTGCTCAAGAAGATTGTTTCATATTCTGGTTTCTAATACAGAGTATTAGCATCCTTAAAGGTAGGGTCCAAACTATGTTAGCCCATTGTCACAGGTCCCTAATGTTCCACCAGCAGCTGGCAACAGACCCCAGACCTCCCACAGCCTCTGCTTGGCAACCGTGAAACAGAACTGACCTGCTTGTGCTCAAATTTCCTGGAAGACTCCTTGCATTTAATCAAAAAGAGGTTTTTTTAATTCTCTGGTCTGGATTGGATGTGGTTCATAATCTCAGTGATGAAAAAGCCAATAATTCACCTTACTAGTCAGCCCTACATTTTCTATGATCATTTGTTAAATTAAATTCCAGCTGTTACCAACTATTCATGTGCTGTCTGCCGTGTGTATACATCCACATATGCTGAAACAGTAATGTTCATTAAACAGTAGTGCTGTTAGGGTTGCCCATCTAAGAGCCAGCTTACTAAGTACTGTTTTCCAACAAAAATGAAAGCTGTGAGTTCCATCCATACTGTCTCACGAAAAATCAGAAAAACAACAGACTGGTTCCCTACGTCCATATACCAGCACAGCACTGCTGGGTGGAGTGAGGCTTCTTTCTCAGGTCTGGTGAAAGTCAGCCCCTTCGACTTTCTCATAAGTGCCCTTTTTTAACTCATGCAGCAGAGGATTTTGAAGCAAGGAAAAGCTGCCAGCTCAGAGGACAGGTCCAGAGCTGCATCAGCAGCGCTAGAGGTGAGAGCATCATGTGCCTGTGCTCAGCAGCACTTGCTTCAGCTCCTTTTGAACCTTCTCCTCATGCACAGGCAGAGGAGGCAAGATTTTAGGTTGCTTTATCTTGCAGATTTTACAAGTGGGGACATGTAGCTTCACTTGTTCTCTAGAAAACAGGGAGTCACTCCGTGGTTAGGGAAAGAAACCCCTGCTCCCACATCCACCTGGGCTGTCTTATACCCCCAATTTTTATTACCATAAAGTAAGAAAGAGAACTTCTTTGTTTAACTTGCTGGTGCCATTTGCAGGAAGGATCATACCTGAGCTGCTGCAAACTGGCAGAGCCAAATTGGTGCTGGGGAGGGTCAGTCTGGACACCTAGCTGAGGATCTGGACCCCAGTACTGGGGCTATGGGGCAGCAGCAACCCTCAGTGCTGGTGCATACAAAGTAGTTGCAGAACACATTATCTGGATGATCACGCAGCTCTCATGAGAGGCAGCAGATCAGTAACAACTAAATCCAGAGCTCCTCCTGAAACTGAAACAATATCAGCTTTGAGCAAACATTTGTCCTAAATGAAAATTCATCCCCTGCTAAATATAACCAGGTTGCATGACAGCACATATGTGTTGATTTCAGAGAGGTTTCTGAGGCATGAGGGAGATCATAAATAGGCCTTAACATCTAAGAAAATTAGACAGAAAACACAGATTCGCTTTCCGTTAAACTTTTGCTTAGAATTCAGCTCAGGATCTGCTCTTCCTTAAACGTCCTGGCACAGAGTTTAATTATTAGCACAGCCTCCTTCAGAGGAAATAGTTACTTTTATTTCAGTGTCATACACAAGTTAATGGGAAAAAAATTATTTGCAACATGAGAGTTTTTAACTTCTGCAAACTGTGAACCTGGCTGGGCTGCTCTAAACTCCTGTGTTTGTTCCGCTCGATGTCAGGCAGCTACCAGCGGTGTCAGGTTAATCATCTTGGGTGTGAACAAACACCCAAACAATGGGAATGGTGACCTACACAAAGCCAAAGGCAGAACTTTCCTAACCGTGGACCAGGCAGGTGAGACCAGGATAGCTGGGCAGTGCTGAGGCTGTACCACCTTCGTGCATTGCTGAACTGGGAGCAGAGCCTGCAGGTTGCAGGCTTCATCTCCAGGACTTACATCGAGCAGAAGCAGAGTTACAGGAAAATTATTGTGAGAGTGGGACTGAAAGTGGCTTTTTATCTCTCTCCAAATAAACGGTGAGTTCATGCTAAATTGCTTGGGTGCATGCTCTGGTGTCTGAGCACTGAAAACCGAAGCCTTCAGTGCAATATTCTGTGGTTCCATCGTGAGCTCTGCCAGACGCAGATGGGATGTGCCACCGTCCCCCCTGCCAACGGCAGGACATGCCCTGAGGAAACGGGAGCAAAGCTGCGAAGGTGCTGGGAACAGAAGGAAGCTGCTGGCAGGTCTCTAGTGACACAATGACATTAAAGCAGTCAGGTCTATGTTCTGTGATGCAGTTCCTTTCCTGTTCCTCTACCCTGCTTGGCATTTGGGCCTTACGCACGCAACCAGAGGCGTTTCCACAGGGAAAGTCCTAAAATGCCCAGCTCTCGGGGTTGCTGCCAGCCGACCCCTGGCCCTGAGAAGCCTGTGGCCACTGGTGAGAGCAGGGATCCACTCCAGCCACATCCTGACCATCACCTAGCAGAGCAAACATCCAGCCAAGCATGGCTGCTGTTTGGCTGCGGGAGTTCTAACCTACTTCTGTTAAAGTTATTTGATTTTATCCTGAAAACAAACAAAAGGATGAGAAAAAGAGTAATTTCAAGAGCAAATGCAACACATTGATTTTTGTATCTGTGATTTGCCCTAAACATACTAAATAGTTTGAAAATGGGAAGCTTTGTGAAATCTTTGCCATCTACAAGTTTGCAGGTGTGCAAAGCAAGCACCAATCAAGTAAATAGTGGTATTTAATAAATATTAATTTAAAATAACATCACCGACCTTATTACTGAATATATCTCTCCACTCAAAGTTGAAATGCATTTAGTTTAATGTTGCCAAACATTATTTGTAACTGATGAAACACCCTCTCATCCATTCAAGCTACACACAAAGGCTTATAAAACTCTTTTACAGTCAGTGTCAAGGAGGGAGGGACTATAACTTTGTCTCTATTACAGACTGCAGGGCCAATTTCAAATTCTTTTTTCTAAGAATCTCAGAATTTAAGCCATTATTCTCAAGCAAGTTGGTTTGTTTACCAATTATTAAATAAATTAAGTAGAAGACATAACTTTTCCTTTTGATTTTTGGCAACTTGAATTTTTTTAATGTGGTGTAGACACAACTAACCTGTCTTTTGTATTTTCCCCAGGATGAAAGCCACCAACAGTGGCAATCAATGGCTCCTAAGTGTTACATACCATGCTCAGATGAACCCTCTGGATGCTCTGCATGAAAGATTTTCCATATTTTGAGAGCACTGTTTGGAAAGTTTTGGTTTTACATGAGAATATTACAAAACTAGAGGGATAAGGCTGAAATCAAGTGCTCTGTTGTCCTGGAGATTTTCCTGTGTGTTTGGCCCAGCTCTCAGGCCTCTGGAAGAACTCGCAGGTTCTCCAGATGCCAGAACCCTTGGCACGAGGGGTGTGAGGAAGCCAGGGAGGCAGCAAGATTAAGAATAAAATAATAATAATAAAATAATAAAAATCATGATAAAATAAACATGTTCTGAGGAGGGAGGTGAAGGAAAGGAGGGGGTAGATGTCAGCATGGAGATCTGAGATGAGCAGAGGAAGGGAATCTGTGGAGCCTGCTGGTGCCATACATCATGTCCTGCATCCTGTATCCCCTGGTTTCCCCTGGACCTGGCACAGGAACATGATGATTATGGTGATGGACTACTCAATCTGTGCAAAAATATCTTCCTTTTAGAAAATTTGCTAGAACTGATGTTTCTGGGCTTTGATATATGAATTTCTGGCTAAATTTCTTGGAGCAACAGGGTGATTTTGTCCTGGTTTATTTGTTTGCTTTCTTTTACATACAAAATTATTTGGAAGCATTTACCTGTGTATAAACTACTTCTTTTCCTCTTTTGTTTCCTTTATCAGCTCAAAGAAAGTTTCACCTGCCAGAGGAACACAAATACCTGTGCTTACTATTATAATTGATAAAACCCACAGAAAAAGGTGCATCTTAGAGGATGTAGCTGAACTAACAATCTAATTCTGTGCAGAAGTATCTTCAGATTATGCACAAATAGAGCAGAAAATCAAACTGTGGTAGGAGGAAAACACTACTATTTGGGAATATGAAATTTCCCTATCTCTGTCCGACATGGCTGAGTGGATGCCTCGGCATGCCCAAAGGAATCTCTGTTAGTGGGACAATGTTTTCTACTCAAAGCTTCTGAATAATCAGATTTTAAAATTTAATTGAATTTCATTTCTTAAGGAAAAGTCCAAGTCACATGAGGACCCACTGAAAAAAAGCTAAAATTGTTTTGATGGGAAAAAAGTCAGAATCCCACAGATAAATGAGATTGCACAGAAATCATACTGAATTGTGATTCCAGACTTTCCTAGAAATGCCCAGTTACTAATGAGAAAATCTCGCCAGTCTCCTCTAGGATACTCAGACTTTAAATTCTGTGATAATGTGCAAGGGATATTTACTCAATGCACTTCATCCCTTAACCAAGATATAATGCTCTTGGTGAAGAAACATGTCTAAGTCTCAAGGGAGTGATCTCCATCTCCTCAGGCTTCCACAAGAAGGAAGGAAAAAGGAGTAAGAATGTACTCCTCCCTTGGGTCAGTTTACCCCAAGAAAACATATATGCCTTCCATGCAATGTAATTACGAGTCAGCTGAGAAACTTGGAATGAAGGAAAGCAGATCCATACATTGGCAAATTCATGTAGTCCCTCAGCTTTAAGGGATGCCAACAAATCCATTACCACAATAGTATTTAGCACTGAGAGAGTCCCACTTCAGGATTTACAGGCTTAATATAAAGAACCTAGACTGGAAAGGAAAAAATTCCCCTCCCATTCACTATTTCCAATGGAAAAGGATTTTTCCCAAGTGAAAAGTAAATTGCTGAGAAAATGCAATTGAAATGATTAAAATTGCTGAAGGTTTTCCCCTTAATTTTGTTCCCGTCCTTCTACCCCCCAAATTCCCACGATAGTCAATGTCAGAAGATTTCGCTTACTCTTGAATTCCTCCTCCCAAATCATAAATATTTATCACGTGAATGGGGCTCTTACAAGTCTCTCACATTTGTGAAAGAAAGCAGTTTGCTGCAGGATTTGACCTTGAAAATCTTCCCTAGTCTCATTGACAGGAGCCAATGCTATTTTTCCTTTTTAATAGGCTTGGAAACTTGTGCCAGACAGACAGAACAGCCAGCCAGCCGGACCACACGCAGATTATTAAAAACAGTTAAGGGTGTGTGATTTTGGTATAGGGACATAATGGCCACTACATTATGGGCAAATGGGAGGTGGTAGGGCAGGAGGGGGGGTTGTTCATTAATGAACATAAATAATGAAAGGGCATTGGATCATGGTTCATTCAACACTAAAAGCCAACTTCTTCAGTTAGAAAATGGAATCAATCATCTGGAGTAATGGAAGAATTAGAAAATTGTCAATCTTTATGTTTTGGATTCCTAAACAACCCTTAGACTTGGATGTCAGCAAAGAAACATTACACTACTCCCTAAAAAGCAAGAGATTGTGTGAACTTTGCTGTCTTTTCCATAAAACCTTGTACTGAAATAACTGAAGTGCTCATAGCCCTCTCATCCCCCCTAGATTTCTGCCAGAAACACTCACCATGTGCTGGACATTTTAACACTGAAGAAGCAACAAAGCCCAAAGCAGAGAGCAGACCAAGAAGCAAAAGGCAATGCTGCTTTGGTCAGCTCTGCTGTGAGAAGAAGGAGGAGGCATTTTGTTTTCCTGCATCCATACTTTCCTCTCCCATATCTTCTGTTGGATCTGTGAGAGAGCCTGGTCACGGGGCTTGCAGAACCCGACTCACATCCAGACCTTGAGGCAGGTACAGGAAGGGCAGAACTTGCACTCCCTGAGCACTGTTACCTTGAACTTGCTCCTTTGACTACCACTGATCTTTTTTTAAAGTCCCAAACTCAACATGAAAATCGATGACTTTGAGGGAAGCCAGAGAAGTCTTGCTCTTATTGAGGTGAAGAAACAGTTTTTGACAATTTTGATGAGTGTTGGATTATCATCCAGGGTGAATCTGAATCTCATGTTAAGTTAATGCTAGCCAGTGCACAGCCCCTATTTAAAGATATCAAGGGAGGGGTTTTAGAGAAGCCTTCCTGAGAGGCTATCAGACCAGAAAAGAGCATGTACCGATACCTCAGGATATGCTTGGATGCTTGTGGCATAGAACAAATCCCAGGTCCCTAGGATTGCTGTGACCCACTGAATTCACCAACAAAGAAAAAAGGATTGTGTCCTATGGGACAGAGGATCTTCTGGTCCTATAGCCAAGGGAACTGACCTGGTCAGGAAATCCACTGCCTGATCCTTCCTTCCTGGCATCTCCCCTCTTGCCCCTTTATCTTTCCATAGTGTTTTGATAAAAATACAGGAGGAAGAAGTTGTTTTTGTTAGAAATTTCCTTGGTTTTCCAGGGCTGTATGGTGAAACTCAAAGACATTTTGGCCAGGTTTCTTCCTTCATCTCAATTCTCTGATACACAATAGAGTCCACAATAGAGTCTGGTGGCAGAAACTATTACTCATGGCATCTCTGGCAAAAGAATATTTCAATTGAAAAACGGTTTTTGGAAAACTCACTTGTTTGCCATTGGCCTTAAAAAGACCATTGACTGAAAAGGCCTCTCTCCATTTGAAATCCTAGTTTAATGTCAGGAACCCTGATTGAATTCAGCAGCATCTCAGTATCACTGAAGGAAGGGACAGTTTCTCAAAGATGATTTGGGCTCCTTATCACTTCTTCCATTTGCCTTTCTCAGCTATCACATCATCTCAATTACATCCAGCCAACTAACCTGGACATAAACTGCTAAATCAGATCAGCAGATGCCAGTGCATGAAGGTCCTATCCCAGGGAAAAAAAAAAAAAAAGAAAAAAGAAAAGAAAAAAAAGAGAAGAAAGAAGGGGCCTTACATTTCCTTCAGGATTAAAAAAGAAAAAAAGGTTTGTATCACAAAGCAAAAGGAATATTTTCCTTCAGCACAATGAAATATTTATTAATAGCAGACACTAAATAATCTAGTACAGACTTGTTCACCAGAGTGCAGATTTTAGCAGGAGTCTCAGAGAACCAAAGCCCATTTAATTGTAATGAATAATAGCACAGATTTCCTATATTTGGGCTCCTATTTTGCAAAGAGCGTTAGCAAGTAAACATGGATATTCCCAAACTGTGAATATTTAGTTAAGTTTTATTCTGATGTTTCTTGTTCTAAATATTACTCTATGAATTATTAAATTGCAACCAATTTTCGTAAGGATGAATTTTTTTTGTTTGCAAAAATTGCTACTTTCTTCCACCTGAAGCTAAATCCACTGCACACGGAGACAACTAGAGGCAGTATATTCTTGAAAAGGAACACAAAATCTGAGCCAAAGTATATATCGGATGAAAACCAGAAATGCTACTTTCATTTGAGTGTCATACACCCATAATGGCTTCAGCCAAATTAAGATTTTTACCAAATGTCTTACTAGTATCAAAAGTTCATGAGTAGAAATTTATTTAGTAAAGAACGTGCAACTGACTGAGCATTTTCACTTTATTTACACCTCATGTCTCTGACCAGAAATAAGCAAAAAACCCCATATCCCAAATGCAGAGTGTAGGGGACAGAGAAAGAGGGATCTGGAGAGGAGAAACCAAGTGCTCGCTCTCCACACATGGGTCACTGCACTGGGGTGGGAAGCCCTTCCCAAACTTCTGCGTGGCACCAAGCTGCCCATCAACACTGAGTGGTGGAGGTGAGGCAAGAACACTTATCCAGGTGGAAACCTGTGCCCTGCACTACGACACAAACTTTCCCTCACTGCGCTTGCTTGAAACTCTCCCACTCTTTCTTTCTCTTGAGACTGGACACTGCTGGGGCCAGCAAGTCCTTCCTGTGCTTTTTTATGATCAGGACCTCACAAGGGCTTCATCTGTGCTCATCTACTCAGATGAGATGAGGAGTGGTCACACAGCAGCAGCATAATTAGCAGAGACAGAGAGAGAAGAGACCTGCAGCAGCTAAATTCTCCGTGGGAAACAGAAAGGATACTTTTAAATTCACATAACAAAAGGATCATCTGCAGTAAACATTAAATGATGGTCACAACAGAGGTGTAGAAGTACAGAGGAATAATTACTATCAACACCATTTCACAAAGTGAGGGTCAGCTACTCACATTCTTGCTCCCAGAACGATTCCTACAATAGTACAGGCACAGTGGAAATACCGTTTATTCCTGCAGAAAATGTTTCTCTAATACTGAGCCTACATAGAGAAGGGAGAAAAAGATAACAGAAGATGTTTCTCTAATGCTGAGCCTACATAGAGAAGAGAGAAAAAAATAACACATGTGCCTATAGCTGCAGGTTCCCCAGAGAGTTACTGCCCAGCCTGTGGGCATGCACTGATGCTGCCAAGTGGTCAAGCCTTTGCCACTGTTGGCGTAGCAATGTGCATGGCAGGACTCGCAGTATTTGGCGATTTATTTTTGCCAAAAATGACACTGTTCGACGAGGCAAAGCTGTTTAACCACTCCCCTGCTGGGCTGTGCTGGAATCAGAAGGTTAGACCAGGCTTACAGGTACCTCGCAATTGTCCTGTCTATTTGAACGCACTGTACACAAAGCTGCAAATCAGCCTGACAGCACAGAGAAGCCTCTGATTATACAGCAAACTTCACTTTCTGTCCTTTTTAAGTGTAACATTTTCAATTCTCGCACATGTGCATGCTCATTTGGGAAGCATCTGACTAGTTCTGGCATCAGATTTGGACACCTTAATGTGTGCATCTTCCTCACAGTCTCATAGCACTGAATAACACATGAAGTTACATTTGTCTAGAGGTCTGCTCAGTTCAGCCTGGGCGGGTAAAGAGGCAGATATTTATTTACACTGCAGCCACAGGGGTGAGATCCTGACTGCAAGCTGAGTCACAGGTTTCAGTGCAAGCGCTCCAAGAGCCCGGCACTGCTCCTCAAAGGCGATGCCAGACCCTGCCTTGGAGCCTTGCAGAGGTCAGCACGGCTGGGGCAGCCACAGCAGCTGTCCTTTGCTAGAACTTCTCACCTCCTATCTGCACAGCAGTTGTATTTAGAACAATAAATCACAATGCCTGTGTGATGTTTGTTAACAAATACCAACTTTCAATAGCAAGTGCTAGTGATAAGCACAAATTCATTTGATAAACCATGCCCTGTCATAGAAAAAACCCCAAAATCTTCCTGCAGAAGAAAACCGTCCTTTAATGCTAAATAGTTTAGGGTTAAGACTGCATAGCCTTCTCTCTCCCTAACAGTGATATATAATCTGCAAGAGATTATAGGAATAAAGTGATAGGTTATTCCTAGAGCACAGAATAGATTTTGAATGGAAAATCCCAGCATTTTCTTATATAAACAAGTACAAAATGCATTTATAGGATAGGTTTGGGTGTTTTCAGCTTGCATCAGGGTTTTAAATTTTTTTCCTTGCCACATGAACTGCCAACTAAACTGAGAAACAGAAATCCTAAATAAAAGTTTAAAAGCAACCACCAACTGTTTAGAAACTGAAAAAGAAACTCTAGTAGGAAATCAGTCCTTTAAGACAGCTTTCCAGTAAGATGTCAGGGATAGGTCACTTGGTCATCTCACTGGAATAACCACGTTTTAAGTTTTCAGAGTGAAATATATGAGGTTGGGCAGCCGCAAGGGTTAGTACAGGGCTCAGATTTTAACACAAAGGGTAATGTGGTCTGGTGCAGTCTGGTCACTGCTGCAGTGCATCTGAAGGTTAGGTTTTATGTTTATTAGCATCATCCAGATGGCGTTTTATGTCCTTAATAACTTTGTCCCTGACTAAGCCATGAACCTACTGTTTGACAAACACTGTAGGAAATACCCATCAGCAGAAAAGCCATTTTGCAAGAAGGGGTAGAGCCGGTACATTTAAGAGGCCTACAATTTACTTCTGTGTACCTGTCACCTTTTGGTGTGTACACTTTACATAGTGAAGGGCTTTAAGCAGCTGTCCTTAAGCTGAGGGGTCTAGACAAAGCACTTCAGTACCCTTGCAGATGCCTGGCAGCCCTGCAGCTCCTCCCAATGCACTGCTGAGCAGCAGGGACACCTCCTGTCTGCTCACACCCTGGCCCATCAGCAGAGATATCTCCAACATGTTGCCCTACACACAGGATACCTAGCAAAACACCCGGGATTTACTGTATTTTGGTGAAAATTAGTCCCACTTCTAATTAGTGGGACTTGTGACTCTCTGGGAGAAGTTATTTTAGCTTCAAATAGTTAAAACAAAAGGAACATTGGCATTTCCTTTAACAAGACTGTTCTGGCCCCATATGACATCTCAGCAACCAGGAGTTTCTTTCAGCACCTGAGCTGCACAAGTTTTTCCACTTTCAATATAAACTGAAAAAAAAATTTTGTTTTCTTCCTGGGTGCAAGACACATGGTCAAGACGTTCCTCCCAAATGAGCAGAAGTTGCTGCACCCTTGTGGGGAGCAAAGGCCTGAATGCAGCTCACAGGAGGAGCTGGGGTGGGCAGGGCAGCCCACGGAGAGCAGCCCCTGCACAGCTCCCTCTCCATGCCAGCCTTTGCACATCCACGGTGGCTTGTACAGCCCTGGGCATCCATATCCAGCCATCCTTGTGAGCAAACACCTCGGTGATATTTCAAACCCCAGCTGTGGCCATCAAACGGATGGGCTGAAAGACAATGAGTTTAAACAATCCAACAGGTGCTGCACACTTGTCCTGCTGATTTACTGAACTCATTTAAGTTAAACTGGTTCAGCCTCACGATTCAGACAAGACCAGAATGAATGTTAGCAGCACTTTCGGTGTTTCATGACACAATTTACTTCAAATTAAAGCAACTGGAAAAAACCTTGTGCTCAGGGAAGTATGTATGTATTGCTGTTGAAGCAGACACTGGCAGTAGTGACATCAGCATGTTTTTTTAAGCATACGTTCGTCTTTTGCAGGGATATTTTGAGACCCTAAAAATGTCACTACAGAACTGTCCCAGTTTTTGATTTTGAAAATGTCACCTGTGTCATCATTGGAACTGGGCTGTTATTTCCAGAACTAACCATTTGGGGAACAGTTTACGTGAAACTGAAACCTTAGCACCAGCTCTGCAGCAAAAGAGAGAAGGCAAAAGTGCTGGCACTCACACTGGTGCTGGAGTTATCCAGGAATTGGCTGGCTTACCTCAGGCCAGCCTTTCACTTGCCAGAATTCAGAAACTCACATTTCTTTTCAAATTTGCTATTTTCTTAAGGCATTCATTTTGAACGTGACCAGCTGTTCTCAGAACAGAGATCTGGAGCCATATTCTATATTTTTAGAGCAGGCATCTTTCCTGTTAAACAGAAAGATGAAAAAACTCCAAATTAGATTATGGTTAGGAAGAACAGAAGAAAATTCACAAGTGCAAAGCTGCTGCTGTTCACCCAAAAGGCTTGCAACAAAGATGCAGAGAGACTTTCCCAATAACTCACAATGGTTTACCTGAAATGGGAGCAGGAAAGAGAAACAAGGCAACCATACAACATACAAATAACTCATTGGAAGCCTCAGCATCTGGTGTTCTGATCTGCTGAAGGTACGAAAAGGGTATAGGAAGATATCAAAAGGGCTTCTGGTACAGGATCCTGCTCATCCCTTGGGCCTCCATCAATACTGACACAACTGTCTCAAGGGTTAGATCAAGAATCTCACCAAGCTGCAGACTCACTTGGCCAAAAAAATCCTGGTTTTGACAGAGTGTGTCACTTGGCTGCCCCACAGCGAGCATACTGGTGCTGTCACACTGACTGGGACTCGGGAGGCAGTACTGGGATGGACAGTAGGACTGGCACTCTTGGCAGCAAGTGACAGCAAATGTGCAGCATGGGTGAGATCCCCACACATTTCCAATAGTGCTGGAAACAACAAAGGCTGAGCTCCCGGGGCTGTGGGCTGTGAGCTGATAGCCAAGGGCTGCAGGACATCTCCAGGCATGCTCACCTTCTAAAGCTGCTAACAGGCATATTCATACCACATCCTTTCCTTCTGTCAAAACTCACAGAGCCTTTCTGCTCCAAGCAACCACATATATTCCTAAAACTTGCTGGAAATTAATCATCCCTGAGGCCTTTACTGCTTCAACCAGTTTGGTTGAGGTCAGCCAACAGTTTCCACTGTCTTTGAATCTGGTAAAAAATGCATGAAACACTATTACCAGACAATCCCATATTCTAACAAACAATCCAACAGAAGAACTGAAACAACACAGAAGAAAAAAGTAACTTCAAGCTAAAGGGAAATATATTTGAAGACATCTCTGGGGCACTGTCTCCAAAATGCTTTTGTCTTTAGTGGTCACTTCCACAAGAAGTCATCAACCCCTTTGGAGCAATTTTAAAAGAAATTTGGGGAAATCAGGTCCACAACCTAATCCCTAAATAGTGAAATATTAGCTCATTCCTATAACCAATCTTCAAGATATTACCTGTAATTGTTCAAGTCATTCCCAATTCACACAAAGTTATCAAAAACTTTAAAATGTTACATTTTTATAAAGTCCTGTGTTTTTCAGGTTATTATTATTTGGCCAGTGTTAAATATTTCCATTTTAGAGGGAGGCTTTAGTTCTTTCACTCGGCCACATTTCTGAAACCAATTACTTAAATTTGTCACAAGGTTAAGTTGAAAAGTTTCACTCATCCATTCTCTGCTCTCAGGATTTATAAATCCAGATAAAATGCTCTGTGGGAGACTTACCCCCAGTTAAATTATTAACTGAGGAAATTAATCCCTCCTCGTTGGACATAAGACCCTTCCCTGTTCTGCTCCAGAGTGAATTGCATCAGCAGGGCGACTCAGACAAGATGCTTTAAAAGGACCCAGCTCTGTTCCCTTCTCACCAGCCCTTGGCCAGCAGTGGCCATTGCCAGCACACAGACAACCTGTTCCACCTTCCACTTGAATTCAAGGGTCCCTGCAAACACAGTATGTAAAATCCTCCCCTTCTTTTAAGGGGAAGTCCTTCAAAGGCATTTTCCTTCAAGAAGGAAGAACCTCAAAACTTCAAGGTTGTATTTCAACACTCCTCCAACTCTTGGGTGTAGAAGAACATTTGAGATGAAGGTAAAAGAAGGTCCCTCATACAAGTGGATCTCAATTGTTTCCCTGTGTGATTCAGAAGAGATGGCCACTTGCAACACTGAGGGAGTTTCACTCAACATGCACTACTCTCAGTCCCAAAGGAAAATGGGTTCCAATGAATAATCCCGTGATCAGACAGAATACAGTTACTTTACATTTGTAATTTTAGAGATGAAAGGGTATGGAACACCCTTGGCTTGTTATTAACCAATGCCTTGTTATCCCCTTTCTTTTGAATTCAGTCAGTGCCATTCGTAGAAAAGCCATTTCTCCCCAGGAACCCTTTCTTTTCAGATTGCCTTTACCCCTGCTTCCCAGCAATTTCTGTTTTCAGAGTAATGAAGACCAGTGTGGTTCTCTTCTATGCCATTTCACTACATTTACATTTTTCAAAATAATTGATCATATCTCTGTAATTTTATACTTCTATTCTAAAACATAGGATGCATACAGTCACTACTCAGCATGGCCAGTGAATTATGGCTTATTTGGGATTTTAAGTACAAAGATTATAAAAGTGTTGGTTATAGTGCTGCCAAGTGAACTAAATTTAGTGTTCATGGTATCTGGCTAAATATATGTTTTTTAAGTAATAAGAAGGAGTTGTTATTGAAACTGCAATCATCTTTCACAATAAATACTGCTTTACTTGAAGGCTTCTATACAGTAAAGTTATATCAGTACTTGGGTATGGTGTACTTGTAATTATAACACAAATATAGGGAAAACACTAATGTTTCTTAAACTACATTTCTTTTGTTTATGCTAATGCAAAGGATAATTTGGTGTGCCACATGCATTGAGGACTGATAAAGGCACGACTGAATATTGCACAAAGATGTCTACTCAGAGGTTATCAGCTTGGAAAGGAGCACTGACATAAGGAAACCAATACAGGAGCATTATCAAAATTAATCAATGCATTAAAAAGGAGTTAAGGCTCACAGACTGTTAATAAGAAAAGGTTTGGGGGCAGAATGATGATGGTCTTGTTTAGGTTGAGACTTCCTAGGCATGTTCAAAACCATGTACAAATACAGCCCAGGTGAACACTCTCGAGACCTGCTGAACTCATCTAAACTTTCCCAGGATGAAAGTTCTGCAAAATTAGCAACTTCAGACACAGGGACTCAGATGGAAAGATAAACTTTATCGTAAGATCTGAAAGCATGGTTTACAAGCATTTAAAAATCAAAGCTTTGTTTCTCTCAGCTGCAACTAAAGGCAATTGAAAAAACAGCATCTTTTTACTTTTAAATATGGATATACACATTTAAATAATATACAGAAGTACAGAATCTATCTATTTAAATATATACTTCTTTCCTAAGCAGATCACAGTGACAAAGGACATACAGTACCCTTAGTATCAGGAGTGCAAAAGAAAAGTAAAGTGGGGTCCATTTATATTGGGGAAAAGATTGAACAGAGCGTGAGATTGAGAGGGGTTGTCTTTTTTTCTCTTACATACAAAAAACATTCCAGCTGTGGTTTCCACTACTAAAAGTGGAATTTCACTTTTATAAAGGATTCTGAAAATTGCACTTACATACTTTGCTAAAATCATGTCACTTCTCCTGATGGGATCAATGAGGCATTAGACACATGAATAACTAAAGGTTTGAGAGCCTACATACCTATTTACTGCAGCACCTTCTGTCTCCTTAGGGTTTACAAAACCCTATTCTGTTCTTGCACAGCAAGGGAATTGGTTTCCTTATGACATGTCATCACTCTTTCAGGGAGCTGCATTGCATGCATGCACACAATTTAAAAGCTCTGAAAGAACGAGTCTTTCTGGTGAAACCAATCTAAGGTGTCCTGTTGTCATCACATACATCTCCCCAGAGAAGCATGCCACAGCTGGCCCCACACAGAGGACTGCTGCCCCTTCCCACAGGCACAGCTGGCTGGGGACTTTGCAGGGACAGCAGCCTTCCCACTGCAGGGAAGTGGCAGTGCCTGTCCCAAGGCTTCGCTGCGTGCCCTGACTCTGGCAGAGGCGCCACAGGCCACGGTGAGGGGGAGACAGCCCTGCTGCCCATGCAGGTGCGGGCAGGCAAGGGACAGAGGGAGCGAGGGAGGAACCACAGATTTGTCCTTCATCCCTGACTGCTCCATGGCTGAAGCACATGAAAGCGTCAAACCCCAAAGTGTCAGCACAGTGCCTGACAATTCAGACATACGAGCCTGTGAGAAACTCTGATCAGCTGCATCCTGGAACCTTCAGTCCTGGGCGCCTCTCAGCGAGAGGGTTTGTGGACACAGGACGGGGCACACCTGGCACATCAAGTCTTGCCTGCCTATGGGCAGGCTGATCGTGCCTCGGGGCCATGTCCCTTCCCGTGCCACCTTCCCTCTCCTTGCCTGCACCTCCTTCAAAGCGCTGCGGTTCCACGTTGCCACCTGACATTGCCTGCCACCCACCAAAGCCAGATGGTCCCTTCTGCTCCAGGCTCAGGATGAACCTCCTCTGGGAGGCTGCCCCAGCTGAGGAGCAGAGCCTCCCTAAAACCCACATGTGAGTTCTGGACAGCTGCTGGTTGCAGTTCAGCATCACAGTCCAGCTGGTCCAGCTGCCTCAGTCAACAAGATTTCTCGCCAGAAAAACGTGATTTTTAGAACTTGAAACTTTTTCATGTGAAAGTGGCAGTTTTGACAAAGGCCTTTCATTCTGTGATAGAGATAATCAAAATGAAAAATCTCATCTTGAATCAAAATGTAAAGAAATTGAAAACTGAAACAGTTACACTTTCTGTTTTGACATTTCCCATTCAAAACTCCTCAGAATCCTTTCCCTGCTGTGTGAAAATGTTCCTTTTCTGCGTTTTTTTTTTTTTAATTTGTTTCACTGGGGAAAAAGAATTTGGAAATTCTGACATTTCTTGCAAGAGATATTTCAGGCTTTATCTAGAGAAGAGCTGTGCCTACAAGTACACTGAATTCCTTGCACCCCACCCCACAAGTATTTTAGAAGACTTGTTGGAAAACATAAAATTTAAATAATAACATTCCAATATTTAAAGCAAGGTTAATAGGTTATATTTTTCTCTTTGAATCCAAACACTTTTCTGGGATTTCAAATATTAAAAGGTAACCAGATTTCAAACCAATTTCACAGCAGAAATCCTTCCCTAGAAAATGAGAGACCAGCTGATGCAACTGGCAAAATTCACACTTTTAATTAAAATTATTAAACACAAGAGACCCCATTGCCTGTTTTATGTACAAAACAACAACAAAGTAGGGATTTATGAAAGAAATATCGTGTTGCTGTGTATCTTAAAGGAAAATATGATAACTGAATTTAAAATGAGGATTTTTTTATGTGAGCAGTTGATACTCTTTCCTTCTCCAAACTACTACTACAAATCTGAGACTATCCCACTGTTCGAATTTTATACCATCAAAGGCAATCTGCTTTTAGACGTTTCTTCTACAAAATCTATCTATGTATATACACTGGAAATCTGTCGTACTTTCAGTGATAGTCCCCAGTAAATACAGCATGAAATGAGTATTTTCCTCAATGGTCAAAGGTATTCCTGTTGCAAAACAAGTCTCCTTTGAAATATGACATATTTGTAGTGTGCTCTTTTACAACAAGGGTTACCCAGCAATTATATGCCATATTTTATAATGCAGAACTGCTCTGGAATGAGTACACAGTTTTCAGAAGGATATCAAGAACAATATATATTTGGGTAATATTAAATGTACTAATACTTTATTTTATAGTCAGATTCCCGGCAAAAAAATTACCATATTCTGTCTATACATCTAACTCTTAATAAGCTCAATATAGATGTCTTATTCATTTCCTGGGAAGCAATGCTCTTTCCAGACTTATTTGTAAATGCAGTTAAATTAACATCTTCAACTGCTTTTACTCCACAATCATGAAAATAACTACATCCAGAATCATTTCACTTTAAAAAAAAAAGTCATTTTAGTCTAAAGTTTGGCAAAAAAATAAACTGAAATGCTTAGAAATTTACATTTTTGTCACTCCATAAATCAAAACTTACTTTACATATTAGAACAATTTTTGTGAGAATTTTGGATCTGAGCTGATAACCTTTTGCCAAGTTTTAACGAAATGCAAATTGAAACATCTGAGATATTAAACAGACAATCGAGGTTTATGGTTACATCATAAGATTATTGCCCAGTAACACTGCATACTATGGCCCTGAAACACTCACAAGCTTTATGTATGCAAGCAACCCTTGTGAACACAAATATAAGTGCTAATATAACCTCATGGCATCGAGAACACAATGTTGTATCAGCAATTGACATGCAAACTGTTTTGCTAAGGGAACATTCCTCCAAAAGATGTAGGAGGGTGTATGTGTAGAAAAGGGCAGCGAACGATGGCAGAAGCTTAATTATAGAACCCCTAATGGCAGCAGGAGAACACAGTGCTGAAGAGAGCCAGCAGTGTTAGCTCAGGCCCCGCTCCCCACCATGGGCAGCCTGGAATGGGTCTGCTGGAGTCACAGCACGTGGATTTTTACCAGATCAGGATGTGACCTGTATCTGCAGAGGCTGTGTACAGAAAAAGGCCCACTGGCTGGCAAAGAACAAAGACTAGGTCCCTGCCCTGTGGGTCACCGAGGAGCGTCCTGGCACTAATGTCTTCTCCTTCACAAGCCCATGCTGTAGATGCACACCATAATGCAGACCTTATGTAGTGCCGAGGGAAGTGCAAATTAATATCATTAATTGTTAGATACCACAGCAAGATAAGAATAAGTGACCATGAGATCTTTCCAGACACTGCATGCAGACTCAGTTGCCCACACCCATACACCTCTCAGAGGCAGCACTGATGTGTTCCTACTCAGGCTGGGACTGACTTTCACAATAGCCTCCAGGAAGAGCTAAGTATGCAAACCTTAATGCATTCATGACCCATATTAATTCATCCCTGGCCTCTGTGGAAACTACTGACAAATTTCTGACAAACGAGAAATGGTTAATTTAAATGGAATGTTGTTAATAATGAAGGGTATGCAATACCCAAACAGCAAGAAAGACCCTATTTAAAGAGAAAGGATTCATCTGGTGTTCAGAGATACACTGATACCAAACATAGGTCCCTGGAGAGAATGACTGAAATGGGGCCATCAGGTGAGGCTGGCATCAGTTTCATAAACACAGTGAGGTCCCTGCTCCCTTAGTGCCCAAAGCAGAGGAGGCAACAGCACGTCCTTGAGGGGATCCATAGTACATTCACAGGAGAGGTGCCAAACGCTAAAAAACCAGATTCACTACAAACAGTTCACTGTGAGGTTTTTAACCAGTGGATGCCCCCAAAGTCTTGTTGTTCAACTCTTCTAACCAAATACATCGAGACTAAGTTGTAGGCTAAGCTTTCCTCTGGTAAAATAATGTTCCTCTTCAAATTTCACTGTTCTAATTGCAGAAGCTAGAAATAAAAATAATTTCATTCAAATAAGTAGCATTCAAAATGCTTTCAGCCGGACTTTGCCTCCCAAAAGAAGCAAAGACACATGAAGGATGTTCTGTATTACCATTTTTATTGGCATTTTGGGCCAGGACCCCATAGGTGCTGTCCCACCACAAAACAAAGATGATTATCCCTACTTCAAATCATGGTATTTTATTACAACAGTTTACAGTCCTTATTTAATTATCTCAGCATGTACTGCATGGAGTCTGCAGTGGAATCAATTCATTTCTAGCAAGAATTGGGCCAAATTGTGCTTTTGCTCCCTGGAGAGGGGGTGGGGGTAAAATATACAGAACAGCTGGGGCCACCCAGTAGTTCAGCGAGGCACTCTGACAGCAGCAATGGCAGATACAAGCAGAAAACATCTTTAAAGAGCCCTCAATTCTTCAGCAAAGCCATAATTATATTCTGAACATTTTTCCCATAATAATTTTCATCCAAAAATTTGCCAAAAAAATTCATCGTGAAAGGCGTAGAAATCTACATTTTTGACACTCCATAAATCAAAAGCTTATTTTACATAGCAGAACAAAATTGCTGTATATTTTACCTCAGCCGTACTGTCTTTTAGCATTACCTGCCGAATTTCCAGATTTGAGGATTTTTACATATCTTTCCACTGCTCCTCCGGAGACTTTTTTTAACATTCACCATGCTCTTCATTAAAACATGTAATTTCTGCAAATCTACTCCCTTGAAGCACAGTATGGCCCTGGGGCTGAACCAGCTCGAGTTCTGCTGTGATGCTGTAAGGCAACCCGGGATGCTCATCCGCCACTTCCTGTCCCTCCAGGCTCCCACTGAGCTATTCCCAGGTTAACAGTGCTCCCTGTACAGGTTAACAATGCTCCCTTCTCCAGTCAAAGGTGCAGTAGACCTTTTGTGAACGCACCCAAGATGTAAATGAGAGCAGATCTGATTTCCAGCACTGCCACTTCATCCTGGAGGAAAAAGGCTTCCACTGGGGAGGGTTCATTTAGGAGCATTCATTCCAAAAAGAGGGATGAGGAAGCCCTCTTTTTGTGTTAGTACCTAAAAAAAAGTTGGTTTTTCAGTTTTAATTTGGATCTCTTTTTTAAAAATCAAAATGAGTCACCTTTTTCTTTGATAAATCGGATCATATATTCATCTACATAACCACAACCAAACCAAATCAAAAATACACGTAAATCTGAGAATAGTGACTTTCAGACATGATCAAGCTGGGTTTGATTTCTGTTATTTATCAAGAGTTAAGAAACCTTGTTTCCCTTCACCAGTCCCTTGAGCCATTAACATTCACATTGTACCACATTCTTGTAAGATTATGGGAATTTTCAGTTTAGAAAATCCAAAGCTATCTGTAGCTGAGCATATTTAGTTGCATTTTACAGTTCTATTTTAAAATAATACCACTACATCTGATACCCCATAGTTGTCTGTGACAAATGTAATATGCAAACATCTTCCATTGCATAAATGGCATAGGCATGGAAATAACAATATGCTGAATGTCTAACGCCCATTGTCTGGAGAGCAGTCCTAATGTTGCTGAGTTAATGAGTGAAATGAGCATTGTGGTCTAAGTGTCACATAAATAATGGTTTCCATTACACAAAAAACTGTGCCACCACACCCCGGCCATCTTAAAAAGCAAAGCTCTAGAGGTTTCCCACAGACAAATACATAAACCAGTGCTGAATTTCTCCCCTTTCCTCCTCTTTGAGGCAGCTAGTTTAGTGGCCTCTTTCTTTTTGTAACCTATTTTTGTGACAAAATGCAGTTAAAACATTATGTGGTTTTTCTATGAACAGGAGTAAAAATGCAGTCAGTGTAGACCAGATTCTTCCCTGGTGTGAAGGTCATCCACCCAAGCTGCTGAGTGGCAACTCAAGCCATTCTCACAGAGATATAAATCTCTCTCCCTCTGTCTGCATCTTTTTACCCATACAGAGCAGTGATGTCCGGGTCCTCCCTGCCTAGTCCTGAGCTGTGCTGTCACACCCGTGACAGAAAAGAGGTGAATGTGTGTGGAAGGACACCAACAAATGCTTGGATACAATTCCATGCAGCCATGTTGCTGCTGCCAGGGATGTACTAAGGATAGCCTTCAAGCAAGGTTTTGGAAAGGAAACAAAGCATACACAACCGAGCTACAAGCTGTAATAACAACAGCAGTGAGAGGGATATAAAAGACTAAGCATTTCACGACTCTGGTCAGTCTAAGAACACAGCCTTTCTTCAGGCACTGAAGCCAAGGTGGAGAAGGGAGAGCTGACCAAACTAACCTGGGAACTCAGCCTCACATGAAGCCAGGCTCCCAAATTACCAAACAACTGGCTGTTTTCCTACTGCCACAAGCACAGAAGTAAATATTTGTTTCTCCCCAAACTCCTAAAGAAGTGTGAAAATTACACTAACAGTCTTTGGAAAAAACTACCTGCAATTCGTTGTGGGCTTTCTACCTGACATCTGGCAAGATGCACAGCCAACCAGTGTTTTACAAAGATGCAGGGGATAGCCTACAAAATGGTCAGTAGATTCAGTCGTTTATCTGAGCTTCTGTAAATTTTCTGTGATTTCCTAATGTATTTTTTCTCATTCAGGATCTGTAAACAATTTAAAGACAGTCAGGTGTTCTAATCCCACTGAAACCAAAGAGCAGGTAGGTCTCCAAGCACCTTGAGCACATCAGAAGGTAGAAAGTTTCTCCTGCAGCTACTCATGGCAGTTGCAGCCTGAATGGTGTTGGCTGTGGGCAGTTCTACTCTGCTACATTCACAGCATCCATCTCAAACCAGGGTGAACTTGCACTGAACCTGAGTCACTGCTTTCATTCCATAACAAATACATGCCTTTTGGTTGTGCTGGCACTGGTGACTCCTGGGTTTACAGAAGGCTCAAATGAAAATCAAGTAATCATTCCATCAAAACAGGAAAAGTCCAAGTAATTGAAAATGGGCAAAAGCAGCAAACTTTCCCTTAATAGGACACTCCCCATTTTATCATGACATTCCAAAACTACTTTCTTAAAAACCCTTTCTTAAACTGCAGCAGCGGCTCTAGGAGCTTCGGCTGCAAGTCAAGACCCAGGTCAGTTTTCTGGTGTCTGCACCAGGAAATATCACAGCAGCTTGTCCTTGCTTCATTCTGTTTACAGTGTAGGTCTTGAGTGAAAGACAGAAACAAGCCCAGAGAGAGGGAGCACACAAGATGATGAGTGAAGATTGGTGTTACAGTGCTGAGCTGTTCTATTTCTTTTCATCAACTCAAACATCTGGAGCTTTTTAAATGTTATTTTCTTTTTAGCTGTATGGCATACTGATCTGTAGGGTAGGATTCTTTTCGTGCACATAGTTAGCTGGAGCAGTGTGATAAAGATTGTTTGAAAAGTTAGACATGCAGACTCCATCAAATCTGGTCTCCTTAAAGCAAAATGTAAGTGCTGGGTCTTTTTCGAGGTGAACTTATTCAGCACACGAGTTAGCTGAGAAGATTGTTCACTGAGAAATAATTTTATGACCCTGACAGTAGACCTGAGAGCAGAAACATCAGATTCCCCAAAGAGCAAGATGGACTTCTGTCTTCTCCAATTTAAAGGCGAGCTTCTTTAAAAAAAGACAAAATGTAAAATTTTAAGGACACAGCTTATCTACCTAAGAAGAAAATATAATTTCTAGGTGCCATGCTTGCTGTATATTCCCTTGTTCAGTAAGCAATTAAAAAACTCAGGTTTTTAGAACAAGCATTCCTAGAAAAGGTTTGAAGAAGGTGAAAAGTATTCCAACAGCAAAATTAAATCCTCTTTGTTTGAAATAGTGTGGTTTCTTTTGCCTCATGTTCAATTTCTGTAGTTGATTTTTGTGAGGCAGACTGAAGTATCAGACTCAGCCATAAGGACTTTAAGATCCATTATGGAACCACAGTACAGAACTCATTTAGATGCGATTCACCTATGGCCACCCTGTGACTCTGGTCATGGTGCCATGTATGGCGACATGAGAGAAGTTACACTGCTAAACACCAACAGGCAAAACCTCAAAGCACCACCATATTACTGCCAAAATGCCAGGTAGTGTGGCAGCTGTTAGACTTGACTGCTATGTAAAAATGCAGCATTTCCTGAGGCAGTGGCAAACCTGTTTGGTTTAAAGGGTAGAGCAGACACCTTGAAAAGATGGGAAGAACTTTGTATTCGCCAAGTCCTGTCCCATGGGTATGATTAGGTGGCATGATGAGTCAGGCTCTGCATGCAGGTTATAAAACCATGCTGAGTATGAGTCATTAGCTCTTCACTTTATTTCTGGGCACATTTAATCACTTCTTTTGCCCATGCATCCGCTTCCTGCCTTGCTAGGTTTTGGCAGCACACCTCTGGGTGGCTGAGATACTTTTACTATGTCTTGAAATTGTACTGAAATGATTTTCAAGTATTTCAATTGGCCAATACTAAAACAAGTTTGATAGAGAAGATGCAGGCATGTGTACTACTGATATATGCCAATCAAAAATGGATTTGTTCTTCCTAATTTCACCCCCCATGACTCTCAGAAAAGCATGAACTCCATGTACCACCAAACACAGGCTGTAGGACAGTATCTTCATTTCAGCTGGAGCTATCAAGCACACCACCAATGCCAACACAATATTTTCACTTGGGTTTAAAACATGTAACTTTAATTCATAGCATATTTTTCTGATACGAGCTCTGCTCCCAATAATGATTAACAGATTATCAGAAACTGATAAACCTATGGAAACATGGAGAAGACAAATCATTCAAGGAAACCGATGGCTCAGTGTTTCTTCCAAACCAAGAACTGAAGATGGGAAAAGTACCAGACAAGCCAACTGGGTAGCAGGGTCCAAGCAGGCAAAACAAGAACAACGTTTGCACACAAAGCATAGCTAACCTAGGAGCTGTGGAAGTTGAAAGTTAAACTGATTCAGAGAGGGATCAGACAAATTTGTTGACTCATGACACTTCTTCATTCATGAAGGCTCTGAGCAACCCCATTTTTAGAAGGAGGAACATTAGGAGAGAGGAGATTAAATCCAGCCTATTGCATCTCTCCACATGTGAATGTTCTGGGTGTTGTGGTTTACACTTGAAGGGCCTCATGGTTTTGGTGGTTTCTCTGACCCCGCATGACGAGTATCAGCCCCCTTCTCCCAGCCACAATTTCCTGCCTGTGTTCTGAAGGCTTGGATGGGCCCTATTCTCAGGAGATATGGAGAGCTGATGCTTTAAACAGCCCCTGCAGCCGGGTTCTCTCCTTCCCTCCTCCCCAGCTGTCACTCACCCTTGGATTCTTCCTTCATCCCATGTGCTGTGCCACATATGCCAGCTCCCAGCCTCTGGCCATCAGAGCAACGCTTCTGCCTTCTCCTGCCCTTCCACCATTGTGTCCTCAGTTGCAGAGGACTCGGGGACAAGGATAACTTTCAAACACAGCTTGGTACAAAACAAAAAACTGGGCCCACAGAGGACTGCCTCAATGGGCACTACTCCAGGCAACAGGAGGCTTGGTGTGTCAAGCAGGAGGGACACGAAGATGACAGTGAGGGATCATGGTGAGAAGACAGGTTTTCCTCATGGTAACTTTCTGCAGCTTGCAGTAGTTGCTGCCTGGGATTTGGGCTTCTCATTCTGACAAACATTCTGACAGTTGAGCACTCTGCTCACTTGCATCCCCCTCAGCTAAAGCCAGGGTTTCATGGGAACACACAGCCTGACCTTAAACAAGTTGCACCACCACATATTTACCTCCTTGTTACAAAGCCCAGTCGGTCGCTTTTTCTAGACATCATACCTTTCTGAAGGCCTTTGCATTACTCAAGAAGTACAACGTACAAATTAAGTGTTTTGGATTCACATCATAAACTGCTAGAGCTGCTAGGAAAGTCTTTTTCTTTAATTCTAGGATCTAGGTAATACAGATTGCAGAATACTGTAGTTTGTTTGTGGGCATGGAAGTTAATTTTAATGCCAGTTTTTATATCTGAGATACTGTAAATGAATATCTTCAACTTATATTGCCCATCGTAAACTTTTTTAACCTGTGAGTCATTTTCAAAATAATAAACGTAACTATTCCATAAAAATATCTCAACACAGAAGAGCCAGAAAAGTGAAGGACATGAACAGATGGCACATCAATCTTCTGCATTTATACAATTTGTTTTTTAATGCAAATAGTGTGGGTTGCCTGCTCTTGCCTTGGATATTGTTCCAAAGACGAGCACATTTTCTTATCTTTCTGGATCAATGTGACATTTGCAGTTATCATAAAGTGGGAGCCCATTTAATGATGTTAATGCTTCCTTAATGTAAAAATAAAATCACCTCCTTTATAAAAGCAAACAGATTAAAAGTCCCAAAGAGACCATTGAAATCTGTGACATTTGCAGTTACTGGTGCCTAGATGACTTGATTATACACAGGTAAAAAATATCTTAAAAGCATTGTTTATGCTCATTAATCAGAACATTAAATAGGAATGCTGGAGTCTCCCCAGCTAGGATCAATTTTAAAGATGTATTAATAAAAAAATGGAGGGAGCATTTCATGCAGCCTGTTTAGATCATTCAAAAAACCCAAAAACTGCAAACAATCAAACTTATGGCCTTATGGCAGCCTGGTAAATCTTCAGACCCCAGATGTAATATGTGGTCTGCATTTTTATTTGCACATATTGGAAAGTGACTCTGCCAGCAGTCCCTGATTCATGCCTGTACCGTTCCCTCCACGGTGCCACCAAGCAAGTGGCACACCACTAATATTTCTGTTCTTGCCCCTGGGGAAAATTGGAATCTTTACTTTTTGTACAGGCTTTTCAGAGGAAAAGAAAAAAAAACCCATACAAAACACCATCAACTGAAACAACCTTTTTTTCTGTTCTGAATTACTGCAAAAAGAGAAATTAAAAATTATTGAAATAAGCCATTTAAAACTATTCTGAGTACAATATAGCCTACAAGTCACAGATTTACAGACTCACAAATTTAGCTGGGGCTACATTACATCTCTAGTTCTAACAGGAAAGAAGTAAGTAAATGATATGAACAGCATAATATATTTTTCATCAAAAAATATTTTAGAGAAATATTAGATTTTTTTTTAAACAACATTTTTGGATTTGTAATTGTTTGAAAGACAAAATGTGCTGACAGCTTCTGTGGAAACTTAATTTTGAGCAGAAAAACCAAAACCCAAACGACCCCTTTGAACTCCACCCATAATTTTGCTCAGGAAAAAGGCCATCACTTCTTCAGGGAAAACAAGGAAGCTCCACATGCCCTGGGAAGGGACCAGCAATTGCTCCAACAGCTCCATCAGGCTGGAGATGGCCCTGCAGCCAATTAGCCTCCAATACAGTCTGTGACAAATGAACTTTAAGCATTACTTCTCTTAAGATTTTATAGTAGAGAAGAAATGAATCAGGACAGGGTGGAGGAAATAATCATAGAATAAGTAACTGGGTAATTCAGACATTCCCCTGTGCACGTTGTCCCCAACCACCTCAGTCTTCCTTTCGGACCTGCAGCTTCTTGTAACCTCCCTTCTCCCTTTGCTGCCCCAAATCCAGCCTAAAAGAGCCCAGCTGCAGGGACAAATCACAGATGTGGCCACTGCTTGTCCAGCAGCACACACAGGGTAGATCCTCACAGCCACTCCCCGAACAGTACCTGCAAAGCAGGTTAGAGGAACAAGTGAGGTGGTAGGAAACCAAATTTACGCAACAATTCCCAGATGAACACTTCTTTATTACTGTTTTAGAGCTGCTGCCCTCAGACACAAACACACAACAGGGGGTCTGTTGTCATCGGGAGCAAACCCCCTTTGATACACCCCACTAACTAAAACAGATAATGAAAAAAAAGCCTTTTAATTCCCTGTCCTTCTTCTGAATGAGCTGTTAAAAGACCAAGAAAAACTGTTATAGCGATACCATAAAAAGAAGAAAGCCCAAAAAAAACAAAGAGCTCTCAGCTCCAGGCGTGTCCGAGGGGCTGGCAGGGAGAGACAGCGCCCACATGGGAAAGTTCTGTCACCCCATCTGAGATATCACTTAGTGGTGGCAGCTCTCCAGAGGCAGAACGGGTCCCACCTGTTTGCAATGTGTTTAGCTATTAATATTTATATAGTAGTTCAAGTGGGTATAAAAAAAAAAAAGGGATGAAATTCATCAAATTTTATGTCATCTCTTGGTGGTGTAAAATAAAAACCGTTGCAGCAGGGGAAGAGGGGAACGGCTTGTTTTCTTGCCTTTCTGCAGAGAGAAATGTCGTTGCTCTCAAAATGTCTCAGTGCAGAGCAGTTGGCAATCACCTCAGTGTGATCCACACCTTGACATCCAGGCTAAATACCACGGCCACGGCCTGGCCCCAAATCACAAGGCTTTGAATAGCACCACGTAAATAACACATTTATCAGCTCCGTGGCTTGACTTACAACATCGAAAAAAAAGCAAAAAAGATTCACACTGATGTGGAAGTACTCTTCTTAAGCTTCATTTACTGAGCAGGAAAAAAAAGCCTCCCAAAACATTTCATTTTTCTAAGAATCCATGGATTTCTTAAAAATGAGCTATGTCTAAGGGAAGGCTATCTACCTATGCCAAGGCGAAGAAACATCCAAGGGAATGTTTCTTAACTCGGAAAACACAGGTATTCCATACAAAATACTCAGTCTGATGCTCAGTCCTTTTGGACTTGTTCTGCTTTCTATAAAATACTTCAATATTCATTGGAACAAGAGAGAGGAGAATGACTGACCACCCAGTAATAACTTTGCCATCATCCCTGATATGTATTTGAGGTGAAAGTAAATATTATATGTATTAAGAGGCTAATTTCAGCATGGAAAACATGGAAACATCCACTCCATGTGCCCCATACCACTGAGCATGGATTACTTTCCAGGCAAGCAAGGCTAAGGACGCTGCTCCACTAATTTGTCTTGCACATCTAACATTAATCTGCCTGCCATAATTAAGACTTAAGCCACAGAAGATGGAAATGTTCATACCAAAATGAACACCCATCTTTGGACAGTGGCCCAAGTATTTACATTTTCTTTGCATAAATGGGAAGGTTGCTTCTCTCCGAAAGGTGTGTCCTAAACAAGGAGAAGGCAAGGGAGTTAGGCATCCAAACTGCACTTTCTGCTCAGTCTTGGGAGCCCCATCAAAATAGTTTGGCCGAGGGAGCTTGGAAAATCCCAGCACAGGTGACAGGAGTGGGACTGCTCTCCTTTCCCCAGATATTTCTTACGTACCCAGTACAGAATGAGGAGGAGAAGAGTTTCCTTCTCCTTGTCGGCACTCATCTGTAGCCTCCTTTAAGCTGATCTAATTCCCACACCACTCTCAACTATAGAGAGAATTTGCACCCACTTGAAGGACATGTGTAGAAAAGCTGAGCTCTGTGGAGATCACAACCCCAGGCAGTGCCTCAGCCCACGCCTGCAGCAGGACTGTGTGTAAGCACCGGGGCACTGGAGCTCAGTGCGTGGCAGAAACAGGACCCAAATCAGTCACTGTTAGGCTTCTCTGCTCCCTCTCACTCACACATGCACCAAACCCAAACCCACACAGCCTCCTTTGCATGGTACTGCACAGTCCAGAGGGGGAAAATAAGCTGAAGAAACATTAGCAAGAAGGAAACTATAAATCAGAATGACACACAGCAATTGGAAAATGTTTAGCTGTAGCCATGCCTGGAAACCTTCTGAAGGCAAGTTAAACCAGCACATGTTTAGCTTACCTACTTCAAGCAACCAACAAGCTATTTGTTTAAAAGTCACCACAAGCCCTGAATCATGACATGTAGCTCAATTGCCCCTAGCATGTACTGCTAATTTCCATTTAATCTTAATCCAAGCTCTCCAAGAACTTTCATTCCCACAGGCCTAATCAAAGTCTCATTATTTGCTATCATAAATATTCAGCATTAGATTTCAAGAAATCTCTATAAAGTTCTGTACACTCTTGTAGTAAGTTAATTTTAATGAGCACTTGTCTCTGCCACGTGGACTCACTGTATTACAGGCATTTTGAAACCTGAGTACCTTCATTTCAGAAATAAAAACAAACACTTTCCTTTGTCTCCAGCTTCTATCCATTTGAGCATTGTCAGAGTCTGAAGTTGTAAAAAATTTTTTCCTATTACACTTTTTTACATGGCATTCAGCAAAAAATTTTAAAGAGAAGGCTTTTTAACAATTTTACCCTTCTTGAAATCCTCTTGTTGGTAGAGGGGCTAAGCGAATTTCTATGTGCATGTAAGTAATGAAGCACCTTGCTCTGGAAGCAGGGAGGATGGGGACATAGAGAAAAGTGTATCTGCCATTGCAGTGCTGTATTAAGACCCGAAATATACAATTAGTCTGCATGGAAATCCACTAGCAAATTACCAGCACAGAGACAGGACTACTGAAGGAAACCTTTTACCTGCCTTGTCCAACCACGAGTTCCAAATTCACCAGAACATTGATTTATACAAGGAAAAGGAAATTTAACTTTCTCACTCCTATCCTTAATAGTATTTTTAGCTGATAAATACATCTGGATAAGGCACAGATGACTGAAAGACTCATCTCTTCAGGCTGTTGACTTAACCTAAGAGTATAAAAAACAGGAAGAGTCACAGAAAGTCTATTTTCTTTTAATGCTCCTACCCAGAATTTGGGGGTTTGTGGAGCACAGCACTATTACTTGATTTTAGTTACACTGACTCTTAACGATTTTGTGTCACTGATAAAGATGTTCTCTGGGTAAACTAGTCTTCAGCAAAAGTTTCCTGTAAAGAAATACACAAGTTTAAAAAAGGCGGCCCCAAGAAAGCACAGATTCCAGTCGTTCTGCATTTCAGACACCGTGTACAAGCTCCAGCCTGCTCTGATGGAGGAAGGGGATGGCTTGCTCCTCTACGAATGCACCTTGGATGATTTCCTGAGGACAAAGATCTGCAGCAGACCAAGACAGACACCATCCCTCCTCCTTCCAGTGCTTGGAGCCAAGTGGCATATCTAAAAGGAAAATGTGAGCCTGAGGAAGTCTCCAAACTGTAGGGAAGGCAGCAGGCAGTCTCATTCTTTTCTCCTTCCTGCATGCACTCAAGACTGGGGAAACAAGTATGTTTCTTTGGCTTTGACCCTAAAAGGGGGAAAATATCCCTAATTTTGTCATCTACACGTTTTAATTAATAGCCTTTTATACCGTCAGGTTTCAGTTTTAATTTCCTGGTATCCCTTACATTTTGATTTTGGATCAAATCTAGAGGAAGAGAACCCACGCCTGGTAAATGGACAACAAAATTCCTTTCTGGATTTGTCAGGATAACTTGACTGAGAGCCCACTGTTGCTACTGGCCAGTCAAGAGCTGAGTGCCACTTTGATTTACCCCAGCTCTGAAGTACAAATCCCCAGCTAAAACAAATGCAGACAAAGATTTCACATGCCTCCTCATTTAGTCTTAGCTTGTTATTTGTCCCTGTCAGAGAGATCAAGGAGACTGACTGCTCTTGGCATGTTTATCAGAGAAAAGGAACAAGCTTTACCTCCATGGGCAGCTCTCATGCTTCATGAGACACTTTTATACATATCTGAAATAATTCTTGAGACAAAAGAGAAAAGAAGTCATGGTCAGCATAGCAGAGAACAGACATAAGGAAAACTGACTGTATGCGACATATTTTTAATGCTAATTTTCAGCTAAAATATTCTTCTCCATTCAAAAAAAATAGAATTGGGTAGGAAAAAAATCTCAGTAAGGAGCATCAGATTCAAATCACTATTACCTCATCCCTACCCACCTTAAATTCAAGGAAAATCAGGTCTGAATGTGGATTCAATTTATTAAAAAAAAAAGTACTCTGAGCTTTTCATATCAGAGAAATTAGAAAAATAATATAGTCAAATAAGAGAGCAAAGACACAAGACTGCAAAAGTGAAACTGTAGGTAAAATTAAGGTCCATCTAGGTTGTCACTTCATTTCCCATAGGAAGTGCTAGTGGATACCAAGCCAAATTAGTACTATTTCTGCTTAAAGAGTATGAGAATCCTTCAGAGTAAACTAAGGGAGGATTCAATTTGTATCACTGCCTGGCCACTGAGACACCATCAATTCTAACTCATGCCAGCAAAATGCCATATCAGTCTCGAATTTGTTGCAATATTTTCTTTTGCCATACTAATCACAGTCTTAGGGAATCAAGAAATTAGACAAATAGAAAGAACCATTTCTCCATTGCAATGCTCCAACCAGACCACACCATGCACATCTGATATTTGGACAGAAAAGCCCAGGTGCTTCCCCAGTTGTCATCCGTTCTGCTACCTTCCAAAAGCATCCCACCAGCACAGACTGTCTCCTCCCACCTCTCTCAGAGGATACACACAGGAGCAGAGCCAAGGGCAGGGAGCAGGATCATGAGTTTGGAAAATCTCTGCTTCTGGCCTCAGCCTCATCAGCTCTCAGAGATAAAGGCAGCTGTAACCTCAGTGAGACAGTGATGCTGCCTGTTCTGGGCTGATGGATTCACTTCTGCAGCCATGCCAGCAAGCACTCAGAACCTTTTTTCCTTGCTGCCTGTGTCTGCTCTGTGGTGCACAAGAGACACTATTAAACAGCCACATATACTACCATTTTAACATGTTTAAATCAATTCCACCTCCATTCAGATAAGTGTTGAAACCCCCGTGTGGCTGGCAATTCCTAGAAGAGGACAGATCTTTTCCAAAAGCTAGGCTGAACTTAAAGTAGATACAAAATAATACTATAGATTTTCTTTCTCTCTCTCCCTCATCACAGCCCTAAGATTAGCATAAAAATGTGCTATCCTAACTAAGCAGTCTGTTAACTGATAAGCTATCAAAAAATCATCTGTTATTTTTATAGCTCAAAGGCAGATGCCATTCCAAGAACCAGAGTCGATTGAGTAGGATTTTTAGTGCTTCGTAGATTTATCATTGTAAACTTGAGGTATTTTAAAACAGAAGGATTCAAGTCTTGAAATATTACCTCCAAAGCAATCAAGCATTGGGATTTTTGCTGGTCTTAAGTTTTATCTGGGATGAAATAATTTAATCTCACATCATAAAGAATTTAAGTAGTTTCTTAATGCGTGCACTAAAAAAATCTTTTCTGCATTACAGTCCAAACCGATGTAATTACTCAAAAGCATGGATGTCAAAGCTTCCCAGCTCCTCCTGCAGGGCCCCCTTCTGCACATTCTGTTCATATCCCCCTTCTCTGGAGCATATTTGGTGAGGACCTCAGACAGTCAGTTGCAGTCAGGCTTAGTGTATCAGGTTTAAGGGTTTAATTGGCTTGGCACTGATGTGCTGCCCTGCCAATATCTGTCCGATGATCCTGCTGTGTGTTGTAGAGAGCTTTTATTGCAAAGCTGAAGCACACAGGCCACTGCAGGAAAGGCAAGGCACAACCAACATGGGCGGTGTACAAAGTGAAGCAAGTATGCTGAGATTTTCAATAGAAGCGAGAATGGAACGAGGCCAACATGCAGCTCATAGGAAGAGAGAGGAAAATGTGGAACAACGCTAACCTCGCCTTACGTGTGATGTGGCCACTCTATCAGGAAAGTATGTATCACTGTGGAGAAGCAATCAGCAATACCAGAGGATTGGAAAGCTCCAGTGAAGGAGCTTCTCCTTTCATAATGAGAGACAGGTGCCAATGGGAATCAAAAGCCTGCAACCAGTTACTGAGATTAATATTAAACTTTTGTGAGTTCTACAAGCTTTCACATCAAGGCATGGGCAGACTGGCTTTCCAGGGCAGCTCTTCCACATTTTATACCAGTCAAAACAATTAGACATACCTCCAAGCTGATGTCCTCAGAGAAAGAGGCATCACATTACCCCCAAAAGAGAAATAACAGGAGTGTCAAAACATGCATATCACCCATTTTCAGAGGAACTTGCCTCTGAAATATTTCAGTGCTTACACCAGCACGATCTTGCATAGTTGGCTGGGATTAACTTCCTTTTTCACCATTTTTACTCAATTTAGGGCTCTCTGCACAAGAAAATAAATCACTGCAGTCTGAAAACAGACAAATTTTTTTTGAGCAAGAAATGCTCAACCAGCCGAATGAGACAGCAAAGAGCCACTAAGATACAGCCTGACAGACCAAGAATACTTTGTTTGTGTGTGTTGGTTCCATGCAAATGACATTTCGTGATTGCTCTTATCACCAGTTAATCCCAGCGCAGGGTCTCTGGCTCTGATGCTCTGCATAGTGACACAAATGCATGCATCTAGAATACACTGCTGGGATATTTCTTCAAGTTTCCTGAAGAATTCCTGGTTCCTCATGCTCCTGATTCCTCCTGCAGGTAATTGAGCTCCTTATTACACAGCAAATATGCACCCTTCCAAAAGCACATTCTACTTTGCTCCATCACTCCCTTCAGGGACAGAAGGCCCAGCAGAAAGATTTAACGAATACTAATTTATCTCCCTAAGTCTATGGGGCATCCAAACTGCAGTACTTTCCCTCAGCTCACCCCTGCACGTGTTATCCCAGGAGGATCCTGCCTTTGGCAGACAGCAGGGAAGCACAGTAGGTGGCTTTTCCAACTGACTGCTGCACAAAGTGCTGGGGTTTCAGGTGTCCTGCTCCCTCTCCCCCACACAGTGGAGGTTCTTGTGTACTTGAGGAATATCCATAGCTTTGGAAAAAGGAGTAAACACCCTGCTAGTCGTTTTCATGCAGGAAAAGATGCATTTCATCATGCAGAATTCCTGACTGCCTTTTGCTGCAGGCATAAGCTCATCCTGTCCTTGCTCCAGCCCATCCAGACGTTGTGCTGGTGTGGTCATTACAGAGTTCAGGCCCAGTTTGTGTGCCCAGAAGTGGGACAGGCAGCCCAGGCCACAGGGTTCCCCAGTTCCAGGCAAGCAGGGACAGGATGTAGAACACTCTAACACCCCAGCTGGCATCAGGGTGGCCTGGAAAGTTAACCCAAAGGGAAAGGAGGCTCACACTAACCATACCAAGCTACCCTTTGGTAAACAGTAAAAGAGTCTCACTACTATTTAGGTTTTACAGACTTCATACTACGCAAAATTTTTAAAAAATAAAAAAACCAAACCACCTTCCTCCTCCAAGCAAATAAAAATATCCACCAGCTTGTCCAAACAGCAAGGACAAAGCTCTCCATGTAGTGGCAACTGTCTCCTGAATGTATGATCCTCTGCTAACCCTCTGCCACTGCTGGGAATGACTCCAAGGTTTCAGTCTCTTTCAGGAGTGTGCTATATGAATTAGTTTGGGAAATGGCACCATGTACTTTGATATGTGCTACCAAAGCTCTGAGTGAGCTATGGTGGCATCTTGGGGATTCATATGCCTCAAATAAATGAATTTTTAAAACCAAGCACAGCAAAACACTGGAGCAAATTAAAAGCTGCAGTGTAAAAGCTGAAAAAGCCATAATGGTCCAGGGATAGCTAATTTTGTGCATGAATTTGCCCCATCATTTTTAGCAGCCACTTCCTTAGAAGACCTCCCTAACAGATTTTGCCAGCTATCTCCCAACAACATGGGCAGAGATATTTTTCTTGCCCAAAATAGTTAAGTCATCAAACAGCTCTGTACTTACAAGGCCAACCTTTCCTAACCTTTCTGGCTAGACCAACTCCTGTTACATTAACCTCTGACCTCAAGTCTCCTTAATAGCAATATTCCTGGGCACTGTGATTTCCCTCCCACTGTGTTGGCTCAGGGATATATTTACTATCTTGGCTTCAGAATTTATTTTTCAACAGAAGTGGCAGGGACCACCCTATTCCACCCCCTCCTCATGCAGTATAAGTGAAGTAATTCTCAAGATATTATTTTACCCGAACAAATGTGCTTCAGAGTCTCTTTAGCTTTGTATGAAGCCCTGACTTCCTATCAAAATCAAACAGGGACAGGTCAGATTTGAGATGGATATAAACAAGAAATGGGAGCCCATAATTGGTGATGGAAATCAGATAAGCCCCTTTTAAATAAAACCATTGATAGAGCAATGGGAACTCAAATTACCTTTGATTAAGTCTCTTAAGAAAATAAAGTGAGGGGGAGGGAAAGGAGGGGTCTGACTTAGTAAAATTGCCCTCGTGGAGAAAATCACTGGGACAGGAGTGGGAAGGAGATGGGTATAGCTTGTCAAACTTCCCAGGCTGGATGCAGTGGGAATGGAGCCAAGGAAAAATTCCTCACCCACCATAAGCCTTGTCAGTGCTTGTGATAGGGGCTCCCACTGAATATGCCATGATAGGCATTTCATCTCCAATGCCCTTGTCAGTTCAGGCTCTGTATCCAGAGACTGTGCAGAGGTTAGGCACAGAAACTCAGCTGAAATCAGACAGGAACACACAATATCAGCTTTCTGCAGGCTTTTTAAACTAGGGGGTTTATCTCATTTCTTCCACATTTAAGTAAACCAAATTGTTTCAAAACTGGACCATGAGGACTGAGGAACTTGCTCGATGGCCTCAGGGTAAGCCACCTATGGATTTGGTTGTAAGACTGCCAGGTGCACCTCTAAACAGGAGAAAAAAAACCATTTTGTCTGGAGATATGGCTGACCTCTTCAATTAATCTGATTTTCTCACCATTTAATTATAGTTAACTGTAGTGCTAAGGGACTTGTAGATACTTTGTCCAATTGGGAATGAAATTTTTGGATGTGTATCAGGCAGGATAAAAAGAATGACTTCCACAGTGAAACTGAAATAAGGGAAAAGAAGACACTTCCTTTGTATGATATATTATTTTTCAGTAGCCCTTTTCCCATTTCTGTGACTTGTTCCCTCTTCCTGCCTCTTCCCACCTTGAGAGGGCTTTATATATACTTAAAAAAGCTTCTCCTGGTTCAAAAGCTAACCTCAAGCTCAAAATACAAATGTATTCCAGAGGAGGACAAGGGTGGACAAGGCAGGTTTACTAGTGTGTCCCAAGAAGTGAGCTGGTGCTAAGCCCTGGTCACACCCTGAGAGCTGCAGCCTGCTCAGCACCTCACCCAGGAGAGCCACCACTGCCTGCATCACAGCAGCAAAAGGGGATGGGCTCACTCCTTACAAATGCATTCCCAGAAGTTGTTTCAGAGCTCTGCTAATGCTGAGCCTGTGGAAGCCTGCAGCAGCCGTGAGACAGCCGCCACACATTTCTCCACTCCCCACCGGGCTGGGAAGGGTTTTGAAAAAGAGTTGGTTTTACCTGCTGCCACTCAGACACACCTGACGCACAACACTGAGCTGTGTATGTGAGGCCACGTGTTTTTACCTGAGGGCTCTGTGGCGCTGTGTGCTGCTCCTCCTCACACGGTGAAGGGAGAGCAGCGTGCCCAGGACACCCAGGTCCTGCCCAAGGGTGGGTGGGCACACAGGGGAACAGCTCTCCTGGGAGAAGGGAAGGGCTGAGCATGAGCACAGGGCAGGAGCAGTCGCCGCTCTGGGCAGCGCTCGGAGCTGTGCAGGAAGAGAACCGGCAGAAAAATGCTGGGCTTGGGTTTATTTTCATTTAGGGACACCAAGCAGCATTGACTTTTTCTTGAGCTAAGCACCTTATAGTCATGTGCAGACAGCCAGGCTGTTCTTGGAGATTCCTGGGGCACCTGGCCACCCAGGGAAAAGCCAGAGCAAAGGGCTGCCCACGGCTGCCCCCGAACCCAGGCAGCCTCAGCCAGGCATCGCAGGGCACCCGGGTGGCAACACCGCACACAGGCACAATTAAGGGGACACACGCTGCGTTAGATGTCAAAAGCTGGTTTCACACAGTACGCCTGGCTCTGAACACGATCCAAAACCGTGTCCTCGATGCAACTGTGCTGAAGTCAAGGTCAACCCCCAGCCTGTCACCAAGGCACCTCACCCCTAACCACAGGCCAGTCTGCTCCTGAGTTTTGGATCAGGCAGCTCAGGACAGGTACAATTACGGTGCTACTGTAAGTAATACCTTCGGCCTAATTACAGACCAAACCCTTATTTGCGGGTCAGTACTCTGTCAGGATAAATAAGCATTTTCACACAGTATTACATTTCTCTATTTCTTTTGGCTGATAATATTGGATACTGCCCAAGTCTGTCCCTAATGACCACAATAATCGTTCTTATCTGGACTCTAATCAGTGTCATATGCAACCTTATCACGCACACCTCTTTGTAAACATGCAATGTTTAAACAAGTGTAAGGTCATAAGGAACTCTAATATTTTAAGCAAGTTTGTGAAACACAAACTACTTATTTTTTGAAGAATGTTTAAAGTTAAAAGTTCTGATTCTGGAAAACTGAATATTTGGGGGCTATTGGACTGAAATACAGCTGCACACAAAACTGATCTTTATAGTGACGGATGAGTCCCTCTGTGCAGATAAAATCCAGATTTAAAATATTTCTTTTAATTGTTATTGTCTTTGTGCTCAAGGACTGATTGTGGGAAAAATGCCATTCTCTGACCATAAAAATAAAAAGAAAATACAATAAAGCAGTAATTGGTCAATGATGATTGAACTAACGACTTTACAGTGCCAGTCAAACACATATAATAATTGCTCTTTGGACTCTTATGAAGGTACACTACTATTTCATAAGACTAATCCAGCAGTATAAATTCTTCATTTTATATCAGTTTCCACCATTATCACATAAGCCTTATAACAAATTGCATATATTATTAAAGTCTCCTAATTTAGACAACAAGACATGATAAAAATGAAAGGTTATCTCCACCAAAAGCAGGTCAGATGCAAGTTGTCACCAAGATGGCAATTAGTTCCCTTTGTTTAAAAATCTGACTGACAAGGCTTTGGAAGCGTTGGGTGCTATGATCTGCCCCTCCTCCTGCGGCAGGAGGCAGAGAGATCACATCAAGTTTCAGGGACCTGCAGAAGTGAGGGAAGGAGGCAGGGAGAGAGTTCACTTGTGCCCCTGCCCAGCCTTCCACCAGCACAAAAGCTGAACTCCTCCCTAGCCAGCTTCCCAGTATGGGGACGTGGGTGCTCCATGGCTTAGTCACCTCAGCTGGTCTGAGAGTGGTGTGTAAATCCTCTCCTTTTGCTGAGGCACCCATGCTCTGAAGTTGGAAACCTGGAACTGCTCTCACAGCAGCCAGCACTCCAGAGAGAAAAGGCAGTCCACCTGTCAGCAAGTGGGAGCACCTAAAGATAGCCAAGGGTCTTCAGGGCTTCAAGTTTTCCTGATCCAGCTATGACAGGCTGCTGTAGCACATTACTCAGCTGTCCTTGATACTCCAAGGAGGAGCAGAGGGTAGCTTCGTAAAATAACAGGGAGCATTTCCAGGTACCACAACCTGTTGGTGTCGTAGTTGTGCCCGCTAAGATCAGGGCTTGCCTGTGCTGCCACCCACATGAGTCCCCACCCTTAAGCATGGATACGATGGAGCAGAGGAAGGAGAGCAGCAAATCTGTCGGTGTCTGTGCAGAGAGCCAGTGCACCTGAGGAAAGGCAACAGGCTGCTGAGCTCCCTTTGTTGCAGGAGGGGAAAGGAGCTCCTCTTTTCCCTCAACATCCCATTAAAAGCTTACAGACAGGCCATGAATTTTTGGGGTTAAGTGCTCTCATAACACATATTTTACTTTTTTATTTTCTTTTTCTTAAATCTAGTCTTGGAAACGTATCAGGAGAAGACTGCAATTTAATTTGCTACACTAGGATAAGCTTCTCTGACAATTCTCTGTCCTGGTTGCGCCTTTGCTCCTTGTCCTAGTTCTGCTCTGTGGGACGTGCCTAAGGAACTGGTGTCCCAGTCCAGCGAAATTGCACTGTGTCCTTTCCCCATGTGGTCAACTTTGAGACTTCCCAGTGTCTGTCAAGCATGCTAATAAAGTTCTCAGCGATTGTCTATTAAACACCACCACAAAGGAAGGCATTTGCTCTGCACAGCAGCATTCAGTCCTTGCTAGCTCACAGAGGCCACCTCTGCCCTCCAACTCAACAGCCCTTTTTGGCCCCTGATGGAAATGTCTGGCCAGAGCAGAGTGACACAGACTGTGATCCTGCAAAAAGCTCCGTGCAGTTCCACAGGCTAATATTAGTGTGACCCTTGGCATTTTGGAATACTGAGAAAGCAATGCCAGCTCTCTCAGCATAGACTATGCTATGTTGAGAAGCCACAACACACATAAAGCACCAGGAGGTGGAAGGCAAGCAGGCCTTGAATGAGAGATGTACAGGAACCCAGGCAGGCCCCTTGTATGCTCTAAATTATGCTAAAAATTAACAAGAATTATCAGATAGAGATAAAACAAATGACAGACATATAATGAGCTTGTATGTCAGTAAAATCTGAGGACCAAATTGCATCATACACTTTGTACATCCACATAAAAATACATGAGGGAAGAAATTAACAGAATTCTTTGGGTCATGGGTAAAGTACTGAAACAATATTACAGTATTAGTCCATCATATGCTGTTAACCAGCACTGGCAATGCAGGACTTACAGCCCAGGTTACAATCACATCTCTAGTGGAAGGGATGAAGATACAAGCCAAGAAACCAATGAAAAACTGGCAGTATGAGGAAGCTGAAATAGGAGTTTTCACATCACAGTCACCACTGCATGCTAGGCAGGAAGGACCCCCCACTGCTGGATACTGCATGGGGCTGTGCTGCCTTGTTTGCCACAGCCTGGGAGTCAGGGAAGCTGAAGTTGTAGGGAGGGAAGATCACACGGTTCCTGAGTGCTCTGGAGGATGAGTGTCCATAACCTGCTTCTGCTTGGCACATGGCACTGCTATTTTGCACAGTCGTGCTGGCTCGGGGCAGGGGCAGGACAGCTGGCACACACACAGGCTGTATCCCACAGAGCCGTGCCAGGGAGATGGAAGCGACTCTTTGTAATTAAGCTTTTGTCCACGATATGATACCTTGAAGAACGCACAAGATCACCAAGTGAAAAATGCGTCTCAGCAGCTCTGAAAGGATAAATTTTGGCTTTCCTCTGTATCAGACTTGTCTACATACATTATCCAAGTGAGATCTGGGCACATGTAAAATCACTAGAGTCAGCCCAGACTGAAGAAGACAAAACCTTACAGACTTGAAGCACACTTGAATGACATTAGAAGTTACAGCTTTGGCTCTCAGGTCACAGCACAAAGTTCCTCACACCTGACCTTGACCCGCAGCTTCTCTCAGAGAGAGAGGTTTGTAAACCTTCAGCCTTTGCAAGACCAAAAATAACTGCCCAGCAGGAATTTTGAAATAGCAATTTCATCCCAAGCTGCCATCAGACAACAATGCTATTTCGACACAGTGGATGTGGGCTGGGGCAGCACCCAGGAAGGCTCTGCAGCCTTTAACCGTGCTGTGCCCAGCACACAGCCCAGCAGCTCCGGGCAGGGGGATGGTTAGAGGCTGCCCACTGGCATTTTAAATGGCGAACACTTACTGTGACTGATCAAAATTTATATTTGCTCTGTGCAGGCAGCAGTCTCAAGCATCAAAGCTTCTGTTTCAACACTGTGCCAAAAGCCATAAAGTTTAAGGCTTGACCAAGCATTGATTCAGCACTAAAGCAGAAGCCTGGACTCAAGAGAGTACTGAATAGCTGGATTAAATAAACACTTTAAAATACCTCTAGTACTGCTAATAAAAACTGGGACTAAAGAAATGCATAGATGAACCTTTGTTTGCTGAGTAGAGCTTTTATTTTCATATTTAATAACTATATGTACAATGGGACTTTTTCCCCCTAAAATAACTATAAAAATAAAAACATTCCCAGTGAGATCCAGGTGCTAAATTTTAAGACAGAGGTAAAGTTAATTCTATTTGAGGGTCGTTAACAGGGTTCAAGGGTCCTGTGAACACTTCCTGTCTCTTTTACAGAAAAGAAAGACAAAGATCAGAGGCAGTGAAAGAGCTGAGACAAAGACCTGAATGTGAGTTACAGGAGCATCCGTGGCAGCAAGTACAGCTTCAATGTTTCAAAGCTAGACATATTTCCCATGACAAATCCATCTGAGCTTCCTATCAGGCAGACATCAGCTATGCTCCAATGCCATACCTATGAATTTGAGTTGCTCAGGGCATGTGGGGCACATGGCCTCTGCCTGCTCTTTATCTAAGCACAGCCCAGTCACCAGTACATCTCCACAAACAGAAAGACCAGACACATGGAAATGCCCTCAACTTCATCCATGGTTTAACTGTAACCTCTGTTTCTCTTAAACCTGCTATCCTGGAGCCATGTGATTACCTGGAAATAAAAATTAGTTAATGGATAGCATTTAAAGCTCTGGGACCAATTCTACTGGGAATAAAAGTGTAGCAGGAAAGGCAGTATGTGTTCCTGCAGAATTACACTGAGGTTTAAAAAATTTCCTTGAAATCTCACCATTGTACATGTGGGATTGTGCAGATGATAGAGGACTATGAAGACCTTTGCAAGGTCCCAGTGCTAGGATCAGGGCAATATAGAGACAGCACCCAGAGAAGCTCCTCTGAGAGGGCAGCATGGATTGGGAGGGCGAGGGCAGCTGTACACTGCACTGCTCGGGATCATCTGGCTGAGTAGCACAGTCTATTCCATCTGGAAGAAATAACTAATTATACCCCACCTCTATTTATGTCTAATTTTAACAGCAAATTTCCTAGGATATAAAACATGATCTGTTACCAGTCAGACTCAGTGCTAGTGAATGTCAATGAGCACTGTCTTACCCTAATGCTAAATGGTTTCGAACATCTCCATTCAGTGCTTTGGATTTAAAGAACAAATCAAATAATATCTTCTTGATGAGGCCATTTTACAAAGATAGGCAAATTTTGAAATCTTTCTGGGGAAAGATTTGCCCCCGAATATCTGATTAAAACAAGTTATAGTCTGACTAGAGTGAAAACCAAGTTTGAGGCTGGCCCAGAGAGGGGCTCTCATAGTTCCAGCACAGAAAAGAAAGATAACAGTCAAACAGAGCTTCCAAAAAACCCTAACAAAGTTTCTTTTTAAAGTTGCTTTACCTAATAAACTAACTGACTGGATCTTTCTTCTCATAATATTTATTCATTGACAAAAACCACTTAGTGTCCCTTGCTTAGTATTCCCTAGAGATTTCCTGTATTGTCCTGCAAGTGCCAGTTTGGGATGTATATAATTTTTATTATCTGTGAGAGTGTAATGGGGCTGAGAGCTGACAGAATCAATGTAAAATATTTCCACTCTATCACAAATTTTCCCCCCTACTGTCTTCATTATGACAAACTGATTTAAATTCTTTCATACTTTCTTTTACCGTTGGATTGGACAATTTATAAGGCTTGAACAAGAGATCAGCAAAGAAATTTAATAGAAAGCATGCCAGAGGCAAATACAAGTATGCCACTAAGATGGAGTATAGTTAAAAAGTGCTGGCTACTCCTGCCCCATTAGTAAACAACTGGGTTACTTACAGCTCAAACATTCTACAAGTTGGGGAGGTGCTGCACTGAATGCCCTGCAAAGACAAAATTACAGTAATCAAGTCTCGTGGTCAAAAAGTCCAAGGCTGCTCCTCATAGTTCCCTGTGGGATACAAAAGGGCTCACCACAGCCTACGCAAACATCAGCAAAAAATCCCCAACAAAACGTCAAAAAGCACCCAAACCCTTTGATGTCACATCAGCCCACAGCAAATTTCCAGAGAAAATGTGGGATCAAAAGACTCGTTAAGGTTGCCAGATCAATGAACTACCTCTGTGCTTCCCTTCTCACTAAGAGAGGGAACTGTAGCAAGGAGAGGATTGCTTCTACAATACTCCTACCCTGTGCAGGATTCCCTTGGCTGAAGAGAAATATGTTCCAACATTTCTTGCAGTTTAAATCTTCTAGAGAACCTTTATATAATGCCCACAGTTAAAATACTGATGTAGAATAGTCTAGAGTCACAAAATCTCTCTTCTGCTTCTAGGTGACCCACCTAGCTTCACACATACTATGAACACAGGGGCTTGTGTGACTTCCTCCTAGGTGCTGCCTACCAGACCCTTTAATGGCACACATGGATGCCCTGAGGCCCCTTATCCTCTAAACATCAGGAGCCAGAGCCGGAGTCAGCTACTCCCGAGTACAGCCCGTGGCAGTGAGTGCTGCTGGGTGGTTAAAGTGAGCACCTGGCTACCTTGTATAAAAGCAATGAGAGACCCTTTCCAGGATGAAATCTCTGCACTGGGGAATCCCTGGTACCTAGGCAGATTTCAGGTAGCAGAATAACGTGGTTTTTGTCAAGCAAATGAGGAAACATATTTGAAAAGAGAAGACTTGGGGTCAGCCCATAGCAAAAAATCCCTTTTCTTACATTAGAACTTAAGGATAATTTGGGGCAGAAATATCCCAAAGAGGACATTTACTCCTAGTCTAGTGTATCTCTCCTTTATCTCCCTCAAGTCGTAAGTCAGACTTCTCCTAATACACCTTTTAAATACACCACAGGCCAGTAAAACCTGAGTTTCTCACTGCTGAAGACTAACAGTAAAAGCATTCATGTTCTCCAGATGCATTTTCCTGTTTCTGCAAAGTTCTAAGATTCTTGTCACAGAGATGTTTCTGCTTGTCACTCACAGCAGAAAATCCTGACTGAGAACAACTTTTGTGTCTACGAGAGCAGTATGGCTGCATGGAGAAATGCATGGATAAAGCTGTGCAAGAAAAGGGAACTACACAGAAAGCGAAGCTAATACTCCATGAGAATGCTACAGCTTGGACCACAAGGCTAACAAACATGCACAGGAGCCCTGAAAATAACAAAGATCAAAATTAGCCCCCTGGGACATGTGATTGGCTATGCCCGCTGTTTAAATAAGCTTAAATTTTAAAATCCAGTAAAAAGAGGCACCTTCTCCCATTGTTTAACATTATTTCATGAAAAAGAAATTTCATTAATTTCTCAGGCCCTGGAATCTGGAACACAAGCATGCAGCACTTCAAAAAGCAAATCAGAGTTTGCTTCTCTGCCCAAGCTCACAGCAGCCACATCCCTGTGCAGACACAGATCTGCAGTGAAGTCATGCTTTATATGAGAAGACAGCAAACATCTGAAAATGTTTTCTGATAAACTTTTTCTCATTTGGCTGTTGTACAACTACCACATATTTTCATGGCTGAGCTGCACTGTATCTCTCTAACTTGGGTTTTATTACTCTAGAAATATCTGGGTGTTGTATTTAGTCAGTGAATCATTTGAGAGCTCCGTTCTTCTGACTGGAAGACTGGTATTATTAAACCAAATTTTCTTTTGCGGTACAAAACTGCCCTATAGGTCTGACAAGCAAGAAGCTTGCCACAGCAGGGGAAAAATCCACGTGAAAGGAGCTAAACCTTTGTGGCAATAGTCTCTGGGCATTATCCTAGTGCCAAAGGCTCCAGGAAGCTCTCAGCTCTCCCTGCACTAGGCTGCAGACAGCACACACCTCGTCTCCAATGGTGGGAGATGACAGCAAAAGCAAGAGAAGGTGTCTGCACTCACCTGGCTGTCCCCAGCACCCACCTCCAAAATATTTCAAAATCTATTCAGTTGCCATTGGCTTACTGAAACCCTCTAACACAACTTCCCAGAACAGGAAGAAACAAGATTCTTTTTTAAATGGAAACGTCACAATACTTCTGACTTGCAAAAAAAACCCAACTAAAAAATTACCATCAGATATGTTTGTGCAGCAAGCTCATTCTTCACTTTTTATAAAGCCACAAAAGATATAAAATATAGAACATCCAAGGACCACATGAAAAGAATGTCTGGATCTGTTAAAACATAAAGAAGGCCCTACCAGCCAAGGGCAAAAGTTTAGCAACAATAAAAGTGTCTTTAGGGTTTTGTTTTTTAAATGCATAGAGAGAGGAAAAGAGTTTGTGGTCGTGTTTTCCAGCTTTATGTATATTTGTCTATCATTTTAATATAAACAGGGTGTATTTATAAAGCCTGAAGAAATAGGAAACAGATTCACTGGTTCCTAAATGCCAAGAAGTCTCTTCAAAGATGATAAGCAATTAAAGAGGAAAGTCAATCAAACTTTTATGACACTTCTGACCAAGGGTTTTATTTTTATTGCACAAAATCCAATGTGACAACAGATACATACAGTAGCTGCACCCACCCGTCCTTCTGTTGTGAGGCGCCTGCCAGCATTCCCAGTAAAATCCCACTTCTGAAAGGAAAACAATGCTTGAATTCACGTACCCTTTGACAGAAGAGTTCTCAGTGCTTCTGAATATACTAATACACACAGGAAAGCACATATAGAAATGGATACACATGTCAATTGCCATATGCATCCACAAATACTCTCTTAGAGCAATTCTCCACACAGCCTCTAAAGAAACAGGATCTGTTTCCTACAGCAAATATTCAGGGGAGTCCAGAAATCCTTCAGTAGCCCTGAAAAAATTAAGCAGAAATGGAATAAAGTAGGAAAACAGACAATGCAGCTGGTGCGTTATTTTGCACCAGCCCCAAATATTCAGCTTTCATAGTGGTACAGACAATTTTATATTGACAAGGCAGAACTTCAGTTGTCAGGTTTTGACAGGCCATTTTGGTAGTGAAGAAGGTTTGGCTTTTTCCTGGGAGAGGGGGAAGGGGGAGAGGAATGAAGGTGCTAATTAAAGACATAGTGCATATTATGTGCCCGTGGAAAGAGACTTGGAAAGTCTCATTAATGGCTCTTTTGATAAAGGATATCCAAAAATGGTGATTAAAGTATAACACAGTGGGCAGGACTGTGTATTTTACAGAAGAGGGATGCTGCATACTTCAATATGTATGGTTCCTATCTCAATAAGCAGTTACAGACATTTTGAGTGCAATTCATGAAGGATGTCTTTGGAATTATAAGTCCTAAGTGACTGCAACCTATACATCAAGTAGCCTGAAAACAAAAAGCAGGACAGAACACAAGAAAATTAGTAAAAAACTTTTTGAGATAAAGACATATTTTATTTTATATACTTAGAAAAAGAACCCCAACAAAATCTTGTGATAACTCAGTTTCGTGGTATTGACCTGGAGACCAGAGACAGTCTCATTGTACCACCTGTAGATGTGGCACAAATACACCCTCCCTGTATTTATCCCTTTACTTTGAGCATAGTTCTTTAGCTGGAAATCAGTTCAAGCCATAGAAACCCAGCTACATACCATAGTATGTAGGAACTGGGGGAAAGTTAGGGAAAAGCTGCTTTCAGCTAGAATATGTTGTTCTATACAAAGGAGAATGTTTCTGTATGACAAGGGGTGATTGTTAAAATATTCATTTTTGTGGCGTTTCTCATCGCTGCCACAAACTAGATCAGAGAAGATCGGAAAACACTGAAGTGTTACTCAAGTGAGGCTCCAGAGACCTGGCAGCTGGAGCATCCTACACTGCAGCTCACCTTCCAGATGGCTGAGCACCACTTGTCCTGCCTGCTCCCACAGCACACAGGAACCACCACATCTTACTGCCTTCTAGCTTCGCAGGGAAAGCGAGATCTGAGTTTTCAAACCCTTTTTAAAAAACATTTAATTGGGTCAGTTCTAAAGTACTCGAAATGGCTTGGTTCACTGTGCAGTTATTTTTTTCTCACCTCCTTCAGCTTTCTAGCTCTTGAGAGTTACCTGCCAGAAGGCAAAAAATCTTTGCTTTTTCCTTCATCAGTTAGGGTGAGCATTCTTGAGAGACTGAAGTATTTACATTTTGTTCAGTTTTGGCATAGATGCTCTGAGCTCCATTTTATCCATCAGATGAAATTCATCCTGGTGTAAATCCACAGTAAATCCCAAGCAACTCTAGCAAATCACTGAAATTACTCCAGAATTATACAACGTGTAGGATTTGACCTTGAAAGTGCAACAGGCTTTCCTTCCAGTCAAGCTAAGCCCCAGTCCCTTCTCATCCCATCAGGTAGAGGAGCCACCTGTGCCCTACCCACACAAACCCCAAAATCCATAGGCAGCAGAGCACCGAGCCTCTGGCACAGTTTGCTAGAGATGAACACAGCAAAAAGGCAACTAACAACTATAGCTGAGGAACATGGGGCAGGGGGTATATTTTGTTATGCTTGTTTTATTATAAGCTACAAGTGATTTGTTTGTTGGGGTTTTTTTTTCATGCAAGCTCACACATCCCACTGCCCTACAAGGGATGCATTCATGTGCATTTGTGGACTGAAGAGTCCTCAGGAACAGTCAAGTTATCAAACAGCTCATGTCTCATAGAACTGTTCAAGCCAGAGCATTTCTACTCCCTCCCTTGGTGCTAGGTTTGATTCGGGAAGGCAGAATAAGTTAAATATAATGTGATGTGAAAAGTATAGGAGAGTATCAGTAATGAACTGATAGAGCAGACTGTCTTTCCTCTTAAATACCAGGAGACTGATGAACATTAGTCAAGCAGAATTAATAATTCACATTGAATAATCTGGAAAATTAGATCTCTTTCTGACTATGCCTGCAAGCAGCTTACAATTTGGTTTTATTAATTATTCTTGGAAACATTTATGAATAATTTTTGGTCCACTTGAATTTCTGCGGGAAGCTAATTCAGAAATGGGAATGAGCACAGCTTTGGTCACTACAGTCCATTTTTTTGTTCATTTTCTGCGTGTAGTGGTCAGCTGACCGTACTGTCAATGCTGAAGTATTTGTTTGACTCCCCAGCAACTGCTCCCTTTTTTCCACTATGAAGATAAAATATGTAACATTTTCATATTTGGTCTGAAGTACCACAACAACATATATAGTTGTTTTCTATGTTTGTTTCAAGTTCCTTTTAGCCACAAGGGGAAGGTGAAAGAAAACAGGAAAAGTGGTTTATTTTACGGCAGCCAAACCTGATATAATCTGGCCTTTCTTGATGTCCCCCCTCCCAGGAGGGGTTTGCACAGAGCAGAGCTGATCCCTGCTGCTCCCTGCTTCCCAGCTCTGCAGACCGGAGCAGTCAGCACCAGCTGAAGGGAAGAACAGGAGGGAGCCTGCCAGCTCTTTCAATGCATGAGGATCAGTATCTAAATGAATGGGTCACACATGGAACGTTATTCTCTGCCTGAAGCCCAGCCTAGAAACAACATTTCTGGCCTGATGTGAGTGACACCATCTCCAACTTTTGCTCAGTCAGGCTGCTACTGCATTCTTGCCTCTTTTCTCTGGGGGCTTGGCTCTCCCTTGCATACCAGAGACGTAGTGTTTTAATGTGGAAAATTGACCATGTTCAGATTGAAGGCCCAGGAATTAAGAGAACAAGCAAGAAAAATGAATCCTCTTGCATCTAAACACGACTCAGATTGTGTTTCAGGCTACAGATTAAGAAATACCGGGGGAAGGAAAACTGCAGGTTGCACTTTTCTAGAAGATTTTGTGAAAACCTCGACAAGCACATGCTAGAGATAGAGTACACACGATTGATTCCATGTTCTTGCAGAAGATGAGAAGATCTCTCAAGGTTTTTCCTGGCCTACATTTCCAGGATTTTAAAACCCACCAGCATAAGGTTCAGGGCGATACAGAGCTTGTGGCAAATTGCATCATCCAACATTCTGATTTCACTAATGAAAACCAGCACAACCAGCTCTACTGATGGAATCAGCTGAATTCTGAACTTCCTTGCTTTTCTGAGATTAGTGAAACCATAACGGTTCTTCAAACTTTTTTTTTCTTTGTGGTTAAATTTTTTATATCATGCTTATCATCAGGGAGCTCCTAGAAATAATAGCAAACATGCGTGCATGAGGGTCACACAACTGCTAAAATGTTAATGTCATTTATTCTCTCTGGATTCTGCAGTTCTCCTGACCTAAGAAGTTTGTACTTTTGCGAACAACAATGGGGGAAGGTTTCTAGAACTCTAATAATTATTCTAAAATAAGGAGATAGCGTATTTCTTATTAGCTGCAAAGATACAAAACTCTGGACACATTAAAAGACAGCCACTGCCACAGTCTAGAAATTCAAGTACCACCTAAGCTTTTCCCTAAAATATTTGGCATTTCTACTGCTGAGCAGCTTTTAGTTTCATATCATATGAAGCCCTCAGCTTCCCACCAAGGTATGTTTCTGCTTGCAAGCAATGCCAGACAGCAACAGACTGGAGCTTTCTGTTGGCTATGAGGAGCTGGGCTGACCACACGAGAGCTCCCTGAGCACAGGCTGCCTGAGAAGCTAAATATACCCCATTGACAATACCTGTTCCCCTCTTCAAGCCTTTCCTGGATGACAGCAAGTAACCAGAGGTTCCAAGGAAGTCAGTGAAAGTTTCTCCATCAGAGACCTTCACTTCTCTCAAGGCAGCCATGGAGCATACTGAGCACCACCCACTGCTCTGAGGGTTAGTGAATAGTGAAAGAAGAGGAAGGGAGAGAAAAACAAGGGAAAAATTGTTTAAGTCCCTAACTTGCTAAGCTCAGAGCAGCAGAAGACAAGCTGCTCACCACCTACAGTCACATCAAAAGTGCCTCTCAGTCCAGCATCCAAACAGGCAGCCAAGCAGCTGCCAGTGGCACCACAGAAGAGGAAGGGAGCACATTAGGGTACTGCACACAGTGGGAGGAAACACTGTCCACCACCTACATATGATGCCCTTCAGCTCTTAAAACAAAAATAAAACCCAATGTACAAGCAGTCCATATCCACCTTCCCAGTGCCAGTCATAATTTTATAGATGTCACCTCCTCAGGATCACCACAGCTTTTTTATTCATTTCGTTCATAATAACAGTCAGGATCATAACTCATCTCATGCACGTTCCTACTAATACAACTGGACATGAAGTTGGTTAAAAATTTCTCAAGTTTTACTAATAGTCGTACACAGGCACACGAGGTGAACAAAATGAATGTTTAGCAGTATTTGTGCTGCCCAGATTGAAATTAGTCTGCCCAGGCATCTTCAGGCAATGGGGAAGGCTGGGATCCACTAGGTGGAAACATGAACTGCCTAAACCAGAGAAAATGTCCTTTGAAGAAAACCTCTGCTTTCCTTCACCCTTATAAGAAATTTTTGAAGTCAATCACTGTGAAACTCCCCAAAATCACACACACATATGCCTCACCCCCTCAATCAGGCTTTGTTTGTTATTTATTCCTTGTATCTTTACTAAACAAATGGAAATATAGGAATCCATTTCTGAAGCCATACAGATCATTATTTTCTTCTTATTCACATCATTCCAATCCCTTTTCTTTTTTTTTCTGCTGATAAAAGTGAAATTAGTTTGGTTTTCTAACAGAAGGAAAAGAGAAAAATTAAACGAAAGCAGAAGCTCGTCACATATTTTTTTTCCAGCAAATCAAAGCCATTTTTTTCAATTAAAAAATGTTTTGATGAAAAATTACAACTATTTTTCAGTGAAGTGGCTTTATAGCTTCCCTTAATCTTACAGAGACACCCACATAGAGGCTGCATTGTTTAACCAGCTGTAGCATCTCCTCTACAGTCCCACTCTGCAGAGCTCCTTGCTGAGCAGCGAAGATATTTATAGCCTGGATTCCCAGAAGGGAAATCTCGAAGGTGCCGCTAATTAGTTCTCCTAATGCACTGTTAATAAAAAGGGGAAACACATCTTATCTTGTGAATAACAGCTTTGCTGTTGTTTGCCCTAGGAAGTAGAATATCCCATGAGTGTTACTCCAGGAATGAATGCCTCTCCTCCCGGCGTTTCCCTTCAGCAGGAGGATCCGATGGCCATGTTTGTGAGGAGCAATGACCACGTCTGCCTGCACCCCAGAGTGAGAACTCCTTATTAGCCCTTTGCCCTACATCCGGGTCCTACAAGAGAAAATCCAAGGTTTGGTCTAGAAAGGAGCCCTGCTGCATGCAGGGTAGGTGCTCAGACAGACTCATGGACAGCTCTCAAGGGAGAGTTGCAATAAGTCCCACTGTGATTCCCCTTAGCCTGGACACTTGCACAGGTATTTGACCCAAGAAATTCATCACTGGAGTGAAATACTATCTTCATCTCCAATAGCAGATGACCTGTGACAGTCCCCCAGTAAGCAGAAGTACTTACACTTCCACTGAGAAATAACTAGCAAGCCACAGTCTCAATAAAATGTGTAGAAAACATCATCAAATAATCACAGCCTATGTGCTCAGGGATATTTCACTAAGTGGTTACCTGCTGGAGAAACAGTGAATAGGTAGTAAATAAATTCTTCTGGGCATAGGTAGAGGATGGATTACTATGGTTTTATTATCCTGATCCATAAAAACAGGAGCCTTTGCAAATTTTCCAGTTCCTGCACTAAACTATTTGAGTCCCCAACAGCCCCATTAAAACGCTCACCACAAATCAGCTTTGCTCACCACCTTCTCTCAGCCCCTTTCAGAATCAGTGGCTATTATCCAGTAGACCCCTGCCCCTGCAGGCACTCTGCATCTCACTCTGTAGGAGATGTTATGCCTCCTTGTTGCCAGGAAGGCAGTCATTAGTGGTCTGTCATGGCTCGAACAGCTACCATGCATTCATCTTTTTACATCAAGTACAAACTCACGTGGGTGAGCATCTGGACAAGTATGTTCACAAGAGCTATGGAATAAGGAGTGAAAATTTCAAAAGAAAGCAAGATACTTGCTAAACTCTTACAATCTTGCAATGCTATTGCTAAGTGTCATTAAAGATGGGTTTGAAAAGCTTACCTGTGCCTGCATCTACCAACGACCTTGTCCAAGTTAACTAGCTGTAAACTAACAGCACTGGAAGCCTGATAGAACACTCAAATTACAAACAGACAGGCAACAGTAATGGAAAAGTCTGTCTTCATGAAGGAAAAATATTTCAGAGGAAAAAAATTCATAATGCCATGAAAAAAATTGAGATTTTGATCTCATTTCCATGGTTTTCACCTGCCACAGTTTTACGAGGGGGGAGAAAGTTAGTTACACCACACAAATATAGCCTAAAGAATAATAACAATAATGATTTGTGATAAATTCAAGCCACATTCATGTTTGGCAGCTTTCTCATCATGCCAAGAATTTATCCAACGCCCCTTTTATTTATGATGAAACAAAAGTGACATAACACTTTGTCATGAAAGAATGCTGTAAATGATGCTTTTTTAATTATATACACTGTTGTTCTTGAAACAACTCTCCAGTAATTTATGTTTATAGTCCTACACATGCTGCAAAAGTGGATATAAAATGCAGCTGTGGTCAACGACCACGTGTTTGCAGTCTGATGCTAGCTCAACATTACGCCTGGAAGAAGAAAGAGGGAACACATACTCCAAGTGCTTTCCCCCATCCTCAAATCAAAGTTATTGAAGCACTGACCTACCAAAACCCAGATGTTTACAGTCAGTCAGTCTACAATAAAGGAGAACATCCTGGGAGCCAAAACTGAACACTGATGTGTCTCTCCAGCAGATGAAGAACAACAGCAGAAAATCCTGATTTCTATGGGAAATTTGGGGAATACTTGTACATTATATTGTCTTTCCAGTATCTCAGAGCACCACTGGGACTCTTAGCTACAGAGGGACCTTTAGGTTGCCTCAAGAGCCTGAGATAGCAATAACAGCAGCTGGGTCTGTCTCTACTCTCCATCTCCTGCTCATTTTTCCTAGCTCCTCAAATGTTGAAGCTAACATTCATGGACTTCTGAAAACTACTATTCTTCCATTTCTCTGTAGTCAGCATACACAAGAACACAGCCAATGATATGAGAGAATTTTCTGTTATTTGGGACCCTCAGAAAATATTTGAGTTTGCAGTGCTAATAAGAATGAATTCCACCTCTCCCTTCTCCTGGTCATCATCTCCAATCGAGCCACTGAGCTTTATTCACCACAAATGTAAATGTCAAAGCAACGAATTGTGGAGGCCTTCCAGGCTGGGCAATAAAGGTATCAAGGATGTGAAAATGCAGATATACAAGAGCTGTAAGATACCAGCACACCTTTCCACTGAGCTCAGCCAGTTCATGTAAATGAATCCATTGGAGCAGAGCCACCAGAGACATCAACTGCACAGTGTAGAAGCCAAAAAAGGATCAAGGCTACTGCAGGACTGTGTCCATTATTGTGTATAGCAACTGCAAGGTAAGATATTAAAGGAGATACATGGATAGGGGCATAAACAGAAGCTTATATGTTACTTCAGAGAACATGATGATAGGACCACTGAGAACTGTTTGTACTTACATAGGCTTAAAAGAGCATAAAATGCAAAGAAGATGATCGAAGAAGAAACAGGCTTATCCAAAAATGGACAAATATGTGTTCTGCTCTTTGTTTTAAGTGGTATTTAACATACAAATATTTTTCACTTCTTGGGTTTTTACCCTCCCCCCCACATTCTGCCTTCCACATTTATAAACTTAATACCTCACTTCTTCCTGAAATTCAAAATCTTGCTGGGTCCAGAAGTCTCCAGAGTTACAGGCTAAATGCAGTTCTGGTCACACACATTTGGGTTGAGGATCAGGGATGAATTGTCTGTGTTTCGCTAAACAAAGCATGCAGCCCATGAATGATGAACCTCTATCTTTTTCCTCTGGCTTTCTTTCAACACACAAGTTTGGTCCACTTCTTAAGATTTCTGACTTTCAAATAAAATCATCCTTTGAGTTCAGATGATTAGGAGAGCCAAAAGGCATTGTTTTAGTTTTTGCTACATTTAAAACCAGTTTGTTTTCCTTGAACCAGTCTGTCAAAGTCTTTTTGCAGTTCAGGCGTTATGTGAGAAACAGATTTGCCATTAAAATGCACAGTCGTGCCATCTGTATAAAAATGTATAGCACAGTAATGACATAGCCTTGCAAAATCATTAATAAAAAGAAAAAAACAGGAATGACTGACACTACTCAACTCAGGGAGGGGGGAGGATAGAGGGGAGAGACATTGACACCTTTGACTGACAAAGGGGGGAAGAGACAGCCCTGTGAAGAGAAACAGATTGATGCTTCTCCCAGATTCTTTGTCTTCCTGACAGAGAATGGGCAGCAGCACAGGCCACCTACTTACTGCGCTAACGCCTGCAGCACGTTAGGCCAAAAGCTTTGGTGAAGTTAGCTAAGAAAGATTCCCACTACATTTTCATTTATTTTGGGTATGCTTGCAAGGACTCGTTATTAAATGCCTTCTCAGAAATCCCATTTTACCAGAGCTGTTCCTGTGCTGACCGGCACAGGTGGGTGCCCCGTGTTGGGTCCCTCTGCAGCTCTCCCCAGCCAGGCTGTCACTGCCTCGTGCTGCTCACGGAGCCTTCCCCTGACAACACACCTGCCTGTAACACCCCTGATTTTGGACCTTTGTACAGTCTAGGCCAAACCCTGAAGGGCTGACAGCCCCCCCTGCTTCCCAACTGGATTTCTCTGCATATCCCTGCTTCTCCAGTCACCTGCTCACACCGCAGCTTTTTTGTTTAAGTGCTGGTGGGCACCCAGCTCTTTTCGTTCCCAGGCAGAGGCCACGTTATAATGGCAACATACTTCAGGTTGACCCCTACTGAGACTGTACCGTGAGCTGAGGGAACAAGCAGCAGCAGTAGTGCAGCGTTCCCTCAGTGGCCTGGCAAGGGAGCACTGGCTGCTGGCAGCCCTCACGTCACACCTATTAGAGAGGATTGAGGTTCAGGGTTGACGCGTGTTGGTCCCACCTCATTCCGACAAGCCAGCAGCATACTGTGATTCACAGAGGGAGACGTGCGAGTCTTCCAAAAATATGCCTGGAAGGAAAGAACTGATGAGGGCATCTGAAAAAGACGCACATATGGTTTTTTTGATGGCTAAATAGCAACCAGTTCTTTAGACTTTTCCTCAGGTCACACAGGTGAATGTTTTCCCTAGGCTGAAGCCTTCTAAAAATATCATGGAAAAGATTCATTTTTGGCTATGTTGAGTTTAACAAGTGTCCCTTAAGCTTTGTTTACCCATCATCTTGTCAATGTGGCATATGCAGCTCTTCGCTATCAACTACGTGCTCCACCCTTTGCGTCTGGCTGAGTGCTGAGAGCCGACTGCAGCCCACAGCCTCTGAACAGTCCTGGGGCACAGCCCAGGTCTCTTGACAAATCCAGGAACATGTGCTGAAATTGCAAAAGCATCAAAACAATAAAAGCCAGAAGAACATCTTTACAAGGTATTTGCTAGCATTCACCCCGGGGACTTCGCTATCATTTGAGAGAAAACATTGTAATTGTGGTAGAATTATAGATTACAGTTTTACTCGGACTTCCTAAAGTTAACCTCTGCCATTACAGACCTAAATTTGGAGCAGTCCATTGTGCCACTTGGAGGAAAGCCGCTACTTCAGCACTAGCAACTTCAGTTGTATAAAAAGAACTTTTTAAATGATGATTCGTGTTTCATAAGCATTGCACTATTTTTAGCAATATGAGAAAGTAAAGCATGCCTCCTTTTAAATCTGGCTTTTACTGCACCCTGTAATTTATGGTGATATAATAAGTAATTTGAAAATAAAGATTTAAGACAACATTTTAGCATTAGTGTTTTTAAGACAAAACAAACATTCAAAATAAAACCTAAACCACAGCAATGAAATCTATCATTAAATGCCTACTTTCTGCTAAATTTGTAGCTATGGCAGCCTAAATCTCAAACATTTGTTGTGACCTCTTGCAAACTAAAAATAATCATATTATTCATTGTGGTTCAAGACCAATATAGGGTATTATTTCATCCTGGCCATAAATATTCATGGAATTATATAGTGTATCTTTAAAAATTGTATTAATTACTCTCTGTTGAGTCCAAGTGACTGCTGGTTTTCAGAAAGAAATGTATATCACCTCACTGCATTTGCTTTATTTGAGAAGACTAGCACTTTTTAGGCTCATTTATGCATAATACATCAGATGTGACCTGTTTAATCAATGCCAAAGTTCTTCTGAATTAGTATATCTGTGCAAGTTTCAAACACAAAGGCTTTTGACTGTTCATGGAAAAATTCAGACACACTTTTTCTCTTGTTCACTGTGTAAAAGCTGCTACTGTACTGTGGTGCCAAAACTCAAAGTTAGACTGCAGTGAATAATACATGCCAAGCAGTTCAACCCAGTCCATTACATCTCTCAGACAGCATTTATGTCCCACCACACAGAACCTCACATATCCTCATTTATCACATAGTTGTTTTTCTGAGATAAGGAGAGTCCCCTCTGCATGGGAACCAGCCCTAGGTATGGACACAGGCACATGGCAGTTCTCCCTACCAACACACTTGACAAAACCCACTTCTCTGTCTCCGTTTCTATTTTCACCCAGCTTTAATGTCACTTAGGAATTGCATGACTTGGTCATTAAGAGAAGTGTTCTCTTACCTTGACTTAAAGGAAATAAAATGTCATATTGAAAAGTTTTCCAGAAACCACTAGATAAGGTCTCCAACTTGCTATGCATTTTCAAGGCCAAGCACCACAGACTGGTTGAACACCAGAGACCTTCTTCAAGCAAAAAAGGGAATTTGTAGGTTGTGAAGTTTATCAATTGTTTTTCTCCTGTGATTTCTGAAAAAGGTAACATTTAGAGAAGAAGAAATAGAAGGGATTTTGCCTTAAAATCTCCATATCTTTTGAGCTTCAAACTCAAATACCTAAATATTGCTCCTTTCATTCTTCAAATGCATCATGGACCTGTACTATGAACCATCCAAGTGCAGTACAAATCACGTCTGTAGCCATGCGTGAGCTACAACTTTAATTTGCATGCACATCTCATGGGGAGAAGAAGGTTTTTTCCTGTTAGAAAAACAAACTACTTGATTGTGAGAAGCAAGAGATAAGTGATCATGTACCTTAGACAGCAGCTAGAGTCTGATCTACCAACCAGATCCAAAACCAGCAAGCAAACTCAAATTTTAGAAGAGGCATACGAAACAGAAATGGCTATCTAAGCATTGATACAACCAAATTTTCCACAAGCAGAAGATCACTTTAGGCTCAAAATTAATATTTAGCCATTGAAATTCTTCTCTGAATTCGAGAACTTTCCAGGGCCCTTGTCAAACCCAGTCTGACAGGCCAGAGCACTTAGACCTAGAAAACTGGATTCAGACTTTTCTGGCTTAAGATCCTCAGTCCGCCTCTTGAGCAGCACATGTGAGCTCTACAGCAGAAAAGGCAAAGATTGACATTCTCTCTGGGTTTACACCCATACCAGCCTGCTGACTTCTGTGTGGCTTGGCAGGTGCAAACAAGAAGAGAGTTTATCTCTTGCTTTTTATTTCTTGAGTTCCCAAAGCTTTTTGTTGCTTTAGACCAAGAAAAAGATGCACATTTAAAGAAAGAAAAAAACATTAATAATTTTTGTTCTTTTCAATCGTTATATAAATGATTTATGTAAATCATAAGCTGAAACTTCAAAATTGATAGAATTGAAGATCTATAACTTTAGCTTTTTGTGTCATACAAAATAAAATTCCTACCAACTTGTAATGTTTTGTTCGATTCTTAAACATGTTTTTGACTTCAATATCACTGGCACTGAGTCTGGGTAATCTTTTCCTGGTAACAATTTTTCCATAACATAAATATGAATTTATGAGAATTGTGTGAGAATGGTATAAAAGGAGCAGTAGAAAAGACAGAGATAGAAAATCCATGTTAAGGTAAATTCATTCTCAAGAGCCAACGAGAGCTTCAAGTTTGTTCCCACTGACGCCAGGCTTGTGTTCTCTGTGGAAGAGCTGGATTCAGGGACGAGTAGATGCAAAAAATAATGCTACACACAGCCTGGCATGACTTACAGAGGTGACAGTGCTGGACATTGCCAGCCTGAACAAGCAGCCTCAATGGAGAGAGGGGCAGGAGCAGCAGCATTCCTCGCTGAGGTAGCTGCACAGAAGTTCACAGGTACCAGGCTGAAGTTAATGCAGTGGCAGGGAACCTGTCTTCCTCTTTTCCAGGTGTGTTAGCATTTACACATAAATGCTTAAGGTTTGGGAGGAAATAGTCAAGAACGCTCTGTTCCTGCTAGGCCTTTCCCATCCCTCTTCTTGAAATCTGTGGAACTCTTCATATTTATAGATGTTTTTTTCTTTAACTAAATAAAGCCTTTGGGGGAAAAAAAAAAAGCTTTTACAGAAAATGGTAATGAACTTCACCAAAATGTGGGTTTCATGGGGAAAATAAATGTTTCCTTTCATAAATCAAAAATCCTATTTAAGCTGTCATTGTAGTAGCACTTGTTAAACTGGGAGAAGATACAGAAAATTTTCAAACATATTGATATCATTTAAAAACAAACAGGGTGAACAGAAAGGGAACCAATTCACTTTTAACTTTCATTAAAAAAAACCCAACTTCAAAAACACTGTAGATGTTCATGAAAATAGATTTTCATTTACTATCAGCTCTAGAGGCTAAAACCATATACTTATTCCTTTTGAGTCTCACATAATCTACTAATCCATATTAAAAAAAAAAAAAAATGGCAAAATGCATTCGTAAACACAAGTGCCAATATGTACGTGTCTGAAAAAAGGTAGTCATTTAAGACTCTTAAGTATTCCCCAAAGAATGTTATTAAAAACTGTTGCAAGACAAATAATACTAGTAAACATCTTTATGATGAAATAATTGTGTGAAAGGCATGATCACATAAGAACATGGACCTACAGCCAAGGACAATTGCTTTACTATGCTTAAATAATTTATGAAACATGAGGTGTCAGTTTTATGTGGTTTAGCTAAGACTGGTGTGGATTTTTTAAAAAAATTATTCTTACAAGGCTAATGGATTTGATATATTTTGCCTCAGACTCCATTCCATAGCATATATTTTATAGAGAGGATGTGTGATGTCTTCAAGGCTGCTCGCTTTCCCCATGAATTGATGGATCAACAAACATCTCCATGTTGTGTAAGATACTGTTTTCTGGTTGAATTTAAGAAAATATTATTTGCTCAGAGCATGGTGAAGTTATGGGAGGAGGAGGAGTTACACTAGCCAAGGAATCCTTTTGTGACAATTCAAGAAAATAGACAATCATCAAACCAAAGTCTTGCCAGGCATGGAAGTTCACAGGTCATTGGTTCAGAGCCTACAGTGCACTTCAGGTCATCTCCTACACAGAATACGATGCAGAACAGGAGCATGCTCAAAACACAGAGTAGTTTGAAGGCTAGAAGAGACCTTTTCTACTTTTTTGGATCAAGCTCAGCCTAGGAACATAAGCCCTTGAACTAGTATTGTTTAATGGCTGAAACATGCCGTACTTGCCTTGGATGAGTCGGGAGACCCAAAGACAGGCCTTGTAATTTCTGCAAAATTCCTCATGCTGTGCTATTCTCAAGCCTCAGGGCTCTCTACTATAATTATGAAAGCTGAGCCACACACTCTACCAGGCTGCCAACCCTTCCACTGCCATGGCACAGATACTGGAAACCCTTGTGGTACCTGGTTCTGCTCTGAACTGTAAAGTAGGGCTGACTCCCTGTAAACCCAGGAGCAAGCAGGTGAGAGAACAATGTCTAGAAGATTCACTGTCAAGCATCCATCCAGACCTGATCTCTACATTCCCAAGCAGATCAGCACAGCTGACTTGCTTCCCCAAATGTATTTGGTATCTGCCAGGCGTGTGCATTGCCTGTGACTGTGCACGTCATTCACTCTGCAGCTGCCAATCCCACGGGGTACAGATCATGGCAACCACACAGAGAGGCTCAGGAGCCCATTTCCCAACCCAGCCTCACCTCTGAAGGAGGCCTCTTTCACGACCTAGCCACTCACTTCTCCTCTGGCATACATCACTCCTCCTCTCTTCCAGTGGCCTCTGGCTGCACTTGCTCCCCTACAACAGCCAAGGGACTGCATTGACTTGAATTAGACATGCAGGTAAATTCCTGCAGCAGACTCAGCAGACTCACCCAGCTAAATTTGCTGCAAGCTTCTCAGATCTCCCTATTTCAGCAGTGCCCTATTTCAGTTTTCAGCTGCTGGCTCAAAGGGAGCAGCAGAAGAAAGTGCAGGTCGTGTGATCTCATGTGAGAGGGCTGCAGAAAACATAAGCCTAAGTGAGCAGTAACCGGCACAGATTGCCTGCAAAGGGGACTGTGCCATGGCAGCAAGCTGCCCAGCAATCAGACTCCTCTCTATGGGGAAGCAATCTTTTCTGGGGGAAGAGAAATACACAGACTTGCAAGCCTGGCCATGCCCAAAGAAAAGCAGAGTCCTGCTAGCCCTAAGAAGCACTCCCTGCAAACTGTGGGGCACCTCCTACTTCTGCACCAGCAAAGCTCCATGTGGATATCAGAGCCAGTAAAAGTACTCCATCCTCGGATAGTCTTCTAAAACTGTAAATCACTTTTCTCTCTCAAAGTCATTTCAGAGCTATTGTGTAATACAGAGGGAGAAAAAAACCTCCTTTTCTTTTCCTAAAAAGAAGGCTTTCGCACCACCTACAACCCAGGATTAAACTTCAGAGGCAGTTACACAAAGAAAAGGATTTCTGTAAAGAAATCAATCAATCATTCGTCAAGTGTGGGTTCAGCACCTCTGAAAACCAGGCCGTTTCTCAGGTACATGAAGATATGAGATCTTTATTTAAACCACCCTCAAACTGTTTCACTCAAATCTCAGAAAACTGTGACCTAAATGCCTTTAAAGAGCTTAGATTTCAATACTAGCCTCTTTGGGGCTGAAACCACCGCTCTTCAGTATCTCCAGCTCACCTTTCCTTTCAAATTCCATGTGAAACAGGGAAAACCACTGCCCACAGACAAGCCAGACAGCTCTCACAGCATCAACTGCATCAGGGTCTACAGGCCTTAGTGTTACATATAGTCATCTGACAGGTTTGATATTAGAAGCTTTCAGAAATCTAAATACTCAGAAAATGGGCGTTTGACATATTGCCCCTCTGTCCTTCACTTGTGTTAACCTTCTCCTTTTTTACACACGGTAAAGCCCATTGTTATAATTAACTGTCTGTAACAAAGTGCTCCAAAGTAAAACTGGTATTTTTAAACTTTTAGGACATTTCGTTGTTTTATAGGCATGGTCAGAGCTCCTGAACAGTCAGACTCTGCTTTTATCAATATTTTGTTATTTTTTTATTGTATGTACACGAGTAGGTGGGACTGATCAATCGACACCTGCAGTACATTGTGAGTAACTGAAGATAACATCACCTTACCTGAATGACTTTAGTTCTTTGCAATAAAGATATTGAAACTCTTAAACACTTAATGGTACACTGAGGCAAACAGTCCATGGAAATAATTTTATGGTTTAGACCAAAGGATCAAATCGAAGCATTTCACCAATTTCAATACATGTTATTTAGAAGTCTCTGTCACACCAGATGGTTTCAAAGAAGGGAGAGGGCTATAAACCAAGAGCTGAAACTAGTGCTATTGGAGGCATTTCTGAAGTGCAGCTCCAGCTCCCACTTGAGGCAGGGTCAGGCCAGGCTTGAGCAGGGAAGCAGGAGCAAGCTCCCATGAGCATGGGGACAGTGCTCCATGGTGCCCTCCCAGCGGGCTGCCCTCATTCACCTTAGGGTGAGAAGGAATGGGCAGTCGGCTGCAAAAGCAGCTCTGGAAAACACCTGCAAGTCCCCTCCCAGTGGAAGCACAGCTCCTTCAGGTGGCTTTTCACCTCACTGCTCTCCCAGCAGCAGCCAACCCGTGTATGTGAATGGTGTCTCAAACCAGACACATGTGGAAAGCCACAGCAGCACTGCCCTGCCCGGAGCCTGTTGCTTGACTGGGGCTGCATCCAGGAGAGATGGCCTTTCAGCAGGTGCATGAGCTGCCCAACATCAGACAGGTCTGAGCAGATGGTGATGTGCTCTGCTTCATCTCTGTGCAGAAAAAACATTTTTATTATCAGGCATGGAGTGTTTAGAGTCTTAATATCTGCTGCTCTTTGCTCGGGGCTGCTGACAGAAGTATCACTGGAGGGTTGTGATTTACCACCTTTGTATTTATTTACATTTGTAAATGAAAGAAAAGTGGCAATTTGCCAGATTTGAAAATGCTTAATCAGATCTGATGGGCAGATTAATTAGTGCAGGTCACAGCACTAGTTGTCTTCCAAAAACATTACTTTTTTTTTTTTTTTTGTCAAGGTAAAGCAGGAGGAGGTCAATGCCATCAGCATGTTTTACATTGTGCTAGTTTAAGTCTTTGTGGGTTTATTTCATTTCCTCTGAGTAAATGAACTTTGCTTCTATTTCTACCATGACAGTAGACTCCAAATAAAATAGTGCAGGCACACACGAAGACAAAAATCTTTATCTCTCCCTTCCATCCATACTGCTCATAATAATCCTCTTTTCCCTTCCCCTCCTCCCTGCACCGTGGTTACTGCCCCTCCAGTATGGTCCTCGTGGTATCTTTCCATCTTTGAAAAAAGGTGGTTTGGACTATGGAGTATTTTCATTATATACACACACACACATTTATACAGACATTTATATATATATAAATAAATCTGTAAGTACAGGGAGATGGAGGCAGACACTGTATTTAGCTAAATGTTATAGCAGACTGAGCAATTATAAACTCAGTTGGATTATTCTTAATTTTCACCACCCTGACCGAAATTTGAATGCGGCCAATTATGTACAGACTGACAAACCAGAGAACATAGAGATTAATTTTTTATGGCTACAGAACCATTTGCACTCCATAACCTTGGGAGTGACACACTGCTGATAATCAGGGACACGCGTTGTTGTCATGCCACCATGGTAAACGTGAAAGGACCTTTTACATCTGTCATGCCACAGAAGGCAGGAGTGGCATATGGAGAGCCAAACCTCCCCAGGACACCACTGGGACCACATTACTTTTTGAACAAATGAGGAAAAAAGTATTTGCCCCTTTTTTCCTTTAGAAAAAGGAGTTAATTGGGACTTCAGAAAGCAAATGAGGGCACAACTAGTACGCAGATCATACACAGTCACAGCACCAGGGCTCTGGCACCTGCCCCATGGAATGTCCTCACCACTTACCCCTGGCATTGCAGAGGACAGGACTTGATCCTTGTCATCTCCCTAACACAGAGCACTGCCATAAACAAAACATTCCTTTACAACTTCTGGGAACTATTAGCAGACATAAGGCCCAAGACACCGCCACACAACCAACCAACAAAGATACTGTGAGGTGAGTGAATCCAGCAGTTTGCTATGAATATTTTCTAACTTTATCCATTCAGTTTTTTAAAACTAGGCTTATTATCCTTTTCTCTGGCACTCAGATTTATCACAGCATTAAGGGGAGAGGGAAACAGTCTCTAGCATTGTCCAGTATCCAGATACATGTGTCCGCACAGGATTTTGCAGGTAGCTGTGACCTGCACCCTCCACCCATTGCCCTGCAGTGAATAGCCTGGCAAGAGGCACCTGACTGCCCTGAGCAGAAAGGTTAGCTTACAAGAAGGAAAAACATTTGGGTATGGCCCAAAGCAATAGAGTTAAGCTCTTCAGGAAGTATATAAATGGATTGATTTTTTTTTTTCCTTCCTTTTTTTTTCTTTTATGTATCCTCACTCTGACACACACGTCCTGAGAAAAATGAAAAATCCCTTCCACAAAAAGAAAGACCACAGCTCTAGAGCCAAACCCCTATTCAATAAAACAAGCAGAGAATGTGTTTTTACATTTCCCTATTTACTCTGACTCATTTTATTAAGTAAGTTGAAGATGATAATTTTTATGCCCATTTATAACCACATTTCCAATGTACGTGGCACCCTGTAAATCCTACCAGTGCTGCACTCCACCCAGGGCTGTGCTCCAGCTTCCCATACATTCTGTGATAACATTAATGAGCCTCAGTACTGCCGCTGCAGGTCAGGCTATGCCAATGTTTCCACTCAAACCCTCTTCTGGATGGGTGTCCCAGAGCATGGATTTGAATTTAGCTGGGCTTAGCTTCACACAGTGGGACAAATTCACTTCCCTCCATATTATTAAAGGAAACAAACTCCTACAAAAACACATTGCCTGACTTTGATTAAGTGAAGATGAAGGAGTTGAGAGGAAGAAGCTCTAGCGCCTTTTGTTTGAACATATATTTGTCTTTAATTATCTCCAAGTATCCCACTGCAGTGGGACAGGTGGTTACAAGATGCTAACTTTTCTCCAGCAACATCCCTCATACATGCTCAGTTTCCCACTGCTTAAGCGGATGGAACAGTTTATTCCAGGGCCACCTCTCCTTTTTGCAACTGTAATTTATAACCACAAAACCTGCACCTGTAATTTTAAACCCACGTTTGAACTGTGGGCAAAAGTCAACTAACCCCTGTCATTGCCTTTGTGCGCAGCCAAGTCACAGAATAGGCAGCCACATCCTCTCAACAGAGGGAAAAATATTGCAGTTACAGCTGGCAAGATGTGCCCTGCCCCATACAAAGGAAAGCAAGTTCTCAGCTATTTTCAGTGACAGTGAAGCTTCTTAGTTCTCTGGTTAGGAGGGAAACCTTCCAAGAAGGGATGTAAGGACAGACTGCTGGCTCAAGCTGCTGGAATGCTCCAACAATAGTGAGGAGAGATTTAAGATGCTGCCTTTAATCAAAAGGGAGTGTTTAGGCTGCAGCTTAATGGTGACAATGTGAATGTCAACATTGTTAACAGTTTCACTGCTGATCTGATTAGCAAGAAAACCCAGTTAGTCCAGGGCTGTGTGCAATTTGAGTAGTTTCCCACCCCTTCACACCCACTCCATCACTTGAATCTAACTTAAAAGAACTGTTAACTTTTATATAAGCCAGATATTTCATAGGCTCATTCCTTCCCAGCAGCAGCTGTTATGTATTTATTTTCAAATAATAAAAAAAAATAGCTTAAGCAGTCACATCCATATTAAGTTTCTCTGGGCAGGGCCCATCTTTATGTTCTGAGCTTGTACAGGATCTAATTCAATCTGGAAAATAATAATAATAAGTAACAACCGTGTAAAATATTGCTGTAGCATGAACTGACACAATGGTCTAGTTCAGAGGAGCCTAAATACATTTCCAGTCCCAAACACTGGATTCTTACCACTGCATGAGAACACCCCATAGCTCCTTGTCACTATAACAGATCTGACTCCACAAGGCATACTCTTATGTGAAATTTTATTTGAAGAATGAATAATTCCATTCCTGGCACAATACTACCAGAGCAGGCTTCAGTCTACCAGAGGATGCTCTTTAGCTTTTCTAGGCCAAGCTGCCCATTATGAGATTCATCTTCCACTAACACATACCTGCATTTATATATAGCAACTCTCTAAATCAGCTATTGGGGTTATATTGCTGTGTTATCCAGTACAAACCTTGCACCTCAAAGATATCACTGTTCCAGAGTTTTAAAAGATGGGCCTCCGTTTCTCTCACAGCTGCAGGTTGCAGATATGATGGTCCCAGGTAGTTATGCACAAGGAGCAAATCCCCATTCTACATCACTGGCATCCCAAGAGCTCAGTGTACCCACAGAACTGGTACTGTACCAAACTCCGCTGTCAGGATAAGCTGGGCTTGCACTTGAGTAATAAATAATTTTTTGTGGCCCATATAAAATCTAACTAGCATTTTTATTTTGACCATTCTGAAATAAGGCGAGAACAGCCCTTCTGACTGACATTTTGCATAGGACAAACCATTTTTCTGCTTCAGGGTCCATGGTTTTGGTTTGCATTGTTCTATGATAGCAATTCCCACTGACTTCAGTGCAAATCATGCATGAAAACAGAATAATTAATCCCCAGAGGCAGTATTTTAAAAACTACATTTTATTTTGGAGACAATTCCTTGGTACAAGAAAATCACTGATGTCTGATCAACAAGTGCCTTAAATGCTTCAAGACATTGCACATACATACATATGTATGATAAATAAATTGAAAATGGAGAATGAAAGTACATGTTAGTACATATAAAAACCTTACAGGGATGTTACAAACTTCACTCCAGGAAGTATAGTGGAGATTGGCAAATACAGCCACCTATTCTCTATATAGCTATTGCAAGGGGCTCTCCAACATCTCCACCTGATGCTGATCACAAACTACTCTGCAACAAATGTAAAATCACATAGCAAAAGGACTAAATCTCCTAACTATAAAAAGTCCTAAGACAGAAAAAAAGAGTTGAAGAAGCTCTCTATGCAGGTACTGGATAAACTCTGCTCTATAGAGAGCAAAAAAAATGAAAATCTGACTTAGGTGAAAAACCCTGCCCTGGACCCAAACCAGCAATCGTTTTAGTTCTCTGAGCACTAACTGAACACAGGAGATACTGCTTGCAGGAGTACACAGAATCAGCAACTGAAGAGTTAAAATGGCAAATGAAGGGAAACCAGGTCTCCAAAAACTCTGGGCACATCCTGCTCCAACTCAGAACTGTAAAGCAGTACAGTCCTCATGCCAGGCAACAACTACATGATTAGTAATCGTGATCTCTCAGTCAATGAATATTGATTTTAAAGATTTATTAGCTTGATGTTCATTGGAGCTTTATTGCTTGATCCCATTGTGTCCTTAATTTTTTTTTGCCCTGAAGCAACCAGGCAAACCAATGATTTGTTACATTTACATGCTCCTGTGTCTCAAAAAATGTTTCTGAATTCTACACAGAAAAGATGGCAAGATTTTAAGCAGGGGAAGGGAAAGCCCCAAAGGAAGACAACCACAATACCTTCTCAACCACAAATCTAAGGGTAACCTTACAGCTGTAGGACTCTCACATGCAGTCTTCCATATACAGCTAATCTCCAAAGAAGTTTTCTGAAAACATTAGCAACTGGACAGACTTCTCCTAATAACTGTCTCAGAACTGAGAGCTTCATTCCAGACCCAAATGAGTAAAAAAGGTAACATCAGCCTTGCCAGGCTTCCAAATGGGGCAGCCACTCCCTGTCCATTGCTGTGGGAGGATGCCTCACTTTACCCTAGTCACAGGCTCAGTCATCCCTGTGCACAGCACACCGAGTATCTGAATACTCTTTGCCAGAGTGGGTGTGCCTTCTTAGTAAAGAGCAAAGGACACAGTCAAAAAGTTGTGGCTTCTCTAGAGCAGATTTGTCCTTTATTTTCTGTTGTTGCTAAGTTGCACTAGCAAGGCGGGCATTGCCTGAGTTGGGAACATCAACCCAAATCTCTGCTCAGCAGCTTCAAGGCTACCCCACTTCTTCCCACAATACTCTGCCCTACCCTGTCTCAAGGAAGCAAGTGGCATCCCTGCAAACATTCCTGGTCCTAGCTGCCACAGGCCCCAAAGCATTTCAAGGACAAGAGTTTGGGTAAAGTTTTCCCCAAAGGAGTCCTTCATAGAGGTACGATGTCCCTCAGTATTTCTGTCTTGGTGCCTATGCTGGGGTGAAGCAGCAGCTGCTGCAGTCCCACTCCCAGTACTCCCTTCAGCTCCTTTGGGCAACAGCTAAGCAGGTTGGGGGTGGGCTGCTTTCTGTAACAAATTCATAGCAGGAATTAGGTAACAGTCATCAATATGCCACAGTCATGAGATTTTCTTCATTACAGCCAACACCAACATCTGACAATCCAGACAGCTGAAGTGCTTGCTCTGGCCCACTAGCATCACACAGAACAGAATGATGAAGTGCAATTTAGCAAGGAAGGAGTCTTTGATGGCAAACACAGATTTACTTGTACAACTCAAAAAATTCATCCTACATCCTAAGAAAAACAGCTCATTTAGAAGGAACCTCTGTCTTCATAGAAAAAGCAAATTAATGCAGAAAAGGGCTGAGACTGTGCCAGGAGTTAGGCTTGGAGCCACCATAGACTCTCAAGCTTAGCATGAACCCCATGGCAGCAGGTACCTCATAGAAAAGAGTGCAGTGGAGACCTGAAATCAGGAAGGAAGACAAGGGCAGCTTCCACTGCTGTTAGAAAGTGCTTGTCCATTATCCATATTACACTAACCTGATACAGGATGTGAACTCAGGAAAACCTGCCTACCAAGCAACTCAGAACAAACTTACCACACTCCACATGCATGGGACATTAATTTAATAGGTAATAAACTACAGTAAATTAAATACATACTTTTCTTACTACCAGGTTTGCACTAAAGCATTACCCTCCCCATCACTATCAGCAGCAGGACATCTATCATTATTTAGCAGTAGCACAATCTACCTCAGTTAAAGGCAAACAAAAGCCAAAAGGTACATCTCATTTAATGGGAAGACTTACTGCTGTGGGAGGAATAGGGCACTTGATGTGTAGAAGTGATTAGGCTGCTAGTATGGTACCAGTGGAGATGGTAACAGCACTGATAGGCAGGTGCTGCTCCCATTGCCAATGGATGTTGTTTATGGAGTGGAGTTTCCTCCCAGGGAGCTCTGATAAAATGATTTTCCACTGGAAAATGGGATGAGAGTATTTGCTCATTTTAAATACACTGAATAGTCATTAAATGGCATGATTGTTTCTGGTGACCTAGACCAGACTGAAGCCAGTGTCCTGGAAACAAGCTGATCTGTGCTACTCGACCAACCTCAAGAAATATCAATTCTTCCTTAAAAAGAAACCACAAAATAAAGAGGAATTTAAATTACATATCAGCGAGAAATGGAAAGCGCAGCAATTCGGACATCAGATGGAACAAACCAATACAGACATCCAGGCTTTTCCAAATAGCTCTACAAATAAAATTATTTTTTTCCTGAGGTACATTGGTGATGAACTTGAGCATCCACTTATGTTCTGCCTTGTTTGACTGTGGTGTTCAACTGGACACCCAAATCTGCCCTGGGACTGCAGTGAACTTCCTCCATCATGCAATCTTCCAGGGGACCAGGTAGAAAATATACACAAACACACACTGAAACACTCACAGTGGTTCCGTGCATTGTAATGAAGATCAAGGACACCCTGATTATGGCAGCAAAGTGATACTGAACATCTGTTAATGCTGGAGAAGGTACTTCAAAGAATGAGGACAGCTGGACTTCACATGAAATGGAATCGCTAAGTGCTTGTGCGTGAGGCTGCAAGTAGGGCACGTGGGCTCCTGATATTTGGGCCAGAAAGGGACCCACCCTGCCATGGACAAGGTGACTCCACAGGGAGAATGGCACAAACCCTTCTCACATCAGGCCAACATCCCCCCCACAGCTGCTCTGCTCTACCCAGGGCAGCACTCCCTGGGGCATCAGCATCTGCCTGGGCAGTATTTAAATTTTCCCCATTCCTACTTTCTGCAATAGAAACTTGGTGTCCTCCCCTCTTCTTCCTCATTCATGAAAAATTGTTCAGCCTGGGGATCAGCTGCAGTTCTGTATTTGACACTGTATGTAGCTGGAAACTGAAATTCACACCTTCCTCTTCACCCTTCCAAGCCTGAAAAAATTTTGGATTTTCTTATAGGTTAAAAACTATTTTCACTTCAGCTTAGCACTAATGAAATCATTCATAACTATATTGCTAAATCCTTTTCTTTCAGAAATATAGGGGGAAAAAACCCAAAAACCCTAAGGCAGACCAGACCTCAACATTTACATTTCATGAAAAAATCCAATCTGATTTTGAAGTTTGGCTTTGTTGTCAGTCAGAAAATAAAATATAAAAATAAAAACAATTTCTGTGTCTAACATTGCTGTTGATAATGTTTTCAAAATATTTTGTCTCAAAAGTGGCAAAACAAATACCAAATTTTCAGTGTTTCCTGTAAAATAAATTTAAACTCTATGTGCTTTTATAAGTCAACCTTATTGTGAATGAACAGGTAGAGGAGGGGGGCTGTAAGACAAAAAACTAGTATGAGAAATCACAAAAAATACTGGAAACCAGACAAAATTACTCAAAATTTAACATCCCCATTTAACTCTAGTTTTTCTAGAAACTTTCTATCAAATATTTCTTCAAGTGACAATTTCACACAGAAATAAAATAGCTTTGTCAAAATCACTTTTTCGAGTTTTGTAAACAATTCTCTCAAAGCCTGTTATTTGAATACAGTCAAAACAAAATTGTTTCGTCAAACATAGTGGGAGATGGGAGGGGGGGAAATCAACATTTTTTCACCTCACAAATACTGAGAGTTTACGGGCTCTCACAAAATGTTTTGAAACTATGGAAAAATGTGGGCCACCTTTAGTTTAAACTCTAAAGTGTGCTGTTAGCCCATGCTATCATCCAGCTTTGACCCCAGCCATCCTCCCAAACACACCATGGAAGTGGAACACTGTACAACTGAGCTGGGTGCTCACAGCACTGCCGATCATCCCAGCTCTAGTGCTGTTTCTCGTGCTCAAAACCGTGCTGTTCTCTCTAAATCTTCCTCTTTTGTCTTCTTAAATATTCATCCTTGGGGGGAAAAAAATTCAACCGATCCTTACTCTGTGGAAGATGCAATGCTTTCTTATTTAAGCCTTTTTGGTTAAAACTGTAAGATCGTTTGTACACGACAGTTCTTTATACATTCAAACGAAAAAAAAAAAAAGTGAAGTGGACGTACGGTGGGAAGAAAAAAGAAAGAAAGAAAAGGAATTACGTTTACTGAAAAGAAGTCATCAGTAAGAAGCACGGAGCACTCGCACGTTTAAAGCAGGATGGAGTCAGATGCAAATAAACTGGCAAAGCTTATTCTGAAAAAGGGCAACCCCCAGCATGCTTGCTGAGGCTGTCAGTGCTCCCTGGCCTGTGCACTCCGGCACAGGTGGCAGCTTGGGCTGAGCGCTGGGGTTTGCCAGGAGGTTTTGGGGAGCCGCGCTGCCACCGGGGCCTCCCCGCGGCACGGCTACAGGGAGCGCTGCGAGCCGCGCCACCGAGCCTTTTGTCTGCTCGCTCGCCTTCCCGGCAACTGCGGCTGCCTCCTCATTCCAGCTCAGGAGCTTGAAGTGATTATAACTTCCTCTAGAAACTTAACTCTCTGACTTTCTGATTTTTAACACCCAAATGGAACACAAATTCATATTATAAGAGTAGCAGAGATTAAATAAGGCAGAATTCATTAATGTGCCAAAAATATGTGCCAATGTGTCTCCAACTAGTTAAAAGACAAATACACAGATTGATTTTTTTTTTCCTCCCAGTACATCCCACATTGCCTATTTCCTAAAACCTTCTGTCAAATGCATAATCGACTGCTATGCCTTCAAAAATAGCACTTTTTTATAATCATTCATCTAGATATTTGGGAGTAGATGTCACACTGTCTGTCATGCCCATGCAAGACTGGGACATGGAAAGCATGGGCATCTCTGCTGAGAACCTGGGCAGGCACCTTGTGCTGCCACACCCTGAGTGGGACAGGGCAGCAGGTGGGAAAAGCTGGCTGAGGTGACATGGCAGAAAAGGCAGCCTTGCACCACAGGCTATGCTGGCTGCAAAGCAGGCATCTGCAGCCTTAGGTTCCCCTCTTCTTAACGGGTGGGGAATCAACTCACACATGTCTTCTCAGGTCTTTGCACCTATAAGCAATCTCCCAGAAGCCCTGGAGAGTGGCAGGGCCAATACAAAGGAAAAATATCCCACCTAGAATTTCTTTCCCAGAGGAAAAACCAAGCAGAAGCAACTTTTCTTTATAGCTGCCAAAAGAGCATACTAACTTTCCTGCAGAATATTTTAACACACTATTTTGCAAATCCAGTCAGGTTGTCAGAACCAGAAAAGGTTTCACTGAACTGACAATCAGCACAGTACTATCTATTATATAGCCAGTAAAAGATTCCCATCTCTAAGGGGAAAAAAAAACCCAACAATTTTCAATTTTGCTGAGGGAAAAAATCAACCCACACTAGCCTGTTTTACTCACAAGTTTGGTAACAAAGAAATTCCCCTGTGCAAGGGGATCCATATGACAGCAAATCTAGAAAAGGATCTCCCAGTACTGTTTTTACAGTATTTGGCCAAGCTTATTCTTGTCCTCTCCTGGGGTACCACCTCTTCCCAAAACCACCACAGCAGGTCGTCGCTGAGATTGCAGACTCTGCTGCTGCCTAAGCTCAGAGGCAATTTCCTACTCGGCCCTGTTGCACAGCATCCCTCCTCTTTGTGACAAGAAGACTTGACTCCAGCTCTTCAGAGCAGACACATTTCTGAACTGCACATTTTTATGCAAAACTAGCAGAGTGGTGTTTAACAACGACCTAACAAAGCAGAAGGACCAGATATGCAGAGAGATAACCCCAAGTTAGGTGAGCAGGAAACTCCTCCCAGTACAGTAGCTAGCAACTAGCAGTGATTTTTCTCCTGTAGTGCTATAAGAATTTACTGTAGATTTTATACTGCTACCTTGGGGGAGCTGCTTATTGTATCTCATTTCCATTTTTACATTGAAAATGTGGATTGTAAAATTTACTGCATCATACCTGGCGTTTAAACTCACAGCCATTAGACTCTTACAACTCTACTAATGCCACTTTTATAGGTGTTGGCCACAGTCCTAGTTTACCATTTCATCAAAGAAATAGATGCAGCTCCCATAGTGACCAGGATTTGTGACTTAAATAAATGGGGCTTAGGAAATCTCCCAATGAGTTTTCTTCTCAAAAAAAGAACGGTTAACAGAAAGTTAACAGAAAGAGATTGTTCCAAAAACGATTGGTAGGAACAATGCTGCTGAAGTGTAAATTACAAGGTGGTAGGCAGTAGGAAGAAAATGGTTCCCACATGTTTTGAAGCAGCATCAAAGAAACACTTAGTGGAAAACAATAGACATAAGTTGAAGGACAGAAAGAAGAGCTCAGGATTTCTTGAATTTGGCTTGCTAACACAGAGAGCAACTCTATAGCATTGCAAGGAGGTTTTGCATGTCTATATTCAGATATGAGGGCAAAATAATCATGGCTCGGGGTCTGTTGCTCCTTTGGCACAGGCCAGGTTGGTTTGAACCCTTTCAGAGCTGTGTCAGGCTGAGCCAGCTGGGACCTGTCCACTTGGCTCACCTGCTGTTGCAGAAACATGAAAGAGGAGACCCACAAAAGAGGAGACCCACAACACCCTTGTTTGCTGGAGCTGGCTGCAGGGGCCACTGAAGGCCAGGCCTTGGGGTGCAGAGCACAACCAGCAAAAATGTCTTTTTTGGCAGCATTTTACTGTAAAAGGGGAGGTATGAAATGAAGTTCAGAGGCAGCCATGTCATCATGGCTCCGATGGTATTCTGGCTCTCTCCAGGTCCGGTCCACACCAAGCTTTCCCTGCAAATCTCTAATTCCTCCTCCATGAAGCACTAAGGTCCTTTCCATTCCCACAGAACTTCCTCTCTGTGCCCAGTGTCCCACTCAGTGATGGAAGAAGGGAACCTCTCCCAGCCTACTCATACTTGGAGGCATTTCTGTTCCTTTTTCTCTCCTAAGCAGCCTGCCATCAGTTAGGATTGAGTGCCTGGAACAGTGGGCAGGCAGTATTAATGAACCCTAAACTGCAAATCCTTATGATCTCTAGCAACAGTGAGAGGAAGATACTTGTTTCAAGGAGAATTTCTATAGCACAAAAAAAGAGCATATTTGAATCACCAAGTCAATATTTGATTTTTAAACTGGGTTTATAAACCAGAATAACCATAATAGCTTCCATAAAACATCAAAATAGATAGAAGGAAAAGGTATCAGATCCACCAGAGGAGATGAAAATGGCTCACAGGTTAGCTTTACAGGCAGGAAGAGCACTGAGGTACCAAGAGAAAATTAAACTTACTTGATTCTTAAACAAATGAATAGAGGAAGTAACACCATGAGCATATTCTTGAAAACCATATAGGCATATACTCTTACGTGATTCCATATGATTTTGCATGGCACTAAACTGCAAATGCTGTCACCAGAAAAGAGCAGAAGGTAATGCCACTCTAGACGCAACTCTCCTTGTCGCGTGAATAAAGGTGTGGACAATGCTGCTTGCAGCACCAAACCCCTGCCTAAGAGCAATGAAGGAGCCTGCAGGGTCCTGAAAAAAGAAACACAGAAAGGAAAAGTGCAAGTGTTTGGGCAGCACTGAAGCCCAAAGCATGGCTTCAGATCCAAATGCCACGTACAATGAGGCAGCTGTGGCTGAGCAGGGGCAGGGTGAGCCCAGCACGGCCACCACTCTCCAGGCAGCCAAATGTGGGCAAGCACACTCATTTCCTATTAGAGCTGCACCCACACAAAGTCTATTTATATTTTGCATCCAGGACCGCATTGCAAGCTGGATTTCAAAACCATGGACCTCTTTCCTCCCTCTCCTGTGCCCCTTTACCAGAGCAGGGCTTACCCAATCCTTTCATTTTTATTATCTCAAGTTGCTTTTGTTCTGCCCCACTCCTCCCTCCAGTTAAAAATAACAGTTTAAGCAAGGTTTATTTACATACAGTCTATGGCTTACTAAATCCCTTTTTCCTCGAGGTCCCTCAGTAAGGGGAGCAGGTTTAATGCCACTGGGACATGCTGCCTTCTGACCAAGGTCATAGGGGCTGTTGAATTTAATTGCTGGGCTGGTCCTTGAAAGTGCCCCAGTGGTGAGCGCATCTGCCCCAAAGAGGCAGCAAGTCTTTACTTGGAGCTGTAGCTGGTAAAGGGAAGGGCTATGGGTGGCCTGTCACCAGCAATTTGGCAACAAGGAGAGCATCATGCTCCCAGATTTACTTAGATCCATCTTAAGGTTGCTCTGAGTTCTTTTTATTTCTCTGTTCTTTCACCAGAAACATTGCAAAAGTCTTTTTGGTTTTACTTATCCTACTGCCCTTCTCTAGTTAATCCGTTTAATGGAAAATATTGCCATCCCCTAAAAAAACACCTCGTATTGTCATATATGCAAGTATGGACTCTGACCAGATCACTTCCTTAGACTTACCTGACATGTCAGCTGATTATTTAGACTCAGGGCTCCGAGTCTAGCTCCCTCCCATGGAAGGAACCCAGTAGCTTTTACAGAAGGATCAGCCTGTTGGGGTTGCATCTCCCTTTTCCCTTGCATTCAAGCAAGGGTGGGCAAAGAGTTCTTTTCCTTTTCTTCATTTCACAACAGAGGCCTCCATCCAATCCCTGGCACATCCACCTCCTTCCCAGTAAGGTTTTGGGCAGAAAGAGTAGAATCTCTCAACCTGGCCACCCTGGCCTGGGTTTGGGCAGTGTGTCATAGAGTTCTCCTAATTGAATCAGGCTGCCTCAAGCCAGCTGGAGAGCAGCAGCAGAGTAGGAAACCCCACTACAGACTGAGTTTCTCTAGACACCAAACACAGCACAAGCCTTTTGTCTCTCCTCAGAGCTGAAGCATTTTACCTTGCCTGTAGGCAAAAATGAAGGATAACACCACACAGCTATAGGAAGGAGTGATAAAAATGAATAAGCCATTGTTCCACCACTGTTACTTTCTCTGGAGCAGCACCAGTGCTAGAACAAAGATGAAAAACTGTCCAAGTTTTAAACAAAAGCCTGAGAAGAACTGGGACCAGCAGTCCAGGAGCAGCTGCCAATGGAGAAAAATGCTTGTCTTGGAGCTGAGAGCTGTGACCTTGCAGTTAAGGTGAGCTCATGATGGCACACGAAGCCACTGCTCCTCTGGACAGTGGGCAGCAGTGCCATCAGAGGCAAGCACAGATGTGAAGAAGTAGAGACACTCTGTGCTAAGCAGACACTTGAGCTTCAGAGAATGAGAGAGGTCTTTCTGCAAATCCCACATTGTCCATTGGGAATCCACTTTCAACAGCCAGCATGAGCAACTCATCTCTCTGTTCAAAGCCCTTCCTTCCGAAGGGTAAGAGTCACACAGCAGAAAGGCAGAGGGTCTCTGCCCCAGCAAAGGCTTCTCCTGGCCTGGCCCACCCATCCCAGCAGCAGGAGGCTTCAGCTCCTGCCCAGCCAGTGCAGGGAGCAGTAACCTTATTTCGGTGTACTCTGAAGTAGGTCCAGCCAGTTCCTCAATGATTATGTGGCTGCATTTCAATCCAGCTGCAAAGAAAATATTTCATGACAGAGGTAAAAAGGCATGTGATTACACTCAAGACTCCAGGACACTGCCAGATTCTTATTTCAAAAGTTAATAAACAGGCTTTTTAGTATCTTCTTTTTCTTTGAGAAAAGGAAGGCAGAAAGCAAAAGAACAAAGAATAGGAGGGATTTTTCTCTCACCAAAGCTGGCAACAGCAGTGAAACATTTCAACATTTTAACCTAAAGAAATTCCTGGTCTTCCCTCTCTCCTGCTGTGGGCAAAAAATACTTTAATAGGAAATAGTTGACTTTATGAAAAAATTGCAAAAAGACACAAGCATGTTGATACTGAGGTTGGTCCTGGCAGAAACTGTTGGTGTGATGTTTTATGGTGTTCCCAGCCTTTCTCCCTAACCTATATCTGCTATGTCTCCAAATCCCTACACTCTGTCCACTGATGTCTCTTCACCTGTGTAACCTTGGTGTTTTTTGCATTCTCTCATTCACTGCTGCTACCTCTTTCTTTGCAGACAGTAAAAGACCTTCTGGCTGAGGAAACACTTTTAACTGCAAAAGCTAAAGCTGTCCCCTGCCTGCAAAAGCAATTTGACAGATCTTGACCTTTCTTGTGCTGTCAAACTAGCATGCTCTGAGTATGGCAACAGTCCTGAGCTCCAGGAGCCAAAGATGCAGAAGTAGTTTCTACTTCTGATATGTGATGCTGGGGAGACTGACAGAACTACCCTTGTATTTCCATCCACCCTGACAAATTTCTTCTGCATTTGTTTTTCTACCTAGTTGGTGTTTTTGTTGGTTTGCTTTGGGTTTGGTTGGGTGGATATTTTTTGTTGTCACCGTTTTTGTTGAGGGGTTGTGGGGTTTTTTGGTTGAGTTTGTTTGTTTGTGCTTTCCCCAAAAACCCTAGTGTACTTCTCCTGATTGGTGCAGGAAAACAAGCCCCTGCCATGGCTGAATCTCTAGGCACAGGGGAACTGTCAAACAGACTCATTCATAAGCCCTGAGTCGTTCACTAAGTGAGCCATTAAGAGGTCAGCGAAGGTGCTGGAATGTGTGTTTAAGGCAAATGGCTTGGCACGCGAATGCCTCTCACCTCTGTACACCAGGCAGCTCAGAGAATTTCCCTCCAGCAACTCCTGGCAGCACAGGGTGCTCATTAGCCAGGGAAAACAGAGAAGGGCATCCCTCACACGGGAAAGCTTCTCCAGGTGCCGTTGCTGGCCCAGGGAAGAGGTAGTGCCCCATCCCCAAGGGCAGAGTAATAGGAGCTTACTAAGGAAGCTGAGGAATCCAGGACTAGAGTGGGAAGCAGGCAGCCAGGAGAAGCTGAGATACAGGAAGTTCTTTCAAGAACAGCTATTGGAAACTTCCATGAGCTATAAAACAGGCAGAATTTTTGCTAAACATCTTGGCTAAAAGCTACTATATTCTAGAAGTGTTTCTGAGAAGGACAAGGAAATTTTTTTTATAGTTAATCCAGGCACTCCGAACACAGGAGAAATTAATGACCCAGTAGTACTGTCAGTCAGAGAGATGAGCATAAGTTCTCAGACCTTACCAGCAGTTCATCTTCCTTCTCCTGAGTATAAACAGTCCCTTTGCATTACATCACGTGAACGGAGTCCATGCTGTACTCTTGGCTGTAAGTAGTTATCTGTGATGGTTTGTAACAAGGGTCACTAACAGAGTCCCTGGGATTTTTTTCTATGCAACTCAATTTACAAGCAGAGCTTCTATTTGTGAGTCATCTGAAGTTTCAGTATTACACAGATGTGTTTGCCAAATAGTTTAAGGAAAGAATCTTTGACCCACGGGATACCATCTGATGGTGATAACTCTTGATGTGAAGTGTCTTAGAGCAGCCACATGGCACTGATGGCTTCTGCTGGCACATCTGAATGCTTCCTGCTCTATCTGGGCTGCAGAGACAGTTTGGGGACCTTTTTTTTTTTAAAGACATAAGTAAGAATTCACCTATTGTAAATGATGAAATTGCACCAGTGCTATCTATTTGTCTGAAGTCATAAACAGGTTGGAGGATTTCTGCATTTTTTGAGTTGCTGTTCAAAACACTGCAATCCTTACAAAACCCAAAAAACCCTATAAACAAACCAGAAATTGAATTCTAGCTGTTGGAGTAGGTTTTTTTAATTCAACCTAAGCTCCTTCAGAAATTCATAATCTTATGGAAAGACAAATTATATTTTTACCTATATACAGGTGTGTGTGTGTAGACATGCACACTACTATAAAGCACACCAACGTGAGCAACATGCTGGGGGTCTTGTGTAATGGAATATCCTATTTTTAAAAAAAATTATAGTTGACAAATCCCTAACTGAATAAAAATCAAATCCAGCAGGAGGGAATTCTATACTAGATCTCATTTTGACAGATAAAGAAGAACTGATCACCAAACTAAAAATTAGTGGTAGCTTATATACGGGTGATTGTGACTTGATTGCATATATATGCAAACAGAATAAAGTCCAAACTAGTAAGTTATACACATGGCAGTTTAAGAAGACAATTTCACAAAGCTGAAAACAATTATGAACCAAATCAGTTAGGAAAATGAATTTAAATAGAAAAACATGAATGATAACTGGGAGCTGCTTAAGAACGTATTACTAGATGCCCAAAAGCCACAATCAACAAAAAAGGCCATATTGGATAGAAACTCAACCTGGCTCAGGGGAAGTCAGAGCAACCAGAATAAATGAAACACCAAAATAGAAATGTACAAAGAAGTAGTAAGCAATAAATAAAAAACCTAAGAATTATAGAAAAATTAAAAGTACACAAGAGACTAGACAAGGAGGACAATAGAGAATTCTAGGTGTATTGCAAAAGAACTCATTAACTAACATTAACATCATCACTATTTGTCAAAATTACTCAGAAAATATTTAACTGGCAAATACATATTTAGATTCTATACAAAGGGGACAAAAGTCAAGCAGCTGCAAAGGTTACATTTTTTAAACCAAGTTAATGTCAAAAATTGTCACTCATGAATTTTCAACATAAAGATTGAGGCGCTCTGAAAAACTAAAGCTGATTTTCAGGACCTTTTTGGATATAGGGACAGAACCAAGTCACTTAAACGAAACTAATGTTAAGACAATGCTTCAGGAAGAGAAATGGAATGGCCCAAGCAGATACTAACTAACAGAAAAAGAATCAAAGAATCATCCCAGGTAGAATAATGGAAGAGCAGATGCAGGATTCAATCAATTAAAAATTAAGGGAAGGTAATATAACTAATACTGAGCAGCAAAGGTTTATGGAAAACAGAGCTCCTCAAACTAATTTGACATCTTTTCTCTAAATAAAATTACTGATGCCAATAAATGTAATAGTACTGAGGTAATAGATATCTATTTCTATGAAGACAGTGGACTGCATGACATTTTGATTAAGATACCAGCACAACACACAAAAAAAGAGTCAGCTTAGCACATATTAATGCTTTAAGAATGATGAGCTGACAAATCACAATATATGGAAAGGAAGATCTCACTGAGCAGATGAGGCTCTAATGGCTTTCAACCCTACACTCTGCTTTTCAGTGGTCTGGTAGAAAACCTGTCATTAGTGATAAAGGACATTGATGATACAAGTGAAAGAGTAGTAAATAAGGGAAATAAGGGAAAGGCTAACCTGGATTGGTTTGTAAATGGGATGCAAACACCAACAAACAAGTGAGTTGTACTTCCTGGGCATAGGGAGAAGGCTACCTTTGACTCTAAGAGATAATTACAGCATCTTGGTGGACGCTCACCTGTACAGGAACTCTCTCAGTGAGGATGCAGACAGAAGAATGAACATTCTCCTCTATTCAGAAGCAGGGGCATCACCAGGAGAAGTAGGAACCCTAAGGTACCCACTACTTTGGACCAGCTGTAACTGCTGCTGGCTTGCTGTGTGCTATCTGGTGTCCTGACTGAAGGTACTGAAGAACTAAACAGCTTTGTAGGAGAATTATAAAAATAAGCAAAAAGATTTGGAAAGTGCAAAATAGAAACAAAGTACTAATTGATGCAGTTAGTTAACAGCAGACAGCATGGAATTAAGCAGGGAACAGTGATGTGACTGTTTCTTGACAGTCTACTCCTCAAAGATCAGCTTTAATTCAAACTGGAATTAATTCAGAGCAAATCACAGTAGATCACAGTAAGCATGTCTTCATACTGAAATAGAGTAGCGAGCATACCAAGAGGTCAGTTGGGATTTGATAACTCCCACGAGATTATAGTTTGTGTGTCTACAAAGCAGAGCAGAGTATGCCATGTGCATTCACACATGTTCAGACGCTGAAGGCATCTTCCTCTCAAGCTACTGGTTTAGGGCTGTTCTTTCTTGTGTGCAGTGTCATGTGAGCACATCCTTCCCGCAGGGATGGGCAGTCTCAGCAGCATAGACGTAAGGCAAGATGGGTGTGCCCCTTCACCAAAGCTTCTTGTTCTGAAGGGGCAGGGGACAGACCATGAGGAATTGCCTTTTTGTCAAGGGTCCAGCTGGGGATTCTAGCTCTGACTGTATCCCATCATGTGTGGTTTTATTGCATGTAGATTACAATTCTGTTGATAACACGGGGGTTGCAGTCCTATGCATTCCATGCTGAATGAGCCAAACTCAGTTTGGGAGTGCTCCAGAGAACCTGAAGTTGTATCAGACTGTCACAGCTTACTTTAAAGCTGCCAATACCATGAAAGTATTCCTGATAGCTTTGCAGTTAGTTAGGCTTTATTTAAAATATTAACTAGTGTCTTCACATTCAGAGTCTGACTTGGCTTTGCTCAACATCAGAAACAGAGGCATCAATCTCCTAAGCATCCCTGCCTTAGTAGCATTAATACTGTGTTTGAAGCGAGGTTGAAACTAAGGCCTCCTACCTGTCCAAGCTGTAGGTGAGCCATTGGAGAGGGTGGATAATGCCTGTGTCCTGGACCAAGTCCCCTCTCAGGAAACAGTCTCTAATATCCAAGGTCATACAAGATACAACTGAGTGTAAGTTGCAAACCACCACTTATGGCTGCACAGCTGGGGCATTTGCAAGTATTTAACACTTTACTTTCTGAATTGAAAAGGAGGTGCTTAAAAGGAACCAGCAGAAAACAAATACCTATTCCCCTACACCTTAAACACAGAATATAGGCTCAGCATGAGTGGCACAGTGACTAAGATCTAGCTGTAACACATATACACACACACTGCACTTCCTGTGATTTATATATATATATATATAAATATATATATATATATTACACATTATCCAATTATGTTTTACTTTGAATAGGCAAACTTCTGGTCCAGTTTGATTTCTTGCAAGTTCAGATGCAAAGAGGAACAGAACTCTGCCTGGGCTGCACTCATCATTAAAACTCGGAGAAAAAGAGAAGACCATTAGAAAAATTCTCTTGTTTATTCATACTCTCCTCCCTGGGGATCAGAGGCAGGAGTTTATGCAGACAGTTTTTCCTCTTCTACTAGAAAATTAGATGGTTTTAATTTAATAACCCTTGTTGCATTCAGAGGCAGGTACAAATCTAGCAACGGCAGTGTTAATACCTAAGTAGGTCAGTCTTCTGTGTGGTCCTTGAGGGTTTCATCACAGGACTAGTCCATTGATATTAATGGGAGGTACTCCTCCCCAGTCCCCACACACCACAATGACAATTCAGCTCAGCATGGTAATTAATGCTGCTTCTGAAATGGCTTTGAGTCAAATGATTCTTCCTTTCCCAATGCTCAGAAAACATACTTGTGGGACAAAGGGGCAAAAGCACAGACCTAAGAAGAGCAGAGCACACTCACCCCAAAAATATTTCTTTGCCTAATGAAATAGATGTATGTTGATCCCCTGTGGATATAGCAATGCAGAGAAGCACACAGGCAGATGCCTGGTGACCTGGCCAGATAAAAGCCAGCCCTGACTGGAAGCTGACCAGCCCTCCTAAGAAAGTGTCACAGGGTGCAGAAGCACCCAGGGCACACAAAACAGAGGTGAGCCCTATCCAGCCAGCTCCAGCTCAGCACCAGGGCAGGTGTTTGCACACCTCTGCACAGACATTTGTACCAGCTGCTCAGTGTCATTAAGTGAGTTGCACACTCCAAATTCACATTCCCGCAACCCTCACTTTTTATTCTTGCTCAAACAAGTTACTTGCTAGTACAAATGACAAAGATCTCACTGCAGGCCATAACTGACTCTGCAATCATGATTACCTTTCAATGACTCCATGTAAAAGGCAAATCTCTTGAAAAAATGGTATTTCACTTTATATGGTAAGTATTTTCACTTTGCCACCCTCATTTTACAACATATTGCTACAGACCTACACCGAAGCATTCAAAAACAACATTTAATCCATCTTAATAAAATACTATCTAAATTACATAATTCTTTTTAAAATATAAGCACACATTCTTCAGTACCAAACCTTAGCACTGATTCTTCAATTTCCTACTTTGTATAAAATGCATTATCTGGGATAAAACTTTGGCATAATTCCTATTAAAGATCGCAGTGTTTCTTCCTGAGTATGAAATAAAATCTTAATATCAATCTTTCTAATATTTTCTACAATAAGAAATTATAAAGTAGAGAACAGTCACTGGGATTATGAAAGCCATGACTGAAAGTCCTTAGGAAGGATTGATCCAGAAAAGGTCTTGATCCAAGAAACAGTTTTAATCACTTTGCAAAATCTCAACGACTGAGACACGCTTTATTGACCTTAACATTGCCACCATCTTGTCAAAATATTTTCAAACTGGATCAAGCTGGAGCGTGCTATTTCACAACGATACCATGTATTTCTTTCCTCCAAAGGAATACAGCAAACTGTAGAGTATCTCTGAGACAAGCAAATCTTCTGACCTTTTTTTCTTTCAGAATTCCTATCTTAGTGACCCAGGAATAAATGTATTTTTGAAATGTCAAATTTGTTTCCATGGTAACATGAAATGTCACTCCTGGAGAAGATGTTGAATACAAATGTGAAGAGTTGAAGGCTATTTAACATATTTCCAGTTGTACCTATTCAGCAGTGGTTGTTATACTTTAAAACTCAATAAAGAAATTAAAATATATTTATCAAAAGTTGATCTCTGGCAAAGTGACTTTTACACCTCACATTATTGCTGCAACAACACTCACTAAGGAGAAGGCTCTTTAAGTACTTGTCTGCTGGTGGAACATGGAAACATTTTCTATTATGTTGATAGTCATTGCCAAGTTCTGTCTTCTGATTTCCCAAGGAAAAGAAGATGTTTCATTTACCATTTCTACCCAGATCTCCATGAATAGACTGTGGGAGGGGGGAAGTAAAGAAAGAAAAATATTATGAGGGTAGCTAAAGGGGAGAGATGGCTTTTATGAATACATAGGAAATGACTTACTCATAGTGCAACCAATTCATACATATTACACATAGTAGGCATAGAGTGCCTCTATACATGCACAATGAGACATAAACCAAACTACTCATGGATTAAAAGGTTTCTAGCAGATTTTGGAATTTACTTCCTCTGCAACACAAAGGTGTCCCTTCAGACTCTATCTCTGACCTCAGCAGTGAAGGCCAAAGGGACAGAGAAGGGCTGCTCATGAAGGCAGAACGATTTTGATGCTGCCCACTGGAGAGGTGGCCCCAACACCTCTGCTCAAGTCTGACTGAGCCTGAGCCCATGCCAAGGACAGCAAGAGAAGGCCTGCAGTGGGAAGGGAGCTCCTGGCACTACCAGAGAGTCCTTCCCTGCCTACGACTGACTATGGAGAAAACAAGCCCCTGGGAAGAAGGAGCGCTAGCTCTTTCTACTGAAAGAGGTGCCTCTGCATCACAGCTCTCAGGGCTGTTCTAAACGGTAAAAAACAAGATAAATTGCTCCCCAAAGTTCATAAATAATATATGAACAATTAAGTTTCTTTTTATGGATGCATCATAAAATATGAATCCATTTTTATTTTCATAAATTTTACAATTTACAAGTTGTTGTTGTTTATGTTTTATGTTAACAAGGTATCCAAAGCTGACAACTTTGGTTTCAGGTAAAAAAAACAATCAACTTTAAAAAAAATTGAGAAAGAAAATGAGTAGAACTTCCCACTTGCAGTCTCAAATATCATAAGAGTCTTACTGTTACTTCTTAAAAACAAAGGAGAGAACCAGTTCTCTCTGCTAAAAAAAGAATTTTCAAATATCAGTTCAGTTTTATTTCATGAGCGTTATTACAGACTAATTGCATTCATGGTGTCCATCCTGATAGGCACTTATGCCAGGTACATGGTGTGCTATTTGAATAAATCCACTGTGTAACTAATAAAAAAAAAAAGATAAAAACAACTACAATTGCAAATAAACAGTAGAGACGACTAGTTTAAAGAACTAGGCTTTGCTTGCATTCCTACAAGTTCCTAGGTAGTTAGGCAGGAAGTTTGGGTAAGTTTTCCCTTCAGAGGTAGAAACTCTGAAGGGAAAACTTAGGAACAATTAGTTTCATTACATAAAGGGCTAGGCATACAGAAGTATAAATGCTGAACATACACAAATCCCCTGTATAGCACAGGTAGAATCACAAGCTGCTGAGCAAAATTGTTACAGCATTTCACTTTGGGCTTGTCCTTCATTCTCCCCCACAGGTTAAGTTTGTATTCAGGCCATTCTGAAAAAGAAGCAAAGGAACCAAACAGGGATACGAAATTAAGCAAATGAAGGCGTTGGAAGTAAGAGGAATATCCTAGAAATGCCACAGGGATAAAGGAATCAGAGGATATTGCTGGAAGATAACCATGGGTATTTCTGTAGGGTTTCGGAAACCAAATTTGTTTGATGTGATGTGGGTACTGCAGAGCTACAATTCATAGACCAGGTTTACATACACCAGAACACTTGGAGAACTGCCATTCAAAACAGTGGGGAAAGGGGGCACTTGCCAGAGAAAAAAGGCAAAAGAGAGAAGTTATGAAAATGCTGTGCAAGACCAGTTGTAGGTGGTCAGTTTGGGTGGACCCTTTATCCAAACACTGATCTCATCATACATGACCATTTAAAAGAATTTGATTTCCAAAACCTGGTTATTTTGTTGTTGTTCTGTATCTCCAAAATGTTAAAATTTCACAGATGCTAGGCCACTTTTGCTAGTGAGGAAATGGAGGAAGAAAATCCTGTGCATTAGAGTAAGATAACAGATGCCAGGCATCCCAACAGAACATACTCGGGGTCACTTTGACTGTTCCAGCATGAGTTAAAATTAATGTCCCAAGAAATTTTTCTTAGTTAACTTAGTTACATAGCTCCAAATTTTGCCTCTTGGTTCAATTTAGGTAGTTCTGCATTATGGTGTGGATGCAGCAGTGACAACAGCAAGAAATCTCCAAAGGCATTAATGCAATCCCCATCACAGCAGAAATACTGTTTCAGCACCATGCATCTTGATGACTGATTTCCTCTGAGCTTCACTGACCAGTGTCATTAAACAACAAAAATAGACTGTGGAAGTAAGACGAAGCCAGGGGAAACAGTTCATTAAAAAGTAAAAGCATGTTCTGTCATACACATACTTGCACACCGTCAAAGCAGCCAGCTGTCTCAGAACAGACTAATTTTTCTAAATGCAATAAAAGGGGCACACTATATTTTACAGCAATAAAAAGTAACAAAGGTATGACTGAAGCAGTCTCTGTTTTCTAGAAATCCATGTCAACAATGGCAACACAGACCTGTGGAGGATCAGAAGACTCTCATCTACAAGGATTTAGGTGAGCAGTTTTGAGCTTGAGGGAAAATTCATTACACTTTCCTGAAGTCACCACACTGGTACCAGCCAGCCTCCCTGGGTGGTCATCAAAACTGGAGGCAGCCTGGCTTCTCTAAGAGAAGCTGGTAGCAAAAAGGAAACTCTTCACTGTGTTGGTATCTCAGCTGCAAAAGTTAATTTTGACACCAAAGTTATACCTTACAAATGCCTTCGCACAAGTCAAGCCTTTCACCTTCTAAGCCAGTCTGTGTGGGTACCTGAAGGGAGTATGGGTTGTATCATATTTTAAGCCTTCCTAAGCCAAGAGACATAACCCAGAACAAACTCTCTGCTAGTCTGACATATATTGGGTTTAATAGCCCCACAGTGATTTCCATGAGCTGCAGATTACATGGCAGCGCAGCCATCACTGGGAGGTACCTGTACCCTTTTAGAGAATTACCAGGAGAAGCAGCTCTGTTTTATGGACAGCCAGTTTTACTTGCCAAACTGCAGTGTTGTACATCTACTTCATTTAGATTAGTAAGTTTGGTCCCAATTTATGACTCTCAGCAGAGTCCCTGAGGATCAAACTTACTGGCTGGAGGGAAGGCGTGTTTACTGTGACAGCCTGGTAGAGCTTGCACGGCTGCTGCGAGGGACACATTGCCCAGGGCTCTCAGCCTGGCACCTCTAGCAAGCACTGCAAGGAAGTTACCATCACATGAGGCAAACATCATTTCAGAACTTCCAGAAACCACAAACAGTACTCCTTTATTTACTTATATTTAGAAAACCACCCAGTCAAACTCTTCCCTAACTTGCATCTGTGCAGGCAGACTGCAGTCAGCGTTGCACAGGGTGAAAATCAGGTCAGAGCCTGGCCTAAAGCCTTGCTGGGGAGCGGGTGGCAGGTGACATCTTCACTGCTCAGAGGCACTTGGCAGAAAAGACTAATTCTACCCCCAATCACAGTATCACCTACTTCCTTCTTACAAATCTGTGAGAAGTCTTCCACTTCACTCACAGCATATTTACTTCACAAACCTATTTTAAAGAGGGGTTACTGATGTTCTTGTTTAATTTGCCCTTGTTTTTCTCTCTTGCACAGGCCAGGACCTCAGATAAAAATGACTTGAGCCTTAGTAAGTAATATCCTGGTGCACTTTGTGAATTAATAAAAACAAGATCATTCAATAAATGCCACTCGATTTTGTTAAACTCCTTACACATGTCAAAATGCCATTTAATCCTTTAGCAAGAGAAGTGACTCCAAAATAAGGATCCAAGTGCAATGAGCACACTGTTTTAAAATAAAAAGAATTAAAAGAAAGATAAATTCCTTAAAAAAAAAACCAACAGCTATCCTAAGAGGAGAAAATCTCAAGCAAACAAGAAAGTTTAAGCCAACTCTAATATGTAGAAACCTAATATCCCCAAACTGAAAATAACTCCAAAATCCAATAATATAAAAATGCTTTATAAGATTTTCCTTTTAAGTTGTGGGGGCTTCCAAAAGGTTCTGCAATGCAGAACCAATGAAATAACACACACAGACGTGCCTTTGCTTTGTGAGCCTTCGCTCCAAGTGACAGCTTCCACTGTAAACTTTTGTTTAGAAACAACAGATAATATGATAAGGCTGTTCCAAAGGAGGTTATGAAAAAGACATTGAGCAATTGCTCTCCAACAATATTAGGACTAGCATAGAAAGAAATTGCTTTGATTCACATCAAATGTCACTTTGATTATGATTAGGAAGAAAAAAAATAGAACGGTAGCTTGGTAGTTGAATCTCTATGGGAGGTTAGGGGATCTTTTTCTTCGGAGGTTGTTTAACAAAAAGACAACTTCCTTCAAAAGTGGGCTAGAGATTCTTGGCATGGACTCAGAGCAGGTGCAGTAATATACATTTCCTTAAAACTGGGCGATTCTTGCAGCTTTTATCTGAGGAACGCTAGTGCATTCTGTCTTGGGAAATCCAGTGAAACTTGTTTACCCCAGCTGCAGGCTTTTCAGTAATTTCTGCAGCTATCTGCAGGTCCCACGGGAACACCACTTACACACACACACTTCTCCCCATTCATGTCCATGCTTCCCCATTACCATACTGCTATCTCAGTCTCAATTTAATTATTAATTCTGTCATTTCCCAGCTTTGAAGCCCTTCTTTTTTCCGACCCTAACACTTCCCTACCAGATTTACAGAGCGTAAATGTCATTTGCAGTCACTCGTAACTTTACGATACATTCTGAATCCGACACCTACTAGATGACTCCCTGCCAAAAGGCAATATTTTTGTATGCAATGTGATCAAAAAAACATTCAGCTATATAAATATATACATCCACAAGGCTTTTTTTAAGCAGCTCAGTGTGGAAAAATGGAATTTGGCAAGAAAAGAGTCTTCAAACAAGAAGAACAGCCTCTGTGCGTTTGTGGTAAAAACTGGGTTTGATTTGATCCAGTTCTAAATGTTTTAATATCACACGTCGGGCATGCAGCGTTCACACTGTGCCATTTTGAAGTAATTTTCAGAGTCCTACCAAGCGAGGGCTGCTGCACAGCACATGCCTTAGCTGTGCAGTGAACACACATCTTTCTCCCCATGAGCAATACTGAAGGCAGAAGTCTTTTTCTCCAGTGCACACTGCAAACTGTGCCGCTGAAAACTTCATGCTCTCAGCAAAGGAAGAGGTTTTGGCATGTGTCTCCCAGAATTCAAGGACAACAGTTGAAGTGGGAGGAGAAACAAAGATGTGAGAAAGACCAAGAGTTGCTTCATGATTATTTTTTAAATTTGGAGGAAGGTTGAGATGTGCCTTTGTCTGAAAGTTTCTCTTATGGAGGACACTGTAATTACCAATTTACAGCCCAGGAAGATACAGATGCTGCCTATAGAAAAACGTATCTGAAGATTCAACCCCAGGGCCACCATTTACCCATATGGAGCAGAAGCAACTTAAGCACTCCCTACCTCTGTGGGTGGCATGGGCCACACATGAGTGGTTTCCCAGGCACAAGGGCCTCTGCCTGACACTGCAGCCCTTTCCTTGGCCCTGCAGAAGGAGGTGGACAACTCCCTGGGAGCATTTCTCATAAGATCCAGTCACTCTCCTTTGGGCAGCAGCACCTTCCATTCCCATATAACCTGTTACTCATGGTACCTCTGTGTCCAGTATCAAAGCTTACCAGCCAGCTCTGAGCCTAAACACCACACTGTTTAACACCCCAACGATTTATTCCTGCTTGTTCACACTGAGCTTACTCCCTTAACTGGAAGGGGTAGGAGTTTTCCTGTTTTTTCAAACAAACACCAAGAACCCCAGAAAAAAACCCTTGGAGGGTCTGAATGTTTAACAGGAGCTGGAATTTATGGCCATTACACTCAGGCTCAGGGTCCATCCAACAAAAAAGGCTAAACAAGAGAAGTCCTATGCACCAACCAGTCACTGCAGAAAAGCTCCCACAGTCCTTCCTTGTACTGCCCCACTAGCTCTGACTGTGCTGCCAAGCAGGGAGCCCACAGAGCCTCTGGTTCACCACATCCTGCTCTCTGCAGCGTGTTCACAGCTGAATCTGTGCTGCGAGTCCCAGGGGAATAAATAAGCTCAGGCAAGAGAAGAAACATCACTGAACTTCCAGGGACTATGTCTTGGCTTTCAAAGAAATGCTCTCTCTCTCTCTATTTTTCTCTTTCCAGAAGAAATGTTTCCCAACATGTTAAACTTTTCCGTGTTATTTTTTTCCCCCTGTAGTTAATGAAATTCTATTGTTTTCTTGTCAATTACTTAATCATTAAAACAAGGCTTGCATGAAATGCAGGAAGCTGAGCAAGCCTACAGAGGCTGCTGCCCAGCACGGCCATACGAGGAGCACGACTGCGCCAGGACAGCGCCAGCGCTCCCACCTCCAGCACAGCACAGTGTCCCCAGCAAGGGGCACCTCTGGGCAGGGAGGGCCAGCCCACGGCCAGGGCAGGCCAAGGGGCTGCTCCACAGCAGGGGTGGCCGTGGGGATGTCAGCACTGTCAGACATGGCCATGGGCAAACACAGGGAAACGCAGGCACAAAGGAAAGACCTTTGTTATCACAAATTCAGCTTTGCCTTCCTGATATTGGAATGGATGGCAGCAGCCACATTACCTTTTATTCCATTTGTGCTATATGAGCTTTATTAAGCACCAATTATTAAATCCTGTAGAATTATGAATTTAGCCCTGCTCCTGCAAGAGCCTGAGGTGACAGCCATGCAGCCAATCCCCCTTGGACAAGGAGGGGGCCCAGAACAGGCCGAGGGAAGCAGCCTTCTCAAGTCTGATTTCTACAGAAACAAGATGGAAGATGGGAAAAAAAGATGTGTTATTAATCCCTTCTGCAAAAGTAAGCCACGGAAATTTGCTGTCTGTTCAAAGTCAGTCTGTTGCACAGCTGGGAACTGATCTCGTATCTCAAGTGCCAGTCTAGTGCCTAAACCACAAAAGCACTCTTTCCTGCACTCCTTCGACATGCAAATGGTGTATAATTGTATAGGCATGCTCACCATAAACAACTAGCAGAACTTGGCATCATGCTAATGGGATTTTTATTAGCCAAATATTTCTTTGGTAACCAGGTCAAACAATCACGTTCTCTTTTGTTTCCTGTTATGAAATGAAACTGAAAAAATATGCCACTTGAAAAAATAAAATAAGAAGAAGCCCAACCAGTCCTTTTTTCATAAAGAAAACAATATGCTTAATGCAGAATAAACCACATTTTATGAAAAGAGGTCATCTTTGGGGGGAGGGAGAGAAACAATTGAAAAGAAAAAATGTAGCACAAGAGGGAATTATGAATCTTTTTTTCTTATGGAAAGTATTTACATGTTTATTTTAAGCCTAACATAAATGTAAATATTTTAAACAAACAAAAACACACCAGGGTAACAATAGAGTATTGTTTTTTTTTTATGTTGAATAAAAATTGCCAGGACAGCGCATGTATATTTTTAAACATGCTGCTTCAAAAAGCAGGATGCAAGGGATGTTGCATCTTTAATTTTTCTGTTAATTATGGATTGAGCATTGTTGTGAGCCTTGTCCTCAAAACCCAGCTCAGAAAATAAGAGCAGATGCTCATACCCAGGTTTGGCTCATGTGGGAATTGAACAGAACATATTGGTTTATAATTAATGTAATTTGTTGGATTATCTTTTGTGAAGGAGCTAAGGTAAACAACCTTGCAGCATTGTAGTGAAATTCTTCTGCACTCAGAGCCTCTATACTTGATGGAAGATGACAAAAAACCTACCCTTCCTCCTGGATTGTGGGAAGATTTGGAAATGTCTGTCACATTCAAACATATTTTAATTAACTCAAAGGAAAGAATTAGGCTACAGACCCTAAAGCAAATTACAAATAGTGTTTAAAATCAGAGCTAATGATTCCCCAATTGACTATTCTGATTAACAAAATTCTCTTTTCTAGTTTGCTGTAATTTTGTTATGGGGCAAGGATGGAGAAAGAATATGCTTTTCTGCCCTGAAAATGTTCTTCAGACCAAATTTACTGATCCAAGAGGCTCCTCCCCATGCCACACAGCACTCGAGCAAGCATTGTCACTAAGTGGTAAGTTAAAGAAGGAAAAAGAAAAAGCATGATTATATAATGTGACACTTAGCAAAAGACTTTTCTCCAAGAACACTCAGTCTTGGTAAGCATTAATGAACAACACTTTCGTCTCCAGGAAAAAGAAAAGGAAAGGGGGAAATAATAACAAAAAAACCCAACCCACCAAAATCCCAAGCACTGTGCTCTTAGGGACAGAAATCACAGAAATATGGACCAAAAACCAGGCTGTGTGTTCCAGGATGATTGCACCCATCCTGACTCCAAACCCTAACCATCAACCTTAGCTCTTTCCTCTCTGTACTCCACAGAAAAAAAAAATATAACATGAAAGCAGCAGCTTAAAGGATCAGGTCAGGCTTGCTGGTCTCACAGAATTATATGGTTAACTTTTTCATCCTTTGTGCATTTCAGTTTTTCTCCCTTCAAGGCAATCACGAGTTCACCTTGTGGTACCAGGGGTACCAGCATGGTGTGCTCCCCTCGGTCCTGCTGCCAGGTGCCAAAGGGGGGATTGCATGGCCAGGACCACAATGGGAAGCTGGCCCAGAGCCAACAAGAGAGATTATTTTGAGCCAAGGCCACATGCTATGCACCCTTTGCCTTAAGGGCTTCCTTCAACAGCAAGCACGTCTTACTTTGGCCTCACATCTTGCATAAATAACAAGACACCTTGGGATCATGTCTTCTTGAAAAAACTAACAAGAATGAATAGGAAACCAAAGATCTTGTCTCAGGCCTTGCTGCCACCCTCCCTAATTGGCCACCAGCACAGAGGGGACAGAGACTGATCAGTGAGTCATTTCAGTGCTACCTTGAGACCTCTAGTTTGCAACAGGGCAAGTACTTCAAGAACCCTCAGACGTCTAAAAATGAGGCATCTCCCATGGGTTCTGCCAGCATCCCACAGACAGATGCCTTTGTCCACAGTTAGGATGTTGGCACCACAAAACCTTCACCTTATTGAAGCCATAGGCTACATTTCAGCTGGCAGACACGGAGGTAGAGTTTTAAACAAAAGCAGGAGTACCAAATATTTGGTCTGCTTTTAAAGACAGAAATAAAAGTAGACATTGGATGGATGTTTTTCTCTTGGTCAGGACCACCAGGAGTTTGTACTGCTAATGTTCATTAACAGTCATTCTCTTCCCATGGAAAAAGAAAAAAAAAATGAATAAATCTTTAAACCCAGCCATTTATTCTGGCATCAGCAAAATTTGGTTTTAGGTTCTGCCAGGACTTGGAAAGGTTCTGCCATCTGAGCTGCAAATTGGTACTGACCATCCCAGAGGTAGACTTCCACTTTTCCAACTCTTCTCTCCCAGAAAAATAGCACTCCCAAAAGAATATTCACATACCAGGCATGCAACAGTTCATCTGCCAAAGGTTTTGACTCTTAAAATAAGAAGTCAGCTGCTCACAATACTGCACATACAGCATATTTTTGGAGAACAGTTTTTCCTCTATATAGAGCACTTCTGCAATTTTATGAGAGAGGCAGAAGTAGAGAGCCTGGGACACTCACACACCAACTTTAAAGTCATAAGTGAAGTAGGCTTTCAGCTCAGAAATGTACATTGCTAATGAGCTACAGGCACAGCTGATACAGTAATAGTTCCATCCCATATTCACAAGAACAATGCTCACTCATGGGGAACGACAATCTTATCAGGTTGGTAACTTTATCTCGAATATCACGTTCAAATTTTCATATCCTTATAAATTAAGAAATACTAGAATGAAGTGACCAGATGTTCAAGTCTCCTCTGCAGCACATTCATTACCAGGCATGCATTTAAGATGCATGCAAGTCCGCTAGGACTCTTCTCTAAAGAGGCTCACTCCTCTTAGTGTCATCTGGTTTTGCTTGCACAATGTCTTCAGCACCTCAGCCCAGAGGAAACTTCTGCCTCTACCATTACCTCGTCCCAGGACTTCTAACACACCGTGTTGCTTTCTATGGGCTCAGGAAAGAGAAAACACTGATTGTCCTTTCAAGCCAGAACCAAGGGAAGAGAGAGCAGAGGAAGAATATAAAGCAGAGGCTGAGCAAAGTTCTTGCTTCTTGCAAAAGACATGCTGGTTTATTCACAGTCTTCCATCTTCACCTCTGCATAGCATCACTCTCAAAGCTCCATAAGTACTTACTACTTCATTTTTCATTTACATTTAGTTTTTCTTCCGTGTTAACCAAGTACCTCATCTCCTTGAGGACTTCCAGTCCTAGCTGCTGGGCCTTCAGTCTGGGCCTTTACCATGCCAACAGTTACATCCCTGTCTTTCAGCACTGCTGATAGTGTAAATACATAGCATGATAAGCTGCAGTGCTCTGATAGCAACAAGCACATAGACAAATGTGTTCCCTTTGATAGCTCACTATTGTTTCTGAAAGATATGGAATGTAACTCTATAATATGATTACAATTATTCAGAAATTTAAGAGTAAACATGTTGGTCTACATAAGTGAGAAATGCTGAGGACCAGCCTATAAAGCATCTTAAATCACTTATTACTCTTTTCCTTTGCTGTTCTAATGCCAACAGGACATTTTCTTCTCAAATTCTGTAAAAGAAGCAAAATATAAACTAAACAGGCTGTTCTCTGGCTGAGACCTTGGATTCTTTGGCACCTAATATGACAACAAAAAAATTAATCTCACATCATACTTAGCAATAGCTTATATTAAAATTGCATTCTTGCTGCTTTGACATTACTGTACATGGATCTTTTTGTTCTACATAAATGCTCTACATTTGGGCTTTTTTAACTAGCTAGTATTCCCTCCAATTCAACAGGATACACAAGACTAGCATTTTCCTACTTGTTCACATACCCATGAAAACTGTCCCTTTCTCTAGGTTTAGTTTTGTTACTGTAAGTAAACAGACATGACACAATCCAAATGGACAGTGCATTTAGACCAGTTCCTGATCCCAGTGTTTGTCCAGGGAGCAAACTTTATTGTACAGAAGCCTTAAAGTTAGAGACAGACCTTCAATTGGAAGTCCACAGCCAACAGCCAATTGACCCATAATAAAAGTCTGCCCCTTCTTGTCTCAGGCACAGCTAAAGGACAGGATAACTCCACAAAAAACCACAGGAAAGAGCATTTCTGGTGATGAGCTTTGCTATGAAAGGACAAGTCAGATTCCCTCTGAGGTACAGAAACCCAGGGTGGCTGCTCTGCTTCTTGTCCTACTGCTCACTACCATCACCATTCACAAGAGACTTGAATGAAAGCAAATATTTTCCAGCATTCTCTGTTCCATCCCAGCTGAGGAGTTTCAAGTGTGTCTATACACTCAGAGAAAGTGTAAGGTCTTCCTTACTTCCTTACTCTTCCACACCCTTGACCATTACTCCCTCCCAGCCATCCCCAGGAACACCTTTTCCCCATGGTCATTACCTTCTCTTCAAAAGGAGTTAACATAGATCTGAATCCAATCTGTAGTGCCCTCCTCTCTCTTTTGGTGGATAAGTCTGTTTGGTCATCTTTGATGCAGCAACTTGAATTGCTGCAAGAATTTGCAATGCCAAAACCCAAAAGGAACTAGACACTTTCTATGTAGCCAATGCAAGGTTTTACTGTCTCAGCATATACCAACAGCATTAATTGCTCACACTGTTTACTATTGCTTTTTGTCAGTATTTGAGCCTGTGTTGGTTTGCCTTTTCTCCTGGGAGTAGGTAGTCTTTTTATTACAACAGTAATAAGATAATTTCATATTTACTAAAAATGTAATTGTGTGACTTTAAGTATAATTTATTTGCTGTCTCCATACATTCTACAATGGGACTAGAATTTGGGAAAGCAAAAAACATTTATGTGAAAGGGTCAAGTCCTCAAATGGAGGGGAAAATAATTAAAAAAAACCCAAAACCCTGGTTTCTTTATTTTCTTTAACCCCTCTATCTTGGCTCTTTCTCCTGTGTTAGTAAATAAGCAGGGGGAGTAGGTGAACCATAGTAACCATTTACTCAGCTGAACTAAAGAGATGAAAGCAACTGGCCAGGCCAAATGGGTTTGTGGTTTTTCACCATAAGAGTTGCCACTTCAGGAGGGTACCAAGTTTTTACTGGAAACTTGACATTTGTTGACCGGAATGTTTTTAGTGGTCTTCTGAAAAACTGAAAAATTGCAAGGCAGAAGCTTTGCACCTTGATGTGGTAAATTAGCTAAGAAAATCTAGACTTGAGGAGAAAGCAGCAATGAACAAAACTGAAACCCAAAACATCTCAGTGACCAGAGTCACTGCCATTTCTCCCCCTCATCAGAAAGTCACACAATTTGGCTGCAGCCACCCCTTAGCACAAGAGCAATTGTTTCCATTTGGAGAAGCATGTGAGGCTGAAGCCAGGCAGGAGATGCTGTTTGATTTGTAACTGGAATTCTTGAGCAAAGAAGCTTGAAATGTGTGCATGCCACCCCCAAGGAAAAGTAGCCATCTCAAAGCCCTGCCCTTATCCCTGGAGTCTAATTCTGTGGTCTCCTAAACTGTGTGTGCTGGGGAAAAAAACAACCACCATTGTCCTCAAGCTTTTTCTAAGATTAGATCTGACCTAGAGGGTACCGAAAGATCACAACCCATCATCATTCCTGTTTTACAGAAAGGAAAAAATGACATTTGAAAGTCAAAATGTCTACTTCGACAAATAAGCTTCTTTGAATACAGCATCTCCTCCCACTGAGTATCTGCACTACAGGCATATTTAAAGTGGCACTATGTTGGAGTATTGAAGAATGTTGTCTCTTTGAAATGGTTGTCCCAGGTTGTATACCCCTTCATAGGAACCTTCTGGACATGGTATATTTCTCCTTCATGAGACACAGAGCTGGAACAGATGGTGGTTCTCTGTGGTTTAGAGAATAAGGGAAGAGAGGGAAAATCTTACAGATTAGGATGCCTGGGCCATTTGATTTCCTGACGATTAAAATCACTACCTTGAACCCACCATAAGCCCACAGCAAAAAATATACCACTTAATAGACAGGCTGTGCTTCCTCTAGTAGCCTGACTTCCTGGGTTAAATTACAGGTCTTGTACAATGCATGAAAATAACCCAGCATCCATGGAAAAAGTCAAGGTGATAGAAGCACATTTTGACCTTCAGCAGAACAGCATACAGGCTGTCTAGAAGATGCAGGAGGCCTTTGAAGCTTTCAGAGCATCTAATGTACTCATTTTCACAGACAGTTGGGAACTTCAGGAGCTAGTAAAATTCAGAATCAGCATGGCAAGCTGCATATAGGATGAGGTGAAACTGTCTCTATGATCTGCATCACACTGTTCAGGGTTTTTAACCCATAAAAGAAAGATTGAACACTAGTAGAATTTAAAGGTAAAACCAGATTGATTCAGTAGTTTTTGCACCTCCTTGATTATCTCATGAGATCATCATATAAAAAAGCTTTTTGGAAGAAACCAAGTAAAAGCAAAAGCCCACCTTCACACTGGCAGAACCAAAGGAGAACATCTTTTTGCAGAGAAACAGCTACTGAAGAAGCTGAAGAGACTATTCTACAACAGGAGGTAACAGCCATATACAGAAGAACTGTAGTAAACTGACTTCAAAATAGGCTTCATCACAATCTCACTTTGCATACACATGTCCCAAAGACCAGCTTTATGCATTCTGTCACTCTGCACATAGGAGAAAAACACTTTCAAATTCAAGGAATACATGTTCCTCGCTCCTGCTTTCAGAAGGTAGCAGTACTCAAATGGGAAGCACCATGTACTCTTAAGCAGCAAATTGCACACAACTATATATTTTCTTAAGGTGCCTTGCATTATTAAAGCCTCTTTAAAGAAAACAAAACTGAACATAGTTTAAGTACATGACTACACAACTAAGCTACATATCACAATAGAAATGGACAATGATTCTGCTCTTTTGCTCATCTCACGTTAACTACTAGATACTCAGGAACAACAGCAAAGCATCTGCAGATGCATTTATCACCATCTTTCAGCTCTACTTCTACAATGAACTAACAAAACTACAGAGTCATAGTGTTTACAACACTTATTTACTGAAACATGATTTCTGATAACCTTGTAGGCAAAGCATTCATAATCAAAACTTGGATGTGAGATCACAAATTAGGAGTTTGCTTGAAAAAACAGCCAAGATGAGAAGCTACATGAGATGTTCAGCTAGTGTAAGAGAAAGCAGTTCTACCCACTGAACACTGGGCCACGTGTTTTCCTTAAAACAGACCACAAAGAATTACTTCATACAATCAATTACCCACATCTAGCAGAGGAGATTAATGTTGCTGTTTGATTATAACCCCAAGAGTTTGTTCCTGAAATACAAACTTTGACTGTCAGGGAATACAGAAATATAATAGACTTTTGGCTTTGTTCTAACAGTAAGTTTTCTGAAGGAGAATAGTGTGATATGCACTCGCCACACCACAGAGAGCCTGGAACACGCTCAAGTCTATTTTAGGGTCTTGCCTCAGGGTACCTCTCTGAGGAAACAGGAAACTTTGGTTTAATACCAAAGCTAAACCTAGACAACAGTTCCCAAAGAATTTTCCTCCCCATCTTTTGCCTCTTTTCTGAGTTTTGTCCTCAAACTTCAGATTCCAAGAGCATGTTTTGATTTAGTGCATGTTTTTACTCATGATGTACCATCAAGACCCTGGGGGGGTTATATCCTGCTATCACGTCTCCCAGGAGCCCCCCAGTCTGGCCATCACATTCCCCATCACATTCCCCAGAGCAGTTGCCTGCTCTAAACACCCCAGTGCAGAGTCCCTGATAAACATTCAACTAATGATTTCTTCTTATATCTTCCCCACCCACTGGCTGCTCCACGTGAGCCAGCACCACCTGATTAGTACTTGCAGTGGCTCCAGTCACCTCTCCCATGGCCAGTGACCCTGTGTCACGGTTGTAAAAGCTAGTGCACAAACTGTTTAAAGGTTTCCAGTAGCCACAAGAAGCATAAGCAGCTGCCCTGAGAAGCACATGTTGTTTTGGTGCTCCCTAGCACAGAACAAATATGAATCTAAATGTGCTAAGGGCTTGGCCCAAAATAGGCAACACCTTTAAAGTGCTTTTCCCAGTTTCTGAGTTGCCATGCTGTACCTCTGTTCCTCAGGCAACAGGAAGAAAGGTCTAGGCCCCAGATTAAAAATGTATGGGAGAAAGGTGACTGCCACAGCTCAACAGATCCACATGTGTGAGCTGAGCCTGATGCATCAGTTCTTCACATGCACCACAAGCCCAAGGCTATCAACACAGAGCCTTGGGTCTGCACAGGACTAGGTAATTTTAAAATAATACAAGTTCTCTCATCCATTCCTGCCTCATCAAGCATTCAAATTGAACAGTTTGAGGTCTTAGAGTCATAAGGGACTAAACTAGCCAATAAAAGCCATTGTGTATGAGACTGACTTGAGCCATGCCAGAGAAATAGGTCACTGAAGTCCAGGGGACAACCTTTGAATGCAGCAGACTCAAGCCAAATTATCTGGCGAATCACCAAACAATTTCCCCACCCCACTACCCCTAAAAAAAACCCAAACAGTTCCTTAAATACACACCAGCTACCCAGAGATCCCCTTCCTCCACAGGACCAACTGTTGCTCGTAATGGACAGATTCAATAACATGAGAAGATTTTTCTAGAACCAGACTTTCCCTGGGTTCAGTGGCAATTACTAGTGCTCCTAGTAGTCAGTTCATCTGTAATTGCTGTGTTATTCCTGTAGATTATTAACTATCAGATGTTACAACCTTCTGGAGCATGTATATAATTTTCATATGTCCCCCACCATGTGCATCTACAGAACATTTGAGCTTTCTTTAAACAAATCTGCAGCTGTAACCAGAAAAAAAAAAAATATTAATTATTGAAAGTTTAGAAGAAATGTTAATTGCTTCCAACCAAGGTCCAAAAGATTTAGTTAAAGACTCCTTAGAGTGTATATAGCACATTCAAGAATACTGGCTATTCTCCAAAGGTTTGTATCTGCTAAGCTTAAAAATTCATGTAAGTCTTTAAAATTAATGCTGCATAACCATGTGTATTCTCTAGAACCATAGCAATTACAATAAAAGTGCTTTAATTTGTTATCAAGTGATTTTCATCATAATGTGACACTAAATACCAAAACATTTAATAATTATCCCACTACTCTAATGTATTAACAACATTTCCAAATATTTACACTAGAAGATAAGGTGGTTTTCAGTTCTCACTTCTCTTAAAAACATAAATTGTTTGAGAGGTTCTTGAAACAGGTCACATCCTAAGATTTCTCTGGCAGCTGTTTCTCTTTCAGACTAAAATAAGGAGAGGCAACAAAAACAAAGTCTTCTCTAAGTCTTAGCAATGCAATAGGAAAACATCATCCCCTTTACAAACCAGGTCCCTGGTCTTGAAGCCTTGCACAGATGCTGAACTTTGAATTCAACTGGCTAACTCATCTGCATCAAATCAAGCATAAACTTCAGTCCCTACAGCTTCAAACCTGATCTATCCAGAAACTAAAATCCAAGATATTAGCTATACATTTCTTCATCTAGTTTTATAGGTACCAGTTCATCAAAAATGTCACACACGTATGGCAGTGCTTTAAGATTTCAAGCACAGAACTAGAGTGGAGCAAGGAGTTGCTGCAACACCCAAACCTAAATCATGACAGTGACTGAAATCCTGCAGATTCTGTTCCTGACTGGAGACAATACACCCCCTGTGAAGTTCCCCCCAGAGTGAGTAGGTGTAGTTTCCTCCCCATCCTTCATCTGAGGCTAAGGGTTGTGGTTTTAACCAATTTTTATGGATGTTGGTCAGTGACACCCTGACAAGGAAATATATACAGATGCTACTTTCTCCCTGAAATCTCTGTCCTCCCATTCATCAGATGGGATTTCAGCTCCTAATCTCAGAGTCTATCCTTTGTCTGAGCTGCCAAGGTCAGCCTATGACAAAATGCTGTTATTTTGGCACTAGACCACTGGCTCAGCAATCCTCCACTTCCATAGTGCTGCTCTGATTCCTCATATGATTGTTGCAAGTCTGTGTGGACACAGGAGCACACACCTGCCAGACAGATCAAGGCCAGATTCTTCTGCTTTTCCAGTGCTCTGCAACCACAGAGCTGTTGGTGTTCTCAAAAAACACCCTTTGAGAGAGGCATAGGGGTAACTGCTCCACCACGAGTAAAAGCAGCACATGTTGCCTCCTTTCAGACAGAGGGGACACCAGAGACAGCAACAAAACTTTTGCCTCCTTGATGATTTCTGCGCCTCTCTCAGAAAAGAGACCCCTTCACTCACCAGCTCCCTGCATTTCCAAAACAATTGCCTA